>CM076574.1:1409089476-1409492491 GCA_034641835.2 Pinus albicaulis
ATTTCTTCACTTCGCAAAACACACAATAAATAAAGAAAAAACATCAAAATATATAAATTATTTAAAAAATTTCTAATAAAAAAAATATTTCAAGGGGACACTATTAAGCATTACTTACTTGTCAAAAAAATGTGATACATGTAATTAATGAAATAGATGTTTATAAACAATCTTTCTAAAAATATATAAATTAATTATTGACAATAGCTTATACTTCTAATTAATTACAAATAGAGAATTACATCTATTCAAAAATTACTAATAAACAATTGCAAACAACAATATATTCAAAATATGTATTAGAGAAAAAGATAGAGGCTTCTCTTTGAAAAAAACTCCCTTAACTACCAATGTGTATATTAAAAACAATTATAGTGAACCAATTTCTTGTGTGATTATCAACTAACTACTTGTCTTCAACCTTTATCTCACTCAGGACTCTAGATTTTCAAATTCTTAAAAAAATTAGGGTTTCTTATTTTTCTTCAAAAGTAGGTTCACCCTTGCTCCGAACGAGGCTTTTAGTTTTTTCAACAGTAAAAATCTTCAATCATGCTCGGAACCCTCAGTATTTTAAAAATTTTCAACACTACAAGATCTTTGTGAGTGAGTGGATATTCATAAATGTGCATCTACCCTCTTTGCTTTATCGCTAAATGCTTTACATGGATTTTGATTTACTGGGAATGGAATCTCATGGCAGGTAATTTTCTTTTTATTTGTCGATTAAATTTTGGTAATTTATTTGGTTTTTATCACTTAGAATTAGAATGTGAAATTGCAACCTACTGAAAATAAGATAGCTAGATTTTCAATAAGATAGCAAGATTGTTTCTTATCTGTCCATGGTGTATTTAGATAATTGAAAAGGCATCTAGTTTATTTTAAAATATCTATGAATAGTTTAAATCAAGTTAATTAAGATTTTAATACTGATATAAAATGTAACTGTCATCCTAGATTCCCATCCACATTATATTGGGTCAAAAAAGTAGTTAACTTCCATTATATAAAGTCCATCCAGAAAGAAGACTAGTGAATACAGTTTCTCTATATGTGATAGGACCATGTACTTTGTATGTGATAGGAATATGTACAAATATATTGTTACAGAGCCACTTTTAGTTGTTGCAAAACTTTTTTTATTTTTAGAGTTGATTTATATAAGTGCGTAAGTTGATTTAAAATGGTTTATTTGATTATATAACCTTCTAAATAAATTTATATAGATCTCTTTTAATAGAGCTATTGAAAAATTCTCTGTCTAAGTTATTAATAAGTTAAATTTTTTATTTGAATGTACTAATAAATATATTTTAAATTGACATATCAAATGGAACCACTCTATAGATTTCAAAAAGGTTGCAATGCAACTGCAAGTCACATCATAAAATCATTTTCACTGTCAAGACTATGGATGGCTTTAAAGTATTGAAGTTTAGATAGCGTCACTCTAAAAACATGAATTTCAACAAGGTTGAGTACAACTTCAAGTCACATCATAAATTAATTTCCACTGTCAAGACTATCCATGGCTTTAAAATATTGAAGCCTCGATATCAACATGAGTGTCACTCCCAAAACATGAAATAACCCAGAACCCATCATGAAACCGGTGATTCTATCTATATACATAAGATGAAACATTGGTGAACATTTCTTCAAACTTTAAAATATCATCTCCTCTCCTTTGAGCAATATTTCAACCTTTATCAAATTGGTTGGTAGGTAGATAATGGGGTTTTACTGAAAAAGGGGATTATGGGTTTTCAGTTTGAAAATACTTTTATGTGCTATACTGATATAAGATAATGATTACTTCAAGTAGCATCCTTCACTGCACTAATGGAATAAACTTGTTGGAAGTTTCAAACATGATAACTCCACATGAACAATTACTAAATTAGTATTTTTGTTTGTTGCATTAATAATCTAGGATCCTCATAAGTGCCAAATTCCAAGGGAACAATTACTAAATTAGTCTTTTTGTTTGCTGCATTAATAGTCTAGGAGCTAAAATCATAATCTTGAGGGAAAGGTTTTTTTTCACTAGTAAAGTTTATGCATATTTATCTTTGGTTTAATTTTCAAGAATTATTAATTGAAATATGAAAATATTTTGTCATCTTGTTTAGATTATGCATATTTTTCTCTAGTTTAATTTTTAAAAATTATTAATTGAAATATGAAAATCTATTATCATCTTACTTAGTGTTTATATATATTTATTTCTCGTTTAATTTTTAAAAATTATTAACCTAAATATAAAAATTCATTTATCATTGTCTTTAATAATTACCTCATTTCATCTCATAAATTGAAGAATTAAAATTTTATGGTATATGGAAATAAAATGGTGTAGATATTCACAGTTTCTATGATATAATGGTTCTTTTTCCACTGAAAAAACAACATATTTTTTGTCACCGCTATCAAACACTTACCACAAAAAAAAAAATTATTACTATTACTCCACCCAAACATTAATTCATTTGTTATAATAATGTGTTAACTATATCATTTGGCTCTTCTAACAATATTGGAGTTTTATGTAATATTGCCAATTACTCTATATCCCACTATCTCCTATTGATTCATCTCCAAAGACGAATTCATCATTTGAATAGCGTTCATATCAATATTAACCAATATACATGGTAGAATATACTTTTATATGAATTATGTCAATAATGTTTGATCAATTGATATCAGTAGTCGTCATCATCTATCACCTATCATGATTTTTTCATATTTTTTCATTAAAGGGAAAATATTTTCTCATAATGATTATTTCTCTATTTTACTCTATTTTTCGGTCATTTCCTAACGATTTTTCGAAATTTGCACAGCTCTCACCATTTCTTACCATATGTATGCTTCTCTGACCATTTTCTGTTGCATTTACGAATTCCCTACCTCCTTTCCTCTTTTCCCGTGCTCTGGTAGTGGACGCCCTTTTCTAATTAGAGGGGGGAAGGTAGGCATAGTGGAACATCATGCGATATAATTACTAAACTCCGCTGAAACGTGTTGATGAGAGAAATAATATTATGAATTTTATACCAAACTAACAAACTTCAAAAGAATTTTATGCATTTTAGTGGTGTAAGAAGTGCATGCAGAGATGCAGATTTTTCTCCTAAAACCCAACAATAATGGGCGGAAAATCTATTAGCAATGAACCCACAGTACTCCGAGTAACATACTAGTCTTGCACAGTTCTTGAACGCAATGCCCTACTTCAATGTCGATATGAGAAGAGACATTGCAGAATATCTAAACAAGTGTTTAGAGTGACAACAAGTAAAGGTGGAGCATCGACACCCAACCTGGTTGATGCAACCTATATCGGTACCTGAATGGAAGTGGGAGCTTATATATTTAGACTTCATCACTAGTTTACCAAGGTCAATGAAGCATAATAATTCTATAATGGTAGTGGTGGATTGATTAAGCAAAGCAACACATTTTATACTAGTGCAGTCCACTTATAAGACGATGCAAATAGTAGACATATTTATGCGAGAGATATTTAGACTGGATGGTATCCCAAAGACTATCATATCTAACATGGATGTGAAGTTTACTTAACCATTCTGGAAAACATTATTTACAGGATTGGGAACTCAAATTAATTTCAGCACTGCCTACCATCCACAAACGGACTGACAAACTGAGTGAGTGAATCAAATCCTAGAGGATATGTTACACATGTATGTAATGCAACAGCCAACTATGTGGGAAGAATATATGCACCTAGTGGAGTTTGCACACAATAACAGATATCAGGAATCCCTTAAGATGATTCCGTTCGAATCATTATACAAACAACAATGTCGAACTCCTATTAGTTGGAGTAGCGCATAAACCAAGTTGATGCTTGGACCGGAAATGCTAACTGAAATGGAGTTAGAAGTAAGGAAGATCAGACAAAATTTGAAGACAGCTCATGATAGAAAAAAGGTGTATGCAGATAAGAAAATAAATTATCGTGAGTTTGAGGTGGGAGACCATGTGTACATAAGGATCAAATCAAAGAAAAGTACTTTAAGGTGGGCGTCTTGTGCCAAGTTGGTTCCCAGGTTTTGTGGCTCTTTCCAAATATTGGAGAGGGCAGGACCTATGGCTTATAGGTTGGCCCTGCCCAGTCATATCTACGTACACAACGTCTTTCATTTATCTTTATTAAAACGATACGTACACAACCCAAAACATGTAATCCACTAGAAAAGTATTGAGGTGGATACAAATACAAGACATGATTGTAAATGTTAAAGTTTATAAGAAATTAATTCAAAGTTTGTTGATTGCGGGTTGAACCAGATGGCGAGCTTCTGGTCGAGCCTAAACTTATAATCGATCGGGGAGAAATCATGCTCCGAAAATGAGCCATTACCTAGGTTAAGGTGCAGTGGAAGTACTTTGGCCCGGATGAAGCTACCTGGGAGGATGAAGGTTTTGTTCGGGATGCATACCGAGAACTATTTGTTGAAGTAGAATGAGGACACTGAGGATGTTGTTCACTTCTAGGGGGGAAGGTGTAAAAACTGGCTTAAATGCTAGCTCATGATTAAATTATGTTGTTAATACACTAAGACATTAATTTCTATTTTTTTTGGAAATAATACATTATGAACATAAATTAATTTTTATTAAATAAAATTATTATGGAAGTGATTTCCGTAAAATAATAATAGAATGATGGTAAAACGTAATTCAAGAACTGAGAGTTAGTTGAACAGAATGAGTTCAAATAGTTACCCCAACCTCTGAGGATAAAGGCATATCCGAGTGAGGAAGAGGGGTTATGTGCGGTAACTGGAGAAGGAGATTTGGAGAAAAGAATTCCCGAGCTCGTGGTGACCAGTGGAATTATTCTGATACCTGAGAATTGTCTAGAATAAAAGACTAGATCGGAATGTCTTGAAGTCTCTTCCAAAATTTCAATCAACTTACATAGCTCAGACATGGAGCATGGGGGAGAGATGAGGAAATAATTGCTTCTCTTAAGGCAGGGAGGACAGCATTAGTTAGAAATCAAGAAAAAAATAAGTTTACTACCATTGGACATCTTAGTTTTTTATGAATGGAAGATTAACAGTTTAGGTGTTAAATATGAAGAAATTAGAGTAATTAAATTGTGAAATGATAGGTTCTATGTATGTTTCTCTTTTGACAAATAGTACTGTCAGTTGAATCTCAAATGTATTTCTAAAAATGTTAAGACAGGGAACCGCTAACTCAGAACCCTCGAGAAGAATGCTCTGAGTTGATCGTTCTCTACAACTAGGGTAAACACGGACAGAATGGTTCGTCCACTTTCATATTTAAGACAACAGAAAGAAAAGTAGGGAAATAACCATCAAGCTTAAAAAGGAAAGATGTTCTGTAGTTCACCAGTGAACATAATAGATGTATGCTAAGAACATAGTCAAGAAGTTAAGTCATGCAAACATTCATTTCAAAATCAGAACTGTGTGAGAATGGAAATTATTCCTAAAATTAAATAGTATTCTATGCTGAAAGAGTACAAGAAAATAGACCCAAACCATTATACGATAATCATTATCAAGTACTGTAGATTTTAACTCTAGAATTGAAAAAAAAAGAACACTGAAGTTTTCCTTTGACTACATAAGAGTAGTAGGGTACTGCTAAATTGATATAAGCAGCAAACATTTAGAAAAATAGAACTTATGTTATTGGTGCTTAAGAAAACATTACTTTGAAAATAGCCATAAGAGTCTCTCTGTATTCATATATTCAAGAAATTCAGAATTAATACATTCAGCACCTCAAACCCCAGAAAACCACAACGATAAAATGATGGTAACCATAAATCATTACTGAAGGGGAAAATTCCAGTTTACAGTCTTGAATTTCAGGAAAATACTGGACAAGATAGACATATGTAGATGTGATAAGTTTAACCCCATACATATAATAAAGATTTGAATAGATAACTAAGAAATGTATCCAATATTTTACCCACTGTGGGTAAAGAAAACCTCAGAAATGACTCACAACAGTCTACAACCAAGATATTGGGGAAAACGTAAATAAAAGCTGAATCTTAGATTAAACATGCTTAAATGTGAGCATTCTGACAAAGGAAATAATTTAAGATATAACTGTCACATATAAGCGACGTTCATTAACTGAGCTTCATAGAGTACATTCGTCACAATATCAGCCAGTGAGCATACCTGCAAAAATCGAGGAGGGAATCTTAAGCAATCTAGTTCTCAGACCCGAAAAGCTTAAGAAAAAGAATCTATATGTTAAGCGGCAGCCTTACCTTTGAGGGTTCATCGTCGGAGAACAAGAATACAACCTGCAAGAGTTTCCATTGAGATTTAGGGTCAATAAACTGTTGAGTTCAAGAAAAAGCATAAAATAAACAAGTCCAAAATAAATGATGATGTAGTAGAGGATTTTCACCATGGATTCCACCAGTGGCTGCGAAGTTGAAGAGTGGAACTCCATCCACAGAAGCTCCAAAAGCATTACGGTGGCCCTAGACAGAAAGACAATCAAACTTAAGACTCGGATAAGAATGAACCCCATGATTATCACCTTTGATAATTTGAAATATGATCCTCTGTAGTTAGACTATGAAAAAAACTTATGTCACAGCAAATACTTCCTCAAGAAAACACCAAATTTTGTAAGGTAATTTACCATGCAATTGAAAGAACCTGTCAACCCCAGAAGAACCCTCGAGGGGTTTGTTGCAAAGGGAGTAAGTTTCTTCCGAGTAGCTATGGATGAAATGCTTGAAAGGCAAAGGAAGCAGTTAGGGATGGGAGGTCATTACCCGTAACCCTAAATCCAATCCACAGTTGGATTCCGGGTAGGTTAGACCAATGGGGGAGAAACCATCGACTTGTCCACAAGAAGGAGGCCGTGTGGAAACATGAGAATTGAATAGAAAGCGAAAATTTGATTGCCATGAGTACAAGTAAAACAGATCATTTAAACGGATTAGATAGGTTGGCAATTGGTTTCCTGGAAAGACATAAAATTAACCTTAGGGGAAAGGTTGTAAATGGTCGTCAATCTTGCACATAGTGTTGAAAAGTAAAAATAATTTAAATATATGTGTAATTAGATGCAAAAGAATTATAAAGTAAATTTTTTTTTATGAGTGTAATGTTGAATGTTACAACAATATTCTTCAAATCATTAATTATATATATCTCTTTTATAATGAAAATTTATACTATTTTTTAAGCTCATTTGATTTTCTTCTAGACATCCAAATCTAAATAGAAAACTATAAAGAGAAAGAATTCCTGAAAATTCTTTAAAAATAAACATTCAAACAATTAATAAATCCATCATCAAAATGGTTGTGGTAAACATTCAAACAATTAATAAATCCATCATCAAAATGGTTGTGGTAAACATTCAAACAATTAATAAACCACAATTAAACATTTACACAATTAAAAAACCCATCATCAAAGTGACCTCCCTTATTACAAGCACACCACCATCAAAATGACTAAGGCTTATTATAAACACACAGTCATCAAATTGGCCAAAGCCTATTATAAGCACACGAAAAAAAATATATTAACAAATCAATCGTTAAACTCGCAAAAGAATGTCATAATTAAAACTAGCCTTATTACAAATATTTTAAAACTAGCCTTATTACAAATATTATTATCTAACAAACATAAAATATAAAGGAGTCTGGCTTTATCTAAATCCACATGGAATCTGGTTTAATCTAAATCCATAGCTTAAACATATAACTAGCCGTTTGGCTGTTAACTAGCAGCATGTGACGCACCAAATGAACCACCACTCGCAACAACCATTTGGGCACGCTGCAGCCCATCAATCAATTTTACAATTAGTAACCATTTCACAAACTATCAAATTATTTCACAAACCATTGTTCATGGAGTTTTTCAAAAACTCAATAGAAATACAAATTTTCTCGAGCATATTCTATAACAAAATAGTGAATAGTTAGACAACCCTTTAGAGGACATTAAGATTAAGATTATACAACACTATTTTCATAAGCGAGCAACTTTAACTTTGCTTACTTGGTGGTGTTGACATTTCCAGACTTGGTGGTTTTGACGTTTCCAGGGAATTTTCTATAACCTTGTTTTCATACGTGCTATCATTGTCTACCCCTATTACAGGAGATAGCAAGAAGAGTGCGAAAATGAAAATACCCAACAGTAATACTAGTTTAGAAGGAGCCATTGATATCTACCAAAAGAAATTTCAGAATGAAAAAAAATGAACAATGACTACGAAAAGAAATTTCAGAAAGAAAAAAATAAACACTAATGAAATGAGATAGTGAAAAGAATTATGGGAGGGTAAAAGTATAAATTGAAATAAAACTCAATAAATAAATAAATATGATATTATAGAAAAAAATATTAATATTAAGAAAGATATGTAATTTTTTTAATATTTAACCAGCCTAGATCCATCTAACTCTGGATCTATCATGCGTCGAGAGGGATCAAATCTCTCGAGGTGCAAACCTATTTTTTGAGTGCAAAACTTGAGGAAAGGTTTGCACCTCGAGAGATTTGATCCCTCTCAACGCATGATAGATCCAGAGTTAGATGGATCTAGGCTGGTTCCAGTCGGAGGCATCAACGTCACATTTTTCAGATTATTAAAATTTTTGTATATTTTTTAGATTTAAGATGGATTTAGGCTCGTTTCGATCGTGTCTTTGCCAAGAAAATCTATCAAAGATATGGATGACGTTTTAGTATTAATAATAAATATATCAAATATTATGATAATCATTTTAAATATGCTAAATATTTCTGAGATTAACTTGGTTATTTTAATTTTAAATTTTCTTAGTTAACTCAGTTCATTGAGATGATAATTATTGTTAATAACTATAATGATGAAAAATGACGAAATATTTTTTTTAAATGCAAAGTGACAATAATAGTGTTGAAAGATAGAAAATGTGAATAATAAGAATGTACTCATGTTACAATCAATATCAAACTATTTTCTTCTATTATTCTTATTTCCTCCCTTGTTAGTTTTGTTATCTTTTCATATCGATTATATGAAAAAGAAAATTTAAATCGTAAACCATTTAAATCTTTAGCTCAATTTGTTGTAGTAAAAATGATACCTTATCTCTCTTTCTCTCCAATATTAATAGCTTAAATTAATACAACACAAAAATCAATCTACATTGTTAATAACGTTTTGTGCTTACACTAAAATCAATGCATATTGTTAATCCAATCACTTTAAAATTAATGTACCATCATATATCCAATTACATCAAATCATAAATCAACATATACATTGAAATCAATTCATTTAATGCAAGCAATCAAATAATATTAGAAAATAACTTTTACATTGAAATCAATGCACCTAATGCAATCAATCAAATAATATTAGAAACCAACATCTACACTGAAATCAATGCATTTAATCCAAGAAATCAAATATGATTAGAAATCGCCATCTACACTGAAATCAATGCATTTAGCACAAACAATCAAATATAATTATAAATCGATGTCTAAATTGAAATCAACACATCCAATGCAAGAAATCAAATATAATTATAAATCAACATCATTAAATCAACACCTCAGGTGCAAGAAATCAAATTGTACTAGAAATCACCACCTACACTGAAATCAATGCATCTAGTGCAAGTAATCAAATATCATTAGAAATAAATATCTACACTAAAATTGATGCATCTAGTGAAAATAATCAAATAGGATTAGAAATAACCATCTCCACTTATATCAATCCATCTAGTGCAAGAAATATTCCTCCCTCTCTCCACCCTCCATCAATATCTATATCCCCCTCCATCTATTCTTTTTTGTCTCTCTATCTCACCCCCCCTAAACACACACGCTCTTGCACTCCATATATATCATTCTCTTTGTCGATCACCCTCTCTCCCCGTCTCTCTCTTTTTCCCTCTCTTCCCCTTCTCTCCCTCTCCCCCGCTAATATCTCTCTTTCCTCCTTTTGTCCTCTCTCTCTCTCTCTCTCTCTAGGAACCAACATCTACATTGAAATCAATGCATTTAATCAAAGAAATCAAATAGGATTAGAAATCACCATCTACACTAAAATCAATGCATTTAGTGCAAACAATCAAATAGGATTAGAAATCATCTACATTAAAAATTAAGTCATCTAGTGCAAGTAATCAAATATAATTATAGATGAAGCATCTAAATTGAAATCAACATATCCAGTGCAAGCAATCAAATAGTATTAGAAATCACCACCTACACTGAAATCAATGCATCTAGTGCAAGTAATCAAATATCATTAGAAATAAATATCTACACTAAAATCAATGCATCTAGTGCAAATAATCAAATACAATTAGAAATCACCATCTCCACTTATATCAATCCATCTAGTGCGAGAAATATTCCTCCCTCTCTCCACCCTCCATCCATATCTATATCCCCCTCCATCTATTCTTTTTTGTCTTTCTATATCACCCCCCTAAACACATGCACTCTCGTACTCCATATATCTCAATCTCATTTTCAGTCACCCCCTCTCCCCATCTCTCTCTTCTTCCCTCTCTTCACCTTCCATCTATATCTCTATCTTCCCCTTCTCTCCCTCTCCCCCATTAATATCTCTCTTTCCTCATTTTGTCCTCTCTCCCTCTATCTCCATCTTCCTTATCACTCTCTCTCTGTCTCTCTAGAAACGAGCATCTACACTGAAATCAATGCATTTACTCAAATAAATCAAATAGGATTAGAAATTGCCATCTACACTGAAATCAATGCATTTAGTGCAAACAATAAAATAGGATTAGAAATCATCTACATTAAAACCAATTCATCTAGTGCAAGTAATCAAATATAATTATAAATCGACATCTAAATTGAAATCAACAAATTCAGTGCAAGCAATCAAATTTTATTAGAAATCACCACCTACACTGAAATCAATGCATCTATTGCAAGTAATCAAATATCATTAGAAATAAATATCTACACTAAAATTGATGCATATAGTGCAAATAATCAAATAGTATTATAAATCACCATCTCCACTTATATCAATCCATCTAGTGTGAGAACTATTCTTCCCTCTCTCCACCCTCCATCCATATCTGTATCCCCCTCCATCTCTTCTTTTCTGTCTCTCTATCTCACCCCCATAAACACACACACTCTCACAATCCATATATATCAATCTCTTTGTCAATCCCCTCCTCTCCCCATCTCTCTCTTCTGCCCTCTCTTCACCTTCCATCTATATCTCTATCTTCCCTCTCTCTCCCTCTCTCTCCATCTTCCTTATCACTCACTCACTCTCTTTCTCTCTCCACCTTTCTCTCTCTATTTCTTTCTTCTTACCTCTCTCCCCATCCCCTTCCAAGTCCATCTCTCTTTCCCTCCCTCTCTCCACTCTCTCACATCCTCTCTCTTCCTTCCTCTCTTTCCCTTTCTCTCCCATCTCTCTCTCCCTCTCTCTCTCTCTTCACCCACCAACTATGTTACTATATCCCACCCTCTTTCCTTATATCTCCTTGTCCCCCCTTATCTCCATCTCTCCTTATTTGTCTTTTTATCTCAACCCCAAACATACACGCTCTCTCTCCGTCTCTCCCTTGTCACTCCTTATCTCTCTCCACTTCTCACTCTCTATATTTCTTATTTCCTACATCTCCCCCCCTCCAACTCCATCTATCTTATCGATCCCTCTCTCCTCCTCTCTCTCAAGTCCTCTCGCTCGTCCTTCCTCTCTCTCTCTCTCTCCCCTAAATCCCTCTCTCTTCCTTGATCTCTCTCTCTCTCTCTCTCTCTCTCTCTCACTCTCTCTCAAATACTCTCTCTTCCCCCATCACTCTCCTCCTCTCTCTCATCCTTCCTCTCTCTCCCTTTCTCTCCCACCTCTCTCTCTCTCTTCCCCCATATCTCTCTCTCTCTCTCTAATCCTCTCTCTTCCCCCATCCCTTTCTTTCTCTCTCTCTTTCCACCCCTCTCTCTCTCCAACTACATTACTATATCCCTCCCTCTCTCCTTCTCACTTCTTCTCTCCCCCTTCTTTCCATACATCTTACTTTGTCTCTTTATCTCACCCCTAAACATACACACTCTCTCTCCATCTCTCCCTTATCACTCTCTCTCTCTCTATTTCCTCTTAGTTATGTAAACTAATGAACATAAATATTCATAAATATAAAGAAGATTATGGAGTAAATATGAAAAGAGGTTTTATTTACTTACCATACCTCTAGTTTATTTATATTTTTATTTATTTACCATACCCCTTTTCTTTACTATGGTATTTGGCCCATAGGCTTGTTATATAATTATATTTTTATTTATAATCCTATTTGATATATTGTTATTTATTTACCTTGCCTCTTTATGCCTCTTTTATATTTATTTATTTTCCATACCTCTTTATATCTATTTTATATTTATTTATTCATTTATCATACTTGTTTATACCTCTTTTATATTTATTTATTTACCCATGGTATTTGGCCCATGGTATCAATATTAATTTGTCCCATGGTATTCGTCCCATAGGCTTCATCTAAATAAAACCTCTTTTTAAAGTTTTTTTAAATATAAAAAAGTTTATGGAATAAATATAAAAAGAATTTTTATTTATTTACCATACATCTAGTTTATATATATTTTTATTTATTTACCATAGCTCTGGAGTAAGTATAAATTCATTTTACAAATATTTAATTAAAAGAAATATTAAAAGATTTTGGATTTTGATTGTTTGTGTTTAATTAACTCTTTTCCTTTGATTTAAGAAATGTTATTGACTTTAGTAAAGACTAAAGATGTTTAAAATTTTACTTAATTTGGAAATTCAATGTGGAAATTTTTTTTGTTAAAGGTAATTTTATGATCCATTCAAATTCACGTATATAATTTACTATTCATTCAAATTATATAAATAATACATAATTGTATTAGAAATTGATATATGTTCTAGCACAATGAGATTTTATTTTTTTATTTTTTTTTAATTTAAAGCTTAAGCCGACATTTTGTATGAGGACGTGACCCACCTGACATCGGGGTCATACTGGGCTGTAGATGTGCCTCTCGGCGCAACAAGCAATAACCAATGGGGAGAATATACTAACATCTTTCAACTTGAAAATTAAAATTTATAATTAAAAATTAATCTACCCAGTTCTAATTAGAGATGTTTATCAATATAAAATTAATTTTCTGACCTTCCTAGCCTTTTAACATATCAAAAATATAGTTAGCTCATGACGCTTCTCTCCAAGCTCTTTGAGCACAGGAGTGGAATTTTCAAACAAACAAAATAATATGTTTCTTTAGGTCCGATAGACCAAAATTTGGTCTTAATGGACGTTAACCATCATCATGATCATCATATGAAAATATTTAATAAATAATTAAAAAATTTATATATTATAATTAAAAATTTGATATATTATATTAGTTAAGAAGGAAAAAATTTATAAATAATTTTGCATAATTTAATTTAATTTAATTGAAAACTTTGGAAGTATTTTAAAGCCAACCAATAGATTTGTTAAACATGGTAATGTCCAAGTTTTGAGACATTTTTAAACTTTACCGTTAAAAATTAAAATAAAGATTACACGGACATAAAATCTGAGAGAACATTAGTAATTAAAAAATTGACACTTCATGAAACATGTGTTGCGCTGGTCTAAATGTAGTGTATTATTTTTGTTGTGGTAAGTATCGAAACAATAATTAAATTGTGTGCATAAGGTTTACTGAAGTTTGCAGGTGAAACAAATGGTTTTAACTTAGTTAAACGGATTTCTTTGTGGGGTTAAAGCATGTAAATTTCTTGTATAACATTGTAAAACAGTAAATAATAGAGAAATAATCATCACATATGACAATACTCAGCAATTTGAAGAAGCATTTCACCCCTCCTTGGCTACATCTGTTGGTCCAGCTCCCAATGGCATGTCCCTCATATCATATTGCTCAAAAATGGTAATTAAATGTGATAAAAAGCCTCAAATGGTTTTTCTCTCTGTAAAAAAAACTTCATAATGTTTGAATTAGTCAGGAATGACTATTCATTTGCAGAAAATAGAGAATGGATGCTCAATACACAGAAAACACCCTAGTGGCCCTAGTGGCTCCTTGATCTCTCCTAAAGCTAAACCTACACAAGATGACCTCTGATGGCTCGGAAATATCTGCCAATATGTTGAGAATGTCGAGAATACCCAAAATTTACTATTCATGCATCAAAATTGGTCGAAAAACCGAGGAGTGATGGCCAAAACAGTAAACTTCCCAATATCCCTTAAAAAACCCCACTAAATGTGGAGATACTCGAGTTAAGCCTGACAGATTTGGCTCTGACTGCCAATTTTGGTGGCATGCTCCATATATGGTGGCGGTTAGGAGTTAGCATTTAATGTGGATGTCGATAGTTGTCACATGGGGTTACTGCCGAATCCGTTAGAGTAGCTACCAGATAATTGTTGGTATTAAATGCCGCATTAAACATTGTGGTCACATGACCCTAAGACCGCACGGATAAGGTTGTAAGCACCAGAAGATGTTAGCGCTTGGTCATGGTAGGAGGTTTCATCAAGCAAGGGTTGCCCCCCTTGCCACTGGTGCAAAGTTTAATTTCATTTAAATTTAAAATGCCACCATTACATGATAAGAACCACAACACAGGCCGATTGGTCAGGCGCTCCTGCACACGGACGATGGGTCTCCAGTTCCATTCCTATAGACTCCAAAAATTTTATCATATGCCTTTGACCTTTGGCTTGGGACCACGTGGCAGCATCCAAGCAAACCACTTGGCGCCCACTGATAGGCCAAAAAGTCCTTAATATAATTTTTTTTTACAAAATATACTTTTTTTTTCCAAAATTTCATAAAAAGTCAAAATGAGTCAAAGGTCCAGTTTTTAAAGTTTACCGGGATTTTCAAACCTTCATAAATTCTGCATATGACCTTTCTTTTGCGAACCATTCATGGTGCCAGAATCACAGCGACTCCGGTTGCTCAGGTTGCATCCACTTCTGAGCACTTTCATTTTTGAGCATTTTTTAGCAATGGACATGATCTCTTGATCACACCTCCCCACTAGGAAGCTTTTGGACCCCAAAATCTCTCTGGACTACTGAAAATTAAGATGAGGAGAATGTGTGCCCACTGTTCCCATCTTAATCCACTGAAATTTCCCTGATTTCATTAATTGGAGATTTTCATGAAACGACAATTGTTTCCTTGATTTCGTTGACCAACCATTGCTGACTTTGACATTGTCATGCTGCACATTTTTGAAACTTGCAGAATAGAAACTTAACTTTTCAGTAAACATATTGTTTCTACATTGTTATATAATCAAAGGAAACTAAAGATAAAGAAAATGGAAAATCATGAATCGATTGCTCAAGACGATAGAGAAAACAAGAGAAGCGATCACCGATTGAGACGAGTCATCACCTGAAACCCTAGGGTTTCCTCTGTGCCCCTGCAGTGGGCACCGTCATTGATTTTGATCCCTCTCTTTCATCTTCATCCTCACCATACACAATCCACTGCTCTCTCTCGCCATGAATGGAGCCAAAGAGAGAGGATCTGTAACCTCCCCCAGCCCTGGAATCCCCAAGGTCTTGGCTGCCACTAACAATCCTGCTACCGCCGCATCATCTCAGAAGCAGAATGATGAAACTGACAATGTAGCCCATCAAGACACAAATCATGCCCAAACTAGGGACAAATCCGATGGGGAAACTCCGGTGAAATCCTCAACTTGCATACCCATAGAGAAAAAAATACTTGATATCCATTTCCCCGTAGTACACATCAATAGCCGAATACAATACATGCATGATCATGCTTTAATCAGCAAATTCATTGGACTTTGGCCCACTAAAAAAGATTTGGATGGATGGATCCATGCCAAATGGAAGCCCAAGGGCCAAATCTTGTTGCAGCTCGGCCCTAAAGGCTTCTTCAACATCATCTTCACCTACCTTGAATACAAAAACCATGTCATGGATGGGGGGCCATACTTCTTCAATGTTGCAGGACTCTACCTTTGAGATTGGGTTGAACGATTCAATCTTGATAAAGAGGACTTCAACTGGGCACCAGTTTTGATTTTCCTATACTCCTTGCCATAGGAATACTGGGAAGAAATGACACTCAAGGAAATTGGCAGCAACTTAGGCACCTTCATAAAAACCATAGAAGAAACAAAGCACAACGTAGACACTTCCTATGCATGCATTTGTGTGTACATGCACCTTGCAAAAGCTCTCCCTGACTCGGTAAGTCTATGGCATGAGGACTATGAATGGATCCAATCTATTTATTATGAGCATGTTCCTTTTCATTTTTGTAAGTGTCACATGCATGAGCATATTTTCAGAGATTGCCCCCAGAATCCCCAAAATAGTCATTCTGATAACCCTAATAGCCCAGATCCTAATGGCTTCGCTAAAGTTTCCCCTCGCAAGAGGCACTCCAAGAAATCCTCCCATAACCCCAGCCCTTCCCAACCCTCTTCGAGCTCCAATCCCAAGCCTGCCTCCAACAATAGTTTCCACATCCTTGCTGATCTTGAAGAGAACAAGAGCCTGCCCCCCAATCCCCCATCCTTGGATTATTATACCCCCCCACTTTCGGATCCATTCCCCCCCTTGATATCCCTCTTCCTGAGCTTATGGAGTAGCATAAGCAACATGACGCTAATCCTAAGGACAAACATGTAAAAATCCCTGAAGTAACCACCTCTCACCCTCAATCGAGCATTCCTATCACTGGATCTAGCATGGAGGTTGATCCTCAACCCTCCCTTAGTCAACCACTGGGCGTAGAAGTCAGTTCAGTGACGTCCATCTCCTACATGATCGAGGAGCCAGAATCCATTGACTTTGGGGATCTAGATATTACAGATTTGGAAAAGGCCTGTAATACCAAGGAATACCACACTATTCCCCCTAGATAGATTGACAACGTAGAGGAGGCCCTACTCAAAGCTCAATTTATAAAAGGGAGTGCACAACTAGGGATTCAGGGAGAGCTCATTCCTAGGGAAACACTCAACATCATCAGAGAATCTAGAAAGCGAGGAAGGCCAATCGATCTACAAATATTGATAATGCTAGGGAATAAATTGGTGGAATTTGGCAGATACCCCAAGCTGACAAAGTTCTTCAAGGCTCTGAATCAATCTTCTACATGATGAAGCTTGCATCATGGAATATCTGAGGGATCAACAGTCCCTCAAAGTGTCGTATGATAAAAAATTGTGTAAGACATCATAAACCCTCCATTTTCTTTATGCAGGAAACAAAATGCAATAGTTCCACCCTTCATTCTACTTTATCTAGGCTCTGGCCTAGCTATAATACCATGGTTGTAGATGCAATAGGGGCTTCTAGTGGCCTCACTATCACTTGGGATCCCTTTGTTGGGGTTCCCATGTTTTGGCCAGGTTGACAAAGACCAAAAGATGAGACAACATAGAACCACTTTCAGACCTTAGGATCTAGCCCTCCTAGGCCCAGAGAGGGCTCTCTCTATAAAGTCAAAGGATATGTATTTGAGGCTTAAGGTATAAGGTTTTAGGCTAGTTATAGGCTCGAGGTTGTTGGTTTAATTGTTTGTGTTTGGTTGGAGGGAATCAGGAAAAGAAGGTCCAATATAAGACAAGGATGAGCAAAGAGGAAGCTTAGGCAGAGACAGATAACTCAAAGAACATCAAAGCCATTGGGCTATGGAGTCAAGAAAGGATTTACTTGTAGTCAATGTGCAAGCTTTCAATTGGGCTCGTCATCTAGAGCATTTGGATCTTAAAGGGTAGAAGATGGGATGGAACATTAAGGACTGAAAATGAAAGGAGGGGGACCATCCAACTCTATCTTATAGATCAGACCAGAGGTCATTTAACTCCATGCCTACTTGGATAGAATTAGAGGTAATTATCAGGGAACTTAGAAAGAATAGCTGTTCGTGCAAAGATCCTAGTGGACAAGGCTAACACTAATCCCTAGTGTTCCCAAACCTTCCAGCTAAATCCTACCAAGAACATCTAAACATAGACTTCATCAATTCATACATCAGAGAGCAGGCAATATCATCCACTACACTAGTTAAATCAATTGAAATCAACATTCAGATACACATATAAGCAGAAAAAATAAAGGCCAGGAGAGCAGCAACATAAGGTACCTATCAAGGGTAAATCTTATGCCAAACTTCTGATGCGAGCCTGAAGAAACATAATGAAATGAGAGCAAGTCAATCACAAATACAGAGAATGGAAAACGTCACCAGCCACTTTAGATCAGGATCCAAAGAAACATGCTTGTCATATTAAAAACAACACCAATCAGGTACATCATAGCCCATAGCTTGAACATTCAGTCTGAATACATCAAATCTCAGCCTATCTTACAATATACACAGAGAACTTGTATCAAGAGGAAAATACTTGCGTTCCACTGATTTCTCATCAAAAACCATTACAATGTTTCCTACTGTGCTTTATAGCAAAGGATGAACCTAAGATCGACTGAGAAGGTAGGTGAAAATTAAATGTATCTTTAAACACAACCATGAATGCAGGGCCGAAACCCATTCTGCTTGACATGCTGTATATTTAATCTCTGTCACCTCCCTCGGAAAAGAATGATCTCCTTGGATATGATCTCGACATTTTGGCATGTTGTACTCCAGGTGTCGTGAACCAAAAGTAAAATAAACTGTATGAAGGTCTATTTCATAAATGTATGACTGTCTTTGAGCTGTAGTTTGGTGGGAAAACACTTCAGGGACATTCTGCATAATAAAAATAGTATGGATGCCTTGTACCTGAAGTAAAACATTTTGTTGACGGAAACCTTGATATTACCTTTTATCTGCGCTCAGGATCCTTTGATTGATCCTCGGGGTCTGTAATCTGCTGATTTGCTTATGAAAACATTGACTTAGGGCTCAAGATCTTCATGGTTGTGCTTTAATCTTCCTTTTTCCCTGCGCTGAACATTCTGCCACTCCATCTACTCTGACAGGGTAGTTCGGGATTTTAATGGTGCTGAAAGGTTTTCAGTGCTCGAAATCTACCTTTGTCCTTGATGCAAATTCTCCTGGCCACTTTCTTTGACCATTTTATGCCAGTACCAACTCTTGGATTTAATACAGTCTGCACAGCTTTGCCACGTAGGGTCATGGCAGTCTTCTACCCTTGGAAACTCTGCAAAACAATGAACTACGAGGAAGACCATGGACAGGGATGATGAAGGTGACGAGGACAAGATGTGGTCACAGACAATAGCCATCCAGACGGAATGGAGGGAAAAATTGCAGGGGAAATGGTGGAACATAGCTCTGGTGTGGTTGGCGGATGTTGTAGAACGAAGAATGCATGAAAAACATTAAAAAATGTGATAGTAGGAAGTTATATGTGACGAAATGGTTGACAGGTACGGAACATGCACTTGGGGTGACGTGGCATACGGACAGCTGAGTGGACGGATGAGTTGGAGGTCCCGGGGCAACGGAATGGTCAACCATGGACGGACGGGTCTGGACCGTTGATCGCTGATAGATCCACGACGGGGAACAACAGAAGAGGGGCCCGCGGGTATGATGAACCGGTTTAAATGGCGTGCAGCTTCGGGGGATGATAGCCGTTGGATGAGGGCCCCGCGATCCAACGACGATCGTGGATTCTGCCGCCCGACTTTCGTCCGAGGAATAACGCGCGAAAAAATGGTTTTCAAGAACAATACCGGAGGATGTGTGGCAAAGGATGAATGGGATCGCTGGGTTTCAGAGAAAACTGCCAGCTGCAGATGGGCGGTGCAGGAATTACCAACGGGTTTGGGCAGATGACATGTGCGAGAGGGGTCCACCATTTCGGGCGTGCTCCGTGCCGTTGGATCTGGCTTTCGATCGGACGACGAAGATCCATCGACCCAATACTATGTACAAAACCCAAAAATGTGCGTTTCCAAAGGTGTTTGAATAATTTTCCGGCACGACAATGGTTTGATAGGATTTAAGCGCCTGGGGTTTTAGCTCTGGGTTTCGGCGCCAGGTCTTATGGGAAGAAAGGGGCGTGGGGCTATGGCCAAAGGGGCTTAGGCCTTACCATATGATTTTTGCACATTTTAAAGCATTTTTAGGCCTAAGGGGAGGAACGATAGGGAAATGAAGGGTAGGGAAGGCCAAAACAAGGGAAAAAACAGGATTTAGAGAGGGTTTAGAGGGATAATGGGGGAATTAAAGGGGAGTTTGACAAAGGAAGAAGGGGAAAGTGATATTTTGCAAAGGTATAAAGGGAAATAATGGGCCTTTTTTGAGAAATGGATCAGCAGAGGAATTCCATTTTAGGCACAGTACAGAGAGACTCCAAGGAGGATGAATTTTGAGGGGAAAGGCATTCCTTAGAGGCTCTAGAAAAATTCTAGCCCCCAGCTTGCTTGTCAAGAATTTCATAGGGGGGCTAACAGTGGCTCCACATGGGGGTGGCTGCTCCTTGGAGGAGTCAAGAAACCATATATGATATTTGGAGTAGGCCAGCTGCCTGCTGTCATAAGCCATCCTTCTTCTTCAATTTTAGCTGCCACAGTGTGATATAAAGCATCAGCAAAAACATTTCCCCAACCAATCTACCTACCCAAACTACAGTCCTACAAATTTCCCTTGGGTGCACTTGAGCTAGCAGACCCTTTACATTTTATTCTGCAAAACAGAAAACAAACCTATTCTAATTCTACCCTTATTGCTCGATGAGGCCAGATTAGACTGTTGACCTCATCTACTTCTCTACCTAATCTACTACCTGTTGAGATTAAACTGTTCAACAGGTTCCTTCACCTACATTCTAAGACAGGAAATTTAAACATAGCCAAGCCAGGATTAGACTGTCTGACTTGCTGGGTTGAAACTTATAGAAAACAAAACTGAGAAGGCATGGAATTCTAAAATTGTGAAATATCCTCCTCTCTTCCTTGTGACTCAGGTTTTGAGCATATTTGAGTCATCTCTTTCCCTTGATTTCAGCTCTGGTTTTAGGCATATTAGAGCTGATTCTTTTTTCCCTGCTGGTCTAGATTTTGAGCTTGTTAGGACCAGCTATTCTGTTCCCTTTTTTGGCTCAGATTTTGAGTTTATTAGAGCCAATATTTTTACCTCAGAGGTTCATGTTTTGAGCATGTATGAACCTCTCTTTTCATTCTGTTTTTGGAACAATTTCTTCTCTTTTTTTTTCTTTTTGAAAATGAAAATTTGCAACGGTATATACAATGGAGATGAAACTGGAAATGGAAAATTAGCAGAAATAGTGTTTGAGCATCCTGCCATTGACAGGACCCCCAAACAGCTCTGTACCATCAAGTTCCTGTAAGAGAAACGCATTAGGACCTACAGTGGGTTGTATGATATATGGACCTTGCCACAAACTGTCAAATTTGCCATGTTTGCCTTTATCCTCTCTTCTTGAGTCCCATCTCAGGACTTTGTCTCCCACCTTGAAATCTGAAGCTTTGGTTCTTTTATCAAACTGCCTTTTGATGCTTTCTTGAATTCTGATAGCCCTGCTATAAACCTGTTCTCTTTTCTGCTAAAGATGTATTGTTTCATTAATTCTCCTTATCATGCTGTCTTCTTCTGATTGGATCTCCTGAACAAGCTTGATGACTGGAACTCCAAGACTTGTAGGAAACACTGCTTCAGTCCCATAAACCAGCTGGAAAGGTGACATGCCAATAGATTTCTTTGTAGTGAGCCTGTCTGCCCACAAGGCATGTATCAAATTTTTATGCCATGACCTTTTTTTTTCTTCCAGCAGCTTCTTAATGATCGTAACCAGGCTTTTATTTGATGATTCAGCTAGACCATTACCCTGGGGGTAATAGGCAGTTGAATGTCCTAGTGCTATTCCGTACCTGTGACAGAAATCAATCATTCTTTTGGATCCGAAAGCAGCAGCAATGTCAATGATTATTTTCCTTGGACAACCAAACCGATACAGGATGAAGTCCTCTAGGAACCTAACGATGACAGAATCAGTGGCATTCCTAGTGGGTATAGCTTCTATCCATTTGGTGAAGTAATCAGTAGCAGTTAAGATCCATTTTTGTTGTCCAGATGAGGTAGGATGAATTTCTCCTATAAAGTCTAGGCCCCATTGCATGAAGGGACCTTCTATGATGATCGGTTGCAGAGGGAGAGGAAGGAGCTTTCTTTTTCCCTCAAAGATCTGGCATTTATGGCGGGCAAGAATCATTTTATGGACATCACTAAAGAGTGTAGGCCAATAGTAACCAGCCCTGAGTATCTTATTTGCAATGTTTTTCCAACTCAGGTGGCCCCCACACTCCCCAGCATGAAATTCTTGTTTGATTTTTTCAGCTTCAGTTTCAGACATAAATTTCAGCAAAAGGCCATTTGGATTTTTCCAATATAGATTCTCATTCATAATGCAGTAATTTATAGCTCTGAGTTTTATGAACCTGACCTTTGTTTTGGATAGTTCTGGAGGAGAATTGAGGTTAGTGAGCACATAAAGGATGTTAGTATACCAAGGAGAGTTCTAAAACTGCTCCTCAACAGTAGGGTGGGGCAATCCTTCTTGCTCATCTAAGGCATTCACCATGTTAATGTCCAAGGCCTGCAGGTTAGATTCAGCCATTAATTG
The DNA here is from genome assembly GCA_034641835.2 of Pinus albicaulis. Classification (NCBI taxonomy): domain Eukaryota; kingdom Viridiplantae; phylum Streptophyta; class Pinopsida; order Pinales; family Pinaceae; genus Pinus; species Pinus albicaulis. The sequence goes on from CM076574.1 coordinate 1,409,112,163, forward strand.
GGCTAGGCCTTGACCTTTAATTAGCTTGGTGGGTTTTATTTCCAGATCATATTCTAAGATTGTAGAAATCCATTTGCCTCTTTTCCCATCTGGGTCTTGGGACAAGATATCTTTGACCACTGTATTTGGTACATAGGCAATGGTGTGAGAATGCAAAATGTACACCCTAAAGTCTTTTAAGGCCTTAATCAGAGCATAGGCCTGCTTTTCCATGATGTTGTACTTTAAGGGTGCATCTCTTAAGGCTTTACTGAAGAAGGCTATTGGCTGATCGTTACCTTCTGAATTTCTCTGCAGCAAAACTGCAGCTATGGTGTGTTGGGAGGCAAATGAAAAGATCAGAAAATCTTTTGAGAAGTCAGGGCTGATAAGGACAGGGGCCTGAGTGAGCGCAAGCTTTACTGACTCAAAATATTTTTTGGCTTCGACAATCCACTTAATTCTGGCATCTTTGTTTAGCATTTCAGTCATTTTCCTAAGATGCTCAGCAAGGTTGGGGATAAATCTTCTAAGGAAATTGATCTTCACAATGAAGGACTGCAACTCCTTGATGTTTCTTGGATGTGTAATTTGGAGTATTCCCTCAACTCTCTGGGGGTCTATCCTGATCCCTTTCTCAGATATAATGTGGCCCAGAAGCTTACCTTCCTGCAGCCCAAAAATAGTCTTCTTAGGATTTAGGGACAGACCGTACCTTCTACATTTTTCAAAAACTTTTCTCAGGTGTTTCAGATGTTCTTCTTCAGTTTTAGAGAAGACAGTCAAGTCATCCAAGTAGATAACTATAAAGTGTCCAATCTCCTCTGAGAAAGCTATGTCCATCGCTCTCTGGAAGGTAGCTCCAGCATTCATCAATCCAAAGGGCATTTTCACATACATGAAGGTGCCCCAGGGAGTGGTAAAAGCTATTTTGAGTTGATCTTCTGGGAGTACCAGAACTTGGTTGTATCCTGAAAAACCATCAAGCAGGGAGATCCTTTTAGAACCTACTACCTTCTGTAGGATATGTTCCATTCTGGGCAAAGGGTAGTTGTCTTTTAGGGAGGCTCTATTTAGGTTTCTGAATTCTATGCATAGTCTGATCTCCCCTGTCTTCTTCCTTACAGCCACTAAGTTTGACACCTAATCAGAAAACCTCACAGGAACAATTATGCCGGCTTCATACATCTTTTTAATTTCTTTCTCTACTGCGGGCAATTGTTTTGGGTTGATTCTTCGAAGTTTTTGCCTGAAAGGCTTCTGATTTTCTTTTAGTGGTATCTTGTGTTGTATGATGTTGGTGTCATAGGCCTTTAAGTCTTCATAGCTCCATGAAAACACGTCAATGAATTCCTTAAACAATTCAACGTATTTTTTCTTCATGTTTGCAGGTATAGACTTAGCCAGTTTTATCATTTTGGGCTTATATTCAGTGCCTATGTTGAATTCTTCTACATCTGATTCTGCATGTTCAATTGTGGGTTTTTTGTCTACGTCATCAAAATAAAAAAGGTCTTCTAAGGGTGCCAGGCCTCTGGGTATGTTCTTATCTTTGGCCTGCAACACTTCAACCTCTTCATTTTCTGCGTTTTTACTATCTTCGCTAAAATTTCCAGTTTTATCAGAAAAAAGATTTATTTCTATGCTACAGGGTGTTTTTGGTTCATCTGGGGGATCCTTGCTTGGGCAGTTATCATCAGAAATTGAGTTTGAATCAGAAAATTCAAACTCATTTCTGCCCACCAGGAAATATTCGATCTGTTTGTCTCCTTCAAAGACCTGCCAATATTTTTCATTGTCTGGCACTGCAGGCCTGAATTTGGTTTGAATGATAATTTGTTGGTCAGCTGGGGCTTTAGGATACGAGCTAGCTAGACATGCTAGTCCATTTGCAATTTCATTTTGGCCCCTGGGAACAAACACTAATTCATATTCAACAAACGTTTTCAGTAGATCTAGAGTGTCATTCCTGTATTCCCTTAGTCTGGGATGTTTTGCTGAATACTCACCATTCACCTATTTGATTACTAACTCTGAGTCTCCTCTCACAGCTATCCTACGGGCTCCTAACTTTTTCAACAAATTTAAGCCTAGGATGAGAGCCTCATATTCTGCAATATTCTTCATGCATTTAAAATGCAGGTTGACTGCGTGGCTCTCTGCGTGATCGTTTTCAGCGTTACGCAGCCACACTCCTGCTCCAGCACTCTACCTAGTACAGGACCCATCAAAGTTCATTTTCCACAGGGGTTCTTTGTTTAATTCGTTTTCATCCCCTCCCCTACAGCTGGATTCGCCATTATGCTGAGTTGTGAGGTTTGCGCTAGGAGGGGGGTCATATTGTGGTTCCTTATGGGTATGGAGAACAGGGAGGTGGCTGAATTTTTGTTCTTGTTCTGTCTTTGTTTCATTCAGAGTTATATTTTCAGCAGTTTTCCCATGGTATTCTTCTTCGTATTCTTCCAGAGTAGCCATTATGTTGAATTCCATGGACTGTGTGTTTTCATTTCCATTATCTGATATTGGCCCTTCTAAGGATTGGTCATTGTAGAGGATAAAAGAGTCTAGATCTGCATGCACAGAGTATAATGGTGAGTTTTTAGGTTTTTTGGGGCTACTGACTAAAAATTTCATCTGAGACTCTCTATACAGTCTTCTGAGTTGGCCAAATATAGGGATAGTGGCATATGAGCCATCCATCTGCATTGTTCCTTGCAGTTTGGCTCCCCATGACCTTGAAAATAGCATGCCATAATTTGGTGGCACATCTGCCACCACAACATCCATGACCATACACTTGGCAGGAATCTGGGTCAGACTCACACATAAGTCTTTGATGAGCCCTAGGAATTTTACTCTACTAGAGTCAAATGAGTATAAGTCTTTGTACGGTCTGGTAATTTCTAAGCCTAGCCTCTCCATCACTACCTTAGGCATTAAGTTGTGTGATTCTCCATAATCATGCATTTCATTGTGCAAGATCTTGTCATGAATGTTAAGACTGATATAAAAAGGTGGAACCACCCCCTCCTGAAACTTTCCCTCAATTTTTGGACCAAAGAGTAGGGCAGGTTGATCATCATTCAAATTTACAGAATCATTCATTTCTCCCAGATTTAATGCTTTCAAAATTTGGCCTTTATATACATCCTGAGAGGCCAGCTCAGATAATGGTACAGAGATTTTGATTTTTGCAATCTCACTCTCTAGATTGAAAGTGGATTGTGTTTTGGAAACACTTGACTCTATTTTGTTTGTTGTGTTGGTAACTGAGTCATTTGGTGTTTTCTCATTATGTACAGGGTTTGGAACAGTTGTTTTAGGAGCACTAACCGAAATGCTAGCATTGCTGGTTGGTTGACTTTGTTTTTCAGTGTCTTGGTTGTCTTTCTCCTTATGTTTACCAGAACTTACAACTGCCATTTTATTATCTACAGAGGTTGCTTTAGAAGTTTTGTCAGGTCTTTTCTTGATGGTTACCTCAGGAGTTTTTGTTTTGGAAGTGTCTTGAGTCTTTTTACTCCTAAGTTCATATTTTTCCCTGACCTGCATGATAGCATTTTCAAATCCAAGTCTGTAGGCTTCAGATTCTGATCCTTCCTCATCCCAGTAGGTGGATAAGGGCTGATCTTCTTCTGAATCACAATTGTGGATTGAATCTTCTGCTTCGAACATGTTTATTGTATTCCCTTCAGACTCTTGAATGATTCCCTCGTCTTCATCTAAAATTTTTTCTTGAAAAGGGGGAATGATCTGTTGATCCGACTCTCTTTGTCTGTTGGGAGAAACATTGTTTCTTCTAATGTTCTGGTTCTGGTTTCTATTCTAGTTGTTGTTTTGGACAACCATCCTCTTTATCATCTGTTGTAGTTCTTCCACATTTTTAGAAAGTCTGTCATATTTGGAATCAGATGTGGAAGCTATATTCTCATCCCTATAGGTTACCCTTTTTTCAGCTTTTAATCTTGCCCTTTTTTCCATTAAATTTGCTTCTATGGTTATGGCTCCTTTCTGCATGTCTTCCAAGGTGGTATATTCTTTATCTCTAAGCTCATAGGCCATGTCAGCATCAAATCCATCAGGATATTTTTCTAGGGCCATACCCTGTGGAGGTTTCATGTGTGGAGGGAGAGCATTATAAATGATGTTGAATCTAGCGGTGTAATCATGAACACTCTCTCCTACGTTCCTCTTAAGGGACATGTACTCAGCTAGGAGTTGGCGAGGGTTTGCTCTAACCTCCCACTTGTTTATGAAAGTCTGGTATAATGCAGGGAGATCTTGAATACTGCCAGGAGGCAGATTCTTAAACCATTTCTTCACCTCACCTCCTAAGCTCTGGGCAAAGATTCTCATTTTGATTGTTTCATCATCGATTTCCATGTAATCAAAAGAGCCCTCCATTTTATCTACATGTTGTTGAGCTGTTATGGACTCTTTAGCAGTGAAGTGTGGGATTTTTGATTGATAATCATTTGGTAAGGGTAACAAAGGTTGAGGTAAAACTAAAGGTGCATACCAGGCTGCCATGTTAATGTTCTGATGAGGTATAGGGTTAGCTTGAGCAGCTGGTATTTGGATGACAGGGATGGTAGGACCAGCAGGAGTTTGTTGAGCAAATCTAGGGCGAGAGAGCCCCAAGTTTTGAAGGAAGTGAAAATCAGGTGGTGTGGAAGGAGGGGTTTCACTGTCCCTAGTGTTTGGCTGGTCTGAAACACTGAACGACCTAGTTCTAAGTAATCTGTTTTGAAGGTCTAGGTCGAAGAAAGGGTCTAATAGAGCTATAAGATCTTCTGGTGCAGAATTAGCTCTATGAATGTGTCTGGGAATAGTTGGTCTGCTTAGTGTGGGAGCTCTTCTGAGGATACTCTCTGGATTTTCAACTATTTCCGGTGGGTCAGGGTTGGGATAAGCTCTTGTATGGATGATTCTGAAAGCCAGAATGCTGTTTATAAGCCAAGCAGCTTAACCCTACTTGTTACTTCTACTTGTGGTTAATATCATCTCAGGAGCTGGCCTCCCAGTGGAGTCTTATGTGAAACCAAGATTATCAGCAGGCCTACTCATCACCAGTGGAGTCTTTTAACGTTTAGGAATGATGGAGTCGCCAGGTGGAGGGTTTAGGATGTTTCTAAAGGGTACACTATCCACCACAGTGCTCAGGCATTATCACCTTTCAGGAATCTTCTCTAAAGCAACAAGCTCCAACCAGAGATTGACTGGGAGGGCATTTACCAGATATGTCACCTCTGAAAAGAGGATGAGATCAGGAGGCTACCTAGCCCTTTCCAGGCTCTGTCTAAGAGTATGGTGGATATTCAATATTGGAGGTTGATTCAAGAGAGGAGTGACTTACTGTCAACCTAACCAGAGCTCTAAGTTTCTGAGGTCTTAAGAGTGTTTAAGATGAAGTGTACTCAGAATTTCCCCAGCGGAGTTGCCATTATGTTGGGGTTCCCATGTTTTGGCCAGGTTGACAAAGACCAAAAGATGAGACAACATAGAACCACTTTCAGACCTTAGGATCTAGCCCTCCTAGGCCCAGAGAGGGATCTCTCTATAAAGTCAAAGGATATGTCTTTGAGGCTTAAGGTATAAGGTTTTAGGCTAGTTATAGGCTCGAGGTTGTTGGTTTAATTGTTTGTGTTTGGTTGGAGGGAATCAGGAAAAGAAGGTCCGATATAAGACAAGGATGAGCAAAGAGGAAGCTTAGGCAGAGACAGATAACTCAAAGAACATCAAAGCCATTGGGCTATGGAGTCAAGAAAGGATTTACTTGTAGTCAATGTGCAAGCTTTCAATTGGGCTAGTCATCTAGAGAATTTGGATCTTAAACGGTAGAAGATGGGATGGAACATTAAGGACTGAAAATGAAAGGAGGGGGACCATCCAACTCTGTCTTATAGATCAGACCAGAGGTCATTTAACTCCAGGCCTGCTTGGACAGAATTAGAGGTAATTACCAGGGAAATTAGAAAGACTAGCTGGTCGTGCAAAGATCCTAGTGGACAGGGCTAACACTAATCCCCATTGTTCCCAAACCTTCCAGCTAAATCCTACCAAGAACATCTAAACATAGACTTCATCAATTCATACATCAGAGAGCAGGCAATATCATCCAATACACTGGTTAAATCAATTGAAATCAACATTCAGATACACATATAAGCAAAAAACATAAAGGCTGGGAGAGCAGCAACATAAGGTACCTATCAAGGGTAAATATTATGCCAAACTTCTGATGCGAGCCTGAAGAAACATAATGAAATGAGAGCAAGTCAATCACAAATATAGAGAATGGAAAACATCACCAGCTGCTTTAGATCAGGATCCAAAGAAACGTTCATGTCATATCAAAAACAACACCAATCAAGTACATCATAGCCCATAGCTTGAACATTCAGTCTGAATACATCAAATCTCAGCCTATCTTACAATATACACAGAGAACTTATCTCAAGAGGAAAATACTTGCATTCCACTGATTTCTCATCAACAACCATTACAATGTTTCCTCCTGTGCTTTATAGCAAAGGATGAACCTAAGATCGACTGAGAAGGTAGGTGAAAATTAAATGTATCTTTAAACACAACCATGAATGTGGCCGAAAACCCATTCTCGTTTCGACATGATGTATATTTAATCTTTCACAATTTAAAAGAATGATCTCCTCAGATATGATCTCGACATTTTGGCATGTTGTACTCCGTGTGTCGTGAACTAAAAGTAAATAAACCGTATGGTAGTCCGTCTCATAAATGCCTGATCGTCTTTGAGCTGTAGTTTGGTGGGAAAACTCTTCGTGACATTCTCGTATAATAAAAATATATGGATGCTCTCAGACTCGATGAAGTAAAACATTTTGTCGACTCGAAACCCCGATATTACCTTTTATCTGGCACTCAGATCCTTCGATCGATCCCTCGGGTCCATAATCTGCCGATTTGCCTCTCGAAAACATTGACTTAGGGGCTCAAGATCTTCATAAGCTGGCTTTAATCTTCCTTTTTCTCTGCGCTGAACATTCTGCCGCTCCATCTGTTCTGACAGGGTAGTTCAAGGTTTTAATGATGCTGGAAGGTTTTCAGTGCTCGAAATCTACCCTTGTCCTTACTGCAAATCCTCCCGGCCGCTTTCTTTGACCATTTTATGCCAGTACCAACTCTTGGATTTAATACAGTCTGCACAGCTTTTCCACGTAGGGTCATGGCGGTCTTTTACCCTTGGAAACTCTGCAAAACAACGAACTGCGAGGAAGACCATGGACAGGGGTGATGAATGTGATGAGGACAAGATGTGGTCGAGGAAAATAACCATGCAGATGGAATGGAGGGAAAAATTGCAGGGGAAATGGTGGAACATAGCTCTGGTGTGGCTGGCAGACGTTGCAGAATGAAGAATGCATGAAAAAAATTAAAAAACGCGAGCGTAGGACGTTATATGCGACGAAATGATTGACAGGTACGGAACATGCACGTGGGGTGACGTGGCATACGGACAGCCGGGTGGGCGGATGAGGTCGAGGTCCCGGGGCAACGGAATGGTCAACCATGGACGAACGGATCTGGGTCGTTGATAGCTGATAGATCAACGGCGGGGGATGTCGGAAGGCGGGCCCGCGGGAACAAAGGACCGGATTAAAAGGCGCGCGGATGGATGATAGTCACAGTACATCTCCTTTCCCTATTTAAAATTCGGCCACCACCTTCTTCAAAATCCATTTCTAGTGTTTTAATGAATAAAACCCCTGGGCCCCGTTTCATTCTATCACTTCCGCCCGAAAATCTGCTTTGTAACGTTTAAAATGTACATTTTATATATCAGGCCGAAGCCCCTTAGAGCTTAGCCCCTCCCGCCTTAGTTTTCATATGACCCGAGCCACAGGACCACGGGCTGGGAGAAGCAAGGGCTTACCACTTATATCCCGGGCGCCGTCACAGCCGTCCGATCCATGTTCAATCAACGGCGCAGATCGTCAGGAGTGTGGGCCCTGCCTTTGGCCCCGACGCACAGTAAAACCAGCGGTCTTCCCCCGCACCGCTCTTGTCGGCTGGCGGTATTTACCGCGAGGCCAGCGATCCCACACAAGAAATGCCACGCGTCCTTTGTACGAGCGGGAAACCGCTCTCTCCCCGCGCGTTAATCTTCGGCCGATGTCCGGTCAGCGGGATCCACCCGCTCCGTCCGATCTGCCTACCTCCATCCGACGGTTGGTGTGTCCTGGAGTTGATCATTCATCGTTGCGTCCCGCCGCGTACCACAGTATGCCACCGTGTCATTGTTTCATGCCCCCTGTCCATCAATTCACTCGCCACGTCGTCTCTTGTGTGTCCTCCGCCCGCCTATATGTCTCTCCCCCCCGTGCACTCATATTATATCCTCGCGCCGATAGGTATATATATGCGTGCGTTTTATATGTTTGATTCATAATCCACCGATATTCTTCCTTCACGACCATACTGTGTCTTATTGCGCCCGTTCACAAAAACCTCCATTGTCTGCTCCCGCCTCCCTGTATGTTCCCATTTTTTACCTGTGTTTGCGTCGTCTCATCCATTCCCACTTCCATCACCCCCCGCCTTCACCCTAGTTGGGTTTTTCTAACATTTTCAGGGTTTTTCGCAGGTTTTCAAATCAAGCATAAGGGGGCATATCAATTTGTCGCCTCCATTTCAGAGGATCAAGAACATACCAGAAGATGATCTCCTGTGGGCGAAATTAAATAAAAAGAGCTGAAGCCGGTACATGAAATGACTGTTATTAAAGAAAACACAGACAGAGAGTCACAGAACCCTCCAGAGAATTTCGCCCCGCATTTAAGATTCAGGATTCAAATTCTGAGCTCAAAGGCCAAGAGTACAGTACCGGAGTTGCAGGCCAGCTCAGGCCCCTCACGGCATCAGATTTTTCTTCAGCTAAAAGCATCCCGATGTATATATTTTATTATTTTCGTTTTGTACATAAGGAGATTTTTATCTCCCAGCATTAATTTCTGTATACAGGTTGTTAGGTATATTCATTTATAACTAGTCATTCATGAAGAAGGCGTGATGTTTCCCCGCCTTTCTTTTTCAATTTTTAGTAATAAGTGTGGATACCTACCTCTCCCTCCAGAAGTTTCTCTTCTCTCTATAAATATCAAAAAAGAAGACATCGTTAAGGTTCCAGATTTCTGTAAGCAAGCTGTGCAGCGAGAAGACTATTGTATCCATCTTGTGACATTTCTGTATGAAGTTTCAGAGCCCGTTGGGTCTCAGTGAGGAGGGGTTATGATTGTATTGAGGATTCTGGACTTTGGTATATTACAGTATGTAATTTCTCTCATGTGTTAATATATCATCCTTTTCATGCAAACTTTCTTCTTGTATCATGTTCTAGAATGCGAGTGGCTCACTAATTTGCAGTAAGGATTCATCTTAAATGGTGCCCTTCCTGGAATTGGTCAAGCGCTTTAAATAGGCCTAGAAGTGATATGCTGTTCCATGTTCACTCCTTCCATAACTTCTGCTATATTAATGGCTTAAGGATTCGTAAATTGGTGCGCCCTTTTGTCAATAATATCTTCTCATGTTTCCTTCCTGCACGCACTCCTTGATATCTGATTTCTGTAATATATTACTTGAATCGGCCCTCATTACAATAAAGCGGTCTCTTAGCTGTCTGATACTATCATGCTGAAGTTTTCCCTGATGTCTTTACTTTATTCCTATCCGTGTATCAGCCACTGAAAGAGAATTGGGACCAATTCATCCTATTCCAATTTCCTTGTTTAAAACAAGAGATAGTAAGTGAGTCCCTTGGACTGACAACCCAAACTATAAAGGACTCCTTGCTATATTAAGATGTCCTAGGCACTGGTTTATGGCAACTCTAGGCTGTCTCTAGGAGGGTGAAAAAATCATCCACAACATCTTTCTGGCGCCGTTGCCGGGGAACGAATTCAAGAACATCAGTTTCCCTGGGTTTTCGACATTTTATTTCACTCTCTAATCAGGTGAGCACAGAGAGGTGAAGAGTTGCAGATTTCTCACCTTGGTGACTCCACTGGTCCTTATTTGATAAATCTCATTAGTAGTCCTGGCTCCTCGTAGGCCGCATTTGAGGTCAGATACAGCCCAACTGAAAACACCCTACGTGTCTGACCCAGAGAAAATTATTCATAAAAAATTCTGGAAGGAGAGGAAGTCAGCCCGTGCTGAAAATCCTGAGTGTTCTGTTGAAGATTATCCACCCTCTTCTTCTCAAGAAGTTGGAACAGAAAATCCCGAAGTTTATCTAGAAACCCCACGTAGGAGAAATACTCCATTTGGGGAAGAACCTTATTCTGTTCCCGAGGCTGAGGAAATTAAAGAGGTCACTGAAGTAGCTCCCGTCAACCGAGAACTATTCCCGTCCACACCTCAGACCTCGGTCGAATATATTCCCATTGTCATTCACACTCCGCTGCCCCCTACCCCTCTCCCTTCTTTTGTTTCTCAGATTGTTGTGCAACCCCCACCGCCTCCAATGGCCAATGTTCCTGCTTTTCTCCTGAACAAATACGCTCCTCTGGCCTTACCCAAAGTGTTGAACGATATGCCCCAGGCTTATCTGAAGATTCTGCCAAGGTTCAATGGTGAAAATGATGTGGATGCTCAAAAACATCTCGAGACCTTCTGCTCTTTTGCAGAAAATTTGAATGTTGAACACCTGGATGTGGTTTTGAGATTATTTGTGCAGTCTTTAGAAGGTGAAGCTAGAAAATGGTTTAAAACATTGGGTAATCGTTCTGTGACAACCTGGGATCAGATGGAAAACGTTTTCCTCAAGAAGTGGGGAGAAAAGAAGGATTTTGGAATGTGCCTTACTGAGCTAAATACCATCAAGAAGAAACAGAATGAAGGGGTATCAGAATTCATCAAAAGATTCAACAAGTTATATCTAAGCTTGCCCCCAGAAATGAAGCCAAATGAAGCTGCTGCCAAGATAGTTTTCATAGCAGCCTTTGATTTTGACTTTGGATTTTCCTTAAGAGAAAGAAAGCCTGCCAATCTAGATGATGCACAAGCAGATGCTCTGGAACTAGAAGCGAACTTTGCCTCCACAGGAAAGTTAAAAGGGAAAATTGAACCAGATGCCAGAAGAAAAGGCAAAGAAGAGGTTTCTACCTCTAATCAAGAAAAGGATTCAGATAAAATGGATGAAATAAGTAAGATGATAAAGAAGATGGTCAAGATGGAGCTGGAAGCCAAAAATGCAGCTCCTAAAAACTATTACAATGCTCCAAACAGAGGATATAATCCTCAATATAGAAAGCCTCCATTGCAAATACTACCAAGAGAGACAAGGGAGCAGCAAGATCAGGTACCTCACCCCTTGTACCTGGAAGGACCTGCAGATGACTCCACCGGAAATGCAGCCTATGGGTTAGAAGATTCGAATCTGGCCTTTTCAAATAATGATGATATGGAGTGCCCAGTACAAGCAGAGGATGAAGAAGCCGAGATTGACCATTACTGCAAGCAATTTTCTGACTTCATGGAAGCCCAGTTCAACGTCAGATATGATCTCAGATCCTCAAGGAAGAGGACCAGAACTCAGGAGCAAGAGGAAGAAATACCTCAGAAAGAAGCATCTGCTCAGAAGGAGTCAGCAACCAAAAAGAATGTTGAAAAAGGTAAGAATTTCCTAAATACCCCCTTGCAGTCAAATGATCAATTTCCTTCCTCTTCAAAAGTAGGCAGTCCTTCTAATGCTGAGCCAGTGTCCCAAGAAGTCAAGTCCTTAGTTGAGAATAAGGAGTCAAAAGAAGTAATAATAGAAAAGTCCACATCTGCTTTTAATCTGCAAAAAGAGCTCGAAAAGATTAAGATTCTTGTTCCTCTGACTGAATTGTTGAAACAGCCTGTATATCAGTCTCAGGTCACCTCTTTTATACCTATTCCTGAACCACAAATTGTACCTGATAGTCTAAATCTTCAAGAAGAAAGACCTATGGTAGTCTTTGGCCCACACGTTGAGGAGATAGACCCTTCAACTCCTCCCTTTTATGTGTCCCTAGTCATTCATGACCTGCTGCTTCATAATTGTATGCTAGATTCTGGAGCCTCCCACAATCTTATGCCTCTGTCCGTCATGGAGCAACTAGGGCTGCAAATTACAAGACCATATAAAGATCTATATTCATTTGATTCGAAAAGGGTCAAATGCTTGGGAATGATTAAAGATCTAGTGGTCAATCTAGCTCAAATCCCAGCAAAAAGTGTGGTCATGGATATTGTGGTCGTTGATATCCCAGCTCGCTTTGGCATGCTGTTGTCAAGGTCCTGGGGTACTAAAATTGGGGGATCAATTAAACTAGGCTTGACAAATGCCACTGTCCCAGTCTTTGGTGGTCAGGAGAGGAGGCTGTATAGGGAGACTAGATTTGTTAAAATGGTGACCACTGCTGATTGCTCAGACAATTCTCCAGTTTATAATAAAGAGGGTGACTTCTCATGTTTTGTGTTAGAAGAGAGTCAAGACTATGCACATGAGTCCCCCTCTGGTCAATTCCAAGCCGAGCAATCCAAGAAAGGCCAGAAATCAGAAGTATGGACTTTGCATTTCGATGGAGCAAATTCCAGAGAAGGTAATGGGGCTGGGGTATTGTTAATCTCCCCCACAGGAAGGTGGGTGCCACTGTCTTTCAAATTAGAGTATGAAGCTACAAACAATGTAGCTGAGTACGAAGCTTTGTTATTGGGCCTACAGACAGCTAGAAACATGGGCATTCAATGTCTGAAAGTGTTTGGAGACTCTGAGCTAGTAGTGAGACAGATTAAGAACGAATGCCAAACTAAGCATCCTCGGCTCAGAGCATATAGAAACGAAGTATGGGACATGATAGAAAATTTCTTCTTAGCATTTAATATACAGTTCATGCCCCGGGAGCATAACAGAATAGCAGACTCTCTTGCTGTGGCTGCTGGTACGTTCCGACCTCCTCAGAACCCATTGTTAAGATATGAAGTAGAGGTACGTTACAGACCATCTATCCCAGACAATATTAAGCATTGGCAGGTCTTTGAAGATGATGAACAGATGAAGAGATTCATGGAGACAGTGGGAGAATTCACAGGTATGGAAATTGATGATGAGGAGGAGGAAGAAGCTGAAAATATTGCTGAAGGTAAATGGGAAGAGAATATAGCAGGAAACAGAGTATTGCAGTTAAAAGGAAATGTCATCCCTAGAGGACTAGTACCTCTAGAAAGACTATTCAACAAGAATGATGTCCCCATGCAGCCAAACAAAGCAGTAGAAGAAGATCAAATGAGAGATTTAAATTTGGGTACCGCTACTGATCCCAAAATTGTTAGATTATCTAAAAGAATCTCAGAAGAATATAAAGAAAAGTATTTGAAGTTATTTCAGTCTTATAAAGATGTTTTTGCTTGGTCCTATGAGGACCTAAAAAATTTTGATGTAAATATCATACAGCACAAGATCCCACTTAGGGAAGATACGAAGCCATACAAACAGAAGCTCAGACAGATTAATCCTCTGCTTCTTCCCTCAATTGAGAAAGAAATTAAAAAAAATTTGAAGGCCAAAATAATCGTACCCTTGAGGTACTCAGAATGGATAGCGAATCTTGTTCCTGTCAGAAAAAAGAATGGAGAAATCAGGCTATGTGTAGACTTCAGAAATTTGAATAGAGCATCTCTCAAAGATAATTACCCACTACCTAAAATGGACCACATCCTGCAGAAGGTGGTGGGAGCATCCAGAATGTCAATGATGGATGGATTTTCAGGATACAATCAGGTAGCTGTTTTCCCAGAAGATCAGAAGAAGACTGCGTTCACCACGCCATGGGGAACCTTTATGTATGCAAGGATGCCATTTGGGCTGATCAATGCAGGTGCTACTTTTCAAAGGGCAATGGACATAGCCTTTGTTGGAGAACAGGACAAGTTTCTGGTAGTATATCTCGATGATATCACGGTGTTCTCAAAGAATGATGATGAGCATATTGGGCATCTAAGAAGAACTTTTGAAAAATGTAGAAGGTACGGCCTTTCTCTTAATCCTCAAAAATCTCTATTTGCTTTAGACGAAGGGAAACTCTTAGGACATATTGTGACTAAGGATGGTGTAAAAATTGATCCTAAGAGAGTCGAAGTAATAAATAGCATTTCTCTGCCAAGAAATAAGAAAGAAGTACAGGTGTTCTTGGGTCGAATAAACTTTTTAAGGAGATTCATTCCTAACTATGCAGAGATAGTTAGGCACATTACCAATATGTTGAAAAAAGACAATGAAGTTAAGTGGTCCCAGGAGTCTAGAGATGCATTTACAAGAATTAAACAAGCATTTGCCGAAGCTCCTGTGTTAGCAGGACCAGATTACAGCAAGCCATTCATGGTATTTTCCTTCGCTTCACCACACACGATTGCTGGAGTGTTATTGCAGAAAAATGAAGAAGGATATGAAAAGCCCATAGCATTCTTCAGTCAGGTGTTGTATGATGCTGAACTAAAGTATAATATACTGGAGAAGCAGGCATATGCCCTGGTAAAGTCCCTTAAAGCTTTCAGAGTTTATATTTTGCAATCTCATATTACTACTTATGTTCCCACAGCAGCTGTAAAAGACATTCTGGTTCAAGGAGACAGTGAGGGCAGAAGGGGAAGATGGATTGAAAAAATCCAGGAGTATGATTTAGACATAAAGCCTACTAAATTGATCAAAGGACAGGGACTAGCTAAAATGTTATCTGAATCTAATCATCAAGCTCTGGGCATTAATTTATCCATGATGGCAAATGAAGAATCAGAAAAAGAAGAGGAGCAACATGGACTAGAAATGGCCACGCAAAGAGTACAAGTGAAGTATCTGACTAGTTCATGGTACAAGAAAATAGTTGAATACCTGTTGACACTTAGTTGTCCTCCAGGATGTAACAAGGCAAACTACAGAGCTGTAAGGATGAGATCCCAGAAGTATGTCATTGCCAATGGACAGCTCTATTGGAGAGACCCTTTGGGTATATTACTGCTATGTCTCACAGAAAATGAAGTGCAGAATATAATGACAGAATTCCATGAAGGAATATGTGGAGGACACTACAGCTGGAGAGCTACTACCAATAAAATCTTGAAGGCTGGTTTCTACTGGCCAAAATTATATTCAGATACCTTTACTTGGGTCAGAACATGTGACAAATGTCAAAGGTTTGCAGAAAGACAGAAGTTAGCATCTTGGCCCTTGATTCCCGTGCATGTAAATGAACCCTTCCAGAAATGGGGATTAGACTTTATAGGAGAAATACACCCCCCATCAAGCGGCCAACATAAATGGATACTGACAGCTACAGATTATTTTACTAAATGGGTGGAGGCCATACCTACAAGAAGGGCTACAGATGCTGTAATCATGAATTTTTTAGAAGACAATATCATATCTAGGTTTGGCTGCCCTGCAAGAATTGTAACTGATAATGCTCAAGCTTTTAAGTCTGCCAGATTTGTAAATTTCTGCCAAAGATATAATATTGTATTAACTCACTCCACAGCGTATTACCCCCAGGGGAACGGTCTAGCAGAATCATCCAATAAAACCCTGGTAAGGGCCCTCAAGAAAACAATAGCTGAAAATCAGAAGAACTGGGATTCTCAGTTGAAGTTTGCTCTGTGGGAAAATAGGATAACCAGCAAAAGAGCAACAGGCAAGTCTCCATATGAGCTAGTGTATGGGCGGGCCGCAGTATTTCCTGTGCAATTGGCACTTCCAGTGGCACGTTTTATGCAAGAAAACCAAGAAGAACCAGACGAGATGATTAGGAGAATTTATCAGTTGGTAGAATTGGAGGAGATGAGAAACCAGGTAGACCAGAGGCTGATAGAATACCAGGAAAAAATGAAGAAGATCTTTGATCAGCACGCGAAGGACAGAAATTTCCAAATTGGAGACCTGGTCCTCAGATGGGATGTTCGCAGAGCAGAAAAGGGCAAGCATGCTAAATTCGATCCATTATGGTTCGGGCCGTTCAAAATAGTCAAGCTGGGAGGTAACAACACTTTCTATTTAGAAAATCTGCAGGGTGAATTGTTGGATGCCCCCGTGAACGGCCAATTCCTCAAGCCGTATTTTCAATTCTTACCTAATTTGGAAACACTCCACTGTATATACTGTACATAAGTTGTTTTTGGTTCCTAACTTCTATAAGGGAAAAAAGGGGGATGCTGATAGTTACCTGAGGAGAAAGCGCAGCAGGAATTGAACAGCGGAATGCAAGTTTTGAACGGTCTGCGTGTTCTCGACATGCCCGAGGACGAACATGCCGTCCCCAAATGGAGCCAGTGTTGTACATATCCCCTTTCCTTATTTAATTTTCGGCCACCACCTTCTCCAAAATCCATTTCTAACGTTTTTGAGAGTAAAAACTCCTGGGCCCCGTTTAATTCTATCATCCCCGCCCGAAAATCTGCTTTATAACGTTTAAAATGTATATTTTATATATCGGGTCGAAGCCCCTTAGAGCTTAGCCCCTCCCGCCTTAGTTTTCATATGACCCGAGCCACAGGACCACGGGCTGGGAGAAGCAGGGGCTTATCACTTATATCCCGGGCGCCGTCACAGCCGTCCGATCCATGTTCAATCAACGGCACAGATCAAGGAGTGAGGGCCCCACCTTTGGCCCCGGCGCACAGTAAAACCAGTGGTCTTCCCCCGCACCGCTCTTGTCGGCTGGCGGTATTTACCGCGGGGCCAGCGATCCCACACAAGAAATGCCACGCGTCCTTTGTACGAGCGAGAAACCGCTCTCTCCCCGCGCGTTAATCTTCGGCCGATGTCCGGTCAGCGGGATCCACCCGCTCCGTCCGATCTGCCTACCTCCATCCAACGGTTGGTGTGTCCTGGAGTTGATCATTCATCGCTGCGTCCTGCCGCGTCCCACAGTCTGCCACCGTGTCATTGTTTCACGCCCCCTGCCCATCTATTCACTCGCCACGTCGTCTCTTGTGTGTCCTCCGCCCGCCTATATGCCTCTTCCCCCGTGCACTCATATTATATCCTCGCGCCGATATGTATATATATGCGTGTGTTTTATATGTTTGATTCATAATCCACCGATATTCTTCCTTCACGACCATACTGTGTCTTATTGCGCCCGTTCACAAAAACCTCCATTGTCTGCTCCCGCCTCCCTATATGTTCCCGTTTTAGACCTGTGATTGCGTCGTCTCATCCATTCCCACTTCCATCACCCCCCGCCTTCACCCTAGTTGGGTTTTTCTAACATTTTCAGGTTTTTTGCAGGTTTTCAAATCAAGCATAAGGGGGCATATCAATCTGTCTCCTCCATTTCAGAGGATCAAGAACATACCAGAAGATGATCTCCGGGGGGCGAAATTAAATAAAAAGAGCTGATGCCGGTACATGAAATGACTGTTATTAAAGAAAACACAGACAGAGAGTCACAGAACCCTCCAGAGAATTTCGCCCCGCATTTAAGATTCATGATTCAAATTCTGAGCTCGAAGGCCAAGAGTACAGTACCAGAGTTGCAGGCCAGCTCAGGCCCCTCACGGCATCAGATTTTTCTTCAGCTAAAAGCATCCCGATGTATATATTTTATTATTTTCGTTTTGTACATAAGGAGATTCTTATCTCCCAGCATTAATTTCTGTATACAGGTTGTTAGGTATATTCATTTATAACTAGTCATTCATGAAGAAGGCGTGTTGTTTCCCCGCCTTTATTTTTCAATTTTTAGTAATAAGTGTGGATACCTACCTCTCCCTCCAGAAGTTTCTCTTCTCTCTATAAATATCAAAAAAGAAGACATTGTTAGGGTTCCAGATTTCTGTAAGCAAGCTGTGCAGCGAGAAGACTATTGTATGCATCTTGTGGCGTTTCTGTATGAGGTTTCAGAGCCCGTTGGGTCTCAGTGAGGAGGGGTTATGATTGTATCGAGGATTCTGGTCTTTAGTATATTGCAGTATGTAATTTCTCTCATGTGTTAATATATCATCCTTTTCATGCAAACTTTCTTCTTGTATCATGTTCTAGAATGCGAGTGGCTCACTAATTTGCAGTAAGGATTCATCTTAAATGGTGCCCTTTCTGGAATTGGTCAAGCGCTTTAAATAGGCCTAGAAGTGATATGCTGTTCCATGTTCACTCCTTTCATAACTTCTGCTATATTAATGGCTTAAGGATTCGTAAATTGGTGCGACCTTTTGTCAATAATATCTCCTCATGTTTCCTTCCTGCACGCACTCCTTGATATCTGATTTCTGTAATATATTACTTGAATCGGCCCTCATTACAATAAAGCGGTCTCTTAGCTGTCTGATACTATCATGCTGAAGTTTTACCTGATGTCTTTACTTTATTCCTATCCGTGTATCAGTCAATGAAAGAGAATTGGGACCAATTCATCCTATTTCAATTTCCTTGTTTAAAACAAGAGATAGTAAGTGAGTCCCTTGGACTGACAACCCAAACTATAAAGGACTCCTTGCTATATTAAGATGTCCTAGGCACTGGTCTATGGCAACTCTAGGCTGTCTCTAGGAGGGTGACAAAATCATCCACAACAATAGCTGTTGGATGAGGGCCCCGCGATCCAACGACGATCGTGGATTCTGCCGCCTGGCTTTCGTCCAGAGAATAATGCGCGAAAAAATGGTTTTCAGGAACAGTACCGGAGGACACGTGGCAAAGGATGAATGGGATCGCTGGGTTTCAGAGAAAACCGCCAGCTGCAGATGGGCGGTGTGGGAATTACCGGTGGGTTTGGGTGGATGACATGTGCGAGAGGGGTCCACCATTTCGGGCGCGCTCCGTGCCGTTGGATCTGGCTTTCGATCGGACAGTGGAGATCCATCGACCCAATACTATGTACAAAACCCAAAAATGTGCGTTTCCAAAGGTTTTTGAATAATTTTCTGGCGCGGGAATGGTTTGATAGGATTTAAGTGCTTGGGGGTTTAGCTCTAGGTTTTTGCGCCAGGTATTATGGGAAGAAAGGGGCGCGGGGCTATGGCCAAAGGGGCTTAGGCCTTACCATATGATTTTTGCACATTTTGAAGCATTTTTAGGCCTAAGGGGAGGAACGATAGGGAAAGGAAGGGTGGGGAAGGCCAAAACAGGGGCAAAAACAGGATTTAGAGAGGGTTTAGAGGGATAATGGGGGAATTAAAGGGGAGTTTGACAAAGGGAGAAGGGGAAAGTGATATTTTGCAAAGGTATAAAGGGCAATAATGGGCCTTTTTTGAGAAATGGATCAGCAGAGGAATTACATTTTAGGCACAGTACAGAGAGACTCCAAGGAGGATGAATTTTGGGGGGAAAGGCATTCCTTGGAGGCTCCAGAACAATTCTAGCCCCCAACTTGCTTGTGAAGAATTTCATAGGGGGGCTAACACCCTTCATTATCACTCTTTCCAATTTTCAGGCTTCTCATCATTTCCTCCAGGCCAGCTTTCACATTATAGGCTCCCACCTGAAGGGTCTCCTCACCAATGTCTACTTTCCTCAAGCCTCCGCTCACCGAATCCAGATACTTGATGACATTGCCTCCCTCTCTTCCTCGAACCCCTATCCCTTTTGGATTCTAGGGAAAGACTTTAACATGATAATCTGCCTAAATAAAAAGAGTGGAGGTCAATATATATTGGACTCTGAAAGTCTCAGGTTCAAGGATTTTATCCTTCAGAACCGCCTGATTAACATCCCAACTGCCAACGAGATTTATACTTGGAGAAATCGCTGGAACGGGAACCATCTTATTGCCTCTCATCTAGATCATTTTCTAATCTCTGACACTATCATCCAGGCTAGAGGAGACATCTTCTCTACCATTCTCCCTACTGCAAGATTTGACCATCGGCCCATTCAAATCCACTAGGACTAACCACGCCGTGGCCTCCAAAAGGCCTTCTGATTTGAGCATTTTGGCTTTCACATCCTAGATTCAGAGAGATGGTTGTAGACTGATGGCACAGTATACAACCCAGTGAAGGATCCACCATGTTCCAAATTCATCAAAAGCTCAAAATTATCAAAGCCAGACTCAAACAGTGGAATCATAATACGTTTGGAAACATTTTCAAAAGTATGCAAGAGCCGAAGGAAAAAATGGCTACCCTTCAACAGTAGCTCATAACTTCTGGACGCAATGAGGAACTTAGTAGGAAGGAGTAGCAGCTAAAAAATCATATGGAGGAACGTGCTATACAAGAAGAAATTATATGGAAGCAAAAATCCAAAGTTCGCTGGCTAAAAGAGGGGGAAAAAACACAAATTTTTTCCACCGCTCCACCATTCAAAGAAGAATGGTCAATCATATCTCCCTTCTCAAGAATGAGCAAGGCATCAGTTTGGAAACTCAAGAGGAGATCGAACAAGAACTTCTCAATCATTTCAAGTACATGCTGATGGAACCGCGCTTAAATCACCAGGAAGCCATCAACCAAATCACTCAACACATTCCCGCCTTGATCACTAAGGATCACAATAAAATGCTACTTCAACCAATATAGTTGCAGGAAGTAGACCAAGCAATGGCGCAGCTCAAAGATGGAAAAGCCCCCGGGCCGAATGGCTTCACCACCAATTTCTTCCATTACTTTTGGGAAGACATTAAGACTGAAATTTGGGCACTGGTTGAAGAATCCATATCTATGCATTGGATGCTCCCCACTCTCAATTCCACTTTCATCACCCTCATTCCCAAAGAAGAGTAGGCGATAACCCCCAAAAAATATAGACCCATTTCCCTCTGCAATCTGCTCTATAAGCTTGTCTCCAAAGTAATTGCAAACTGCCTAAAGCCTTTACTCCCCCTCCTCATTTCTCGAGAGAAACTGGATATGTACAAGGTCGTCATATCCTTGACAGTATAATTCTCACCCATGAAGTATCCCACTCCTTGAAGACCTGCAAAGTGCTAGGGATGCTTCTCAAAATCGATCTCTTCAATGCCTTTGACAAGTTAAGTTGGGAATACATCCAGAAAATCTTGGTTGCCTATGGGTTCAACCAAACTTGGATACGTTGGATAATGAGTCTCATCTCCTCATTGATTTACTCTATTCTGCTCGATGGTTCCCCTCCCCCCCCCTTCTCCCCTTCCAGAGGAATTCGTCAAGGCGACCCTCTTTCCCCTTTCTTTTTTGTTCTTATGGCAGAAGGACTTATTAGACTTATCGAAGCCCATGTGCATGAGAGATCCTTAAGAGGCCTTTGTCTTCATCATTGTCCCCCCATTACTCATCAGCAATTTGTTGACGAAAAAATTCTCTTTGGTCATCCCTCAGTGCGAGAGGCTTCCACTTTCAAGTCTATCCTAGATTCCTTCTCCCTTCCTGCTGGTCCCTCTATCAACAATTCCAAGTCCCAACTCTTCTTCTTTAACACCCCTATCATCACCCAGTGCAACATGCTCACATTCTTGGCTTCCCTATTACCTCTCTACCTTCCAAGTATTTAGGAGCCCCCCTCACCAACTCTATCATCAAGCATTCCTCTTGGAAATAATTGCTGGAAAGAATGGAAACTCGGCTCTCTCTCTGGACCCACCAAGCTCTCAATCTTGCTAGTCGTCTCATTTTGGTAAAAATTTTTCTTCAATCCATGCCCTTGTATCTCTTCTCCATGCTGGTGGCACCAAAATGGGTTCTCAAGGCCATTCAAACCCTCTAGCGTAATTTTATTTGGGGAGGAGATAAGGCTAAAAGAAAGTGGGCACTAGTCAAATGGCAAGACATCTGCACTCCAAAAAAATCATGGGGGCTAGGCCTTAGAGATCCGCAGCTCAGAAATGAAGTCATGGGAGCCAAAATATGGTGGCAGTGTATCTCCAACATAGACACCCCATAGGCTCAGCTATGGGTATCCAAATATGTTGATAATTGGCCTCTAAATAATTTGGTTCGATTTGATGCCGAGAAAGACGGATCCCTCATCTAGAGGGTAGTAGTGAAACAACGAGCCCTCATCTGAGACCATAGCTTCTGGGAAGTGCGATCTAGAAACCAAGCACTCTTCTGGATCGATTCCTGGCAGCAATTACCTAGAATGGCCACCCTCTTCCCCAACTCAGATTGGAAGGAAAATATGGAACACCTTCAACAACTTTGAATTAACAAGTTATGGAGCACTCAGGACAACAACACCCAGTAGAATTATTATAGGCCCTAGCTTATAGCCGACCAACTTCAAGGTCAACTTGATCTCCATCTCATAGATGATATTAAGCAGGAGCTCCTAAAGCATTGTATACATAGGTCTGATGGAGATGACTTCATATGTTGGGGTTATTCTTCATTGGGGACCTTCACCATCAAAGAGGCTTATGGCCTACTTCTCCCCAATCCACAGGATCAGCTTAATGATATTTGAGACAAAATTTGGCATCCCAGGATATGACCCAAGATCTCCATTTTTCTCTGGCTCGTCAGTAAAAGGCGCATTCTAACCTGGGAAAATCTATGCAGAAGGGGTTTTATTGGCCCCTCTCAATGCCCTAACTGCATAATCAATGACGAATCTAGCGAACACCTGTTCAAAGAGTGTTGTGTAGCAATTGCACTCTGGGACAAAGTTACTTTGGTAAGCAGACATTATGATAGGATTCTTGGGTCTATTATTGATGCTATAAGAAGATGGTCACCCACTCCCTATCAAAGTAACATCCTCAATGTTATTTGGACTATCATTCTTGGACTCATCCTCTGGTTTATTTCGAAGGAGCGCAATCGCAGAATCTTCAAGGATGTCAAAGCCACTCCTGACATCCTTTGAAATATCATTTGTAGAAATCTGCAAGAAACATTAGCCCTTCAGCGTTGGAAAGACTCTGGCCTACCCTCCCATCCAAGGGGGAAGCTCATTTGGATCAATTGGAACCTTAAGCTCCACTCCTTCCCCCTCACTAAGCTCCCTTCAAACCACTCATTTGATTCCCCTTGCCTTTGGTCACTGCCTCCTCAAGGGTTTTTCAAGCTTAATTTTGATGGGGCATCTAAGAGAAAACCCAGGTGAGGCGGGCTTCGGAGGTATCTTCAAGAATTCATCTGGTGAAGTGTTGTTGGTCTACTATGGAAATATAGGCTGGGACACCAACAATTCTGTTGAGCTTGAGGGCATGATCCAAGGGCTCCTTCTCGCTTAGGACCACAATTTCTACCCCTTAGAAATTGAGGCTGACTCCCAAATCCTCATTGATATGGCTACTCGTCTGCAGGATGGTTCATCTGTCATGAAACTTGCCAAGAGTTGGAGATTGGCCTCACGTATCACTCACTTGAAGCATCTCACCCACTCTCTAGAGGCGATCAACTTCAAGCACATTCGAAGAAAAACCAACAAAGTGGCAGACCTCCTTACCAACAAGGGAGGCATGCACTCAGCTCCTCTTTGGTCCAGTCCTTTATCCTTGCTGGATGATGAAATTCTCAAAAACGATTGTTCCCAGTTGGTTCTCAGGAATCTATCCCTCCTAGATGTGGGTGGCATGTAAAGGGAAGAAAGGCCATGGGGCCGGCATGAGGATGGACACATGACTGCTTCACGTGCTCCGTCCTTGGAAGGGGCACCATCTTAAAGCTTAGCGTGAGGGTATCATTACTCCACCCTCTGCCACCCTACCGTCAACATACTAGGTCTACGTATTTTTAATTCTCTTCATCATGGGCTTTAAACCCACCACCCTATCTCTCCATTGCGCATTAGGCTCTGCTTGCTCGTCCTTCCTTCGGCTCTCCGTCTCTACTTCTCCGACTCTAGAGAAGTGCCCTAGTTCTTCTAGGATGAAGGCTACTCTGGTCTTCTGCCCTCCTAGAAACCTGTTCCTGCCTCCCTCTGGTCTAAAGACTCGCCCCCCCTGGATTGTCATGCTACGGTGACATAGGCAGCGATGTTGAAGAGCTGGTGGGCATGGCTTGCCTTCTCGCCCTCCCTACCATCCCATCCCACCCTACCTCTGTCACGACCTGAAATTCTCCATTGATTGGACTAATTTTGACAATCCTGAGCCTTCTGCACATCTCCTTGCTTCAGCTCCACCTCCCTCTCTCCTTTGCAGCAAAAAATGAGCTCGCAAGTCCACCATCACCCTTGAGCCCACCTTCACCCCTCGCAAGCTGAAATATATTCTGGTGCACAGTGCTACCAGTGGTAGCAATGGTTCAAGTGATTCTGACGGCAACAATGAGGAAAGCCCAGAGTTGGATGTGGGCAGTAGTTTGGAGTTGAACATTGGCGACTGCCCTCAACACCTTGTAGCTCATATGACTACTGATGATGCAGTGACCCTGAGCGACCCTGCCTCGCCACGCCCTCCACAAGATGAACACACGTTGGACACAGGCATGATGGACGTGGGCTACATGTGCAGGATCCTCGAAGAGCCTCAAGCCTCTAGTGACAAGCATGCAGGTCTCCCTTATTTTTATCTATTTAACTCTTTTTTTAGGTCTCCTAGGTTTTTTTGTAAGTCTCTGCTATCTGTTTTTTTTGGTTTCCTACCATGGGAAGCAATATTTTTTGAACTTCTAAGGAATGGTTTCCCCTTTAGGGAGAGTCCAATACTTGACAGAACTCTTTGGCACTTTCCCTACAGATTGAATCCGTTCTTTCCATAGGATGCAACCTGTAACTTCTTGTTTCTTATGATCTAATAGAATTAGCCTAAATTAGAAAAAAAAAAAGTCAAAGGAAACTGAAATTTACTTTCACCTTGCATCCTGTCCTTATGGTGATTTTTTGTTGAATTTTCTTTGAACTTGTGTCGATTCCTGACCAATTTTTCTTTCCATAGTACCATGCCTTTCTGAAACTAGTAATGATAATTGTTGAACTTTGTGCTTCCTTTGCTATATTGCTTTGCCCTCTCTTGGGCCTTTTCAACTTCTTGCACTGTCACTTTGTTTTCAACACCGTTCGACACCAAAGATGATTGCTACAACTGCTCGTTGTCTTCTTTCAAAGACAAACTACTTTCAAATTGAAACAAATCATTATTTACATCAGCATTTACATGAAAAGTATTATGTAAAACTTCCCTTTGTTTAATCATCATCAATGTAAATTTTTGACTTGCATTGAATAGCCTCTTCATCTACCCTGCATTCACTAAAGAAGAGTCTAGTTTTTTATGGTGAGCTCTCACAATGTACTCCTTGCCATCTTTGAATAGATGATGCTTGTTCTCATGGCGATGGAATATAGATTTCCTTTCATACAAGTAAGGAATTCCCAACACCATACCTATTATATCAAGTGGAACAACATCTAATTCAACCATGTCAATAAAATGTGTTGTTATTGCAAAGTGCAACATGCACTTCTTTGAAACCTGTAAATTTTCATCCTTACAAATCCAAACAAGAGGATATGGTTTCGGATGTGGAATGGTATCAAGATTTAGTTTCTTGACTAAGTCTTCAGAAATAAGGTTCTCTTGTGACCCATTGTGAAATAGTGTGTCAACCTTGGTATGTTTGGTAATGACCCTCACATGAAACAATTCAATTCTATTTTCTTCACTTGGAGCTTCTATGTGACAGTTAGAAATACTAGAATTGGGTTTAGTTTCATTCTCTTTTCCCTTCAAGTTCTTTAGTGCCATAGCTATGATTTTTGTTTCATCTCCTGATTTTGACCCTAGGTCTTGTTGAGCTATTTCAACTATCTTGCCTTTCTCCTTGGCTTTATCTTTGGTTTTAAAACATTCTGGTTTCATCTCTGGATGAAGTTTTCAAGAATGGTCCTTATCATGGCTTGTTTTAGAATAGTGTTTGCAAAAAAAATTTCCCTTCTCTTTTCTAGAATTTGCATTTCTCTTTTTCTTCCATTTTCCTTTAAACACACTTTCCTCATTCTCATCTAAGTTTTGTTTTCCCCTTGCCTCCAAATGTGTGGCTTGAACACAAACCTCATCTAAACTTGTAGGATTAAACATGAGAATGGTATGTCTTAGGTAAGTATGTAAACCTCCTATATACTTGAGTAAAGTGTCTTGGCTATGCAAATCTACTCCTAGTAAAAGAGTTCTTCTTCTAAATTCTTGGTTATAAACTTGAACATTTTGTCCTTTCAACTGTTTAAAATTTTTCGAATCCATTAAGGCTTTCTGCATGTGATCTAATGGATAAAACTCTTGTTTTATTGTAGAAATGAAATTAGTCCATGATAAAATAATCTTACCATATTTTTTGATCTCCTCCTTTGTCTTGGCTTCCCAACAAACAAGTTATGCACCTTCCATTCTCAATGAAGCTAGTTGAATTTTGGTTTCGTCATCATGAAAATTTTGAATTCCCAAATAGACCTCTAATTGCCTAATCCAATTATCTAGCTTTTCTGCATTAACTTCACCATCAAACATTGGGAAATTAAACTTAACATCAAGTTTTAGAAAAGGAATTTTACTAGTTTTCTTTTACTTGTGGTGTACTAAAGATAAAGTATAGGTTGATGAAGTTGATGAAGATGAAGATGAGGGTGATGATGGCGACTTTCCACTGTCTCCATGTCCTCCACTACCCTGCTTGGATTTATCTTCATAGTTATGGCCTCCTAAAGATGCTTCTTCCTTGTGAAGTTTGGATCCTTCTCCTTCTATTCTATCATTCCTTTCTTGATAAAGGACTCTCACCATTTCTGCCAAGTTAAGAAATTCTTTTCTAAACACCCTTTCATCCTCCTTGGGATCAACTTCTTCAAGAATTTTTCCTTCTCCTGAAGTCATGCTTATGGCTTCTTCTGATTCTCTTTGAGGTGAAATTGAAGGTGGATATAATGGCACTCTTTCCCTCCTTGGCTATGGATTACCTAAAGTCTCCACCAATTGACCTTCTCCTCTCTTAAGCTTCAACCTAGTAAGCATGAAAACCTTGCAAACTATGAAACAAACTTTTCATAATAAAAATATAGAGAGTAAAAATCTAGCTCCGATACCAACTTGATCTGAATGGAATGTATTAGTTTTGTTGTGCTAAGTATCCAAACAGTAATTAAATTGTGTGCATAAGGTTTACTGAAGTTTTTAGGTGAAACAAATAGTTTAAACTTAGTTAAACACATTTCTGTGTGAGGTTAAATCATGTAAATTGCTTGTATAACACTATACAACAGTAAATAACAAAGAAATAAACATCACATATGACAATACTCAACAATTTGATGAAGCAGTTCACCCCTGCTGGTCTACATTTGCTGATCCAACTCTCAATGGCATGTCCCTCATATCTTATTTCTCAAAAATAGTAAGTACATGTGATAAAAAGCCTAAAATGGATTTTCTCTTTGTAAAAACAACTTCATAATGCTTGAATTAGTTTGGAATGAATATTAATTTTCATAAAACAGAGAATGGATGTTCAATACACTGAAAACACCATAGTGGCCCTAGTGGCTACTTGATATCTCTTAAAGCTAAGCCTACACAAGATGACCTCTGATGGCCCTTAAATTTTTTTCAATGTGTTCAGAATGTCAAGAATAACTAAAATTGACTATTTGTACATCAAAATTGGTCAAAAATCCAAGGAGTTATAGCCAAAATAGTAAACTGCCCAATATCCCTTAAAAAACTCTAGTAAATGTGGAGATATTCTAGTTAAACCCGACAGATTTGGCTCTCACCTCCAATTTTGGTGGCGCACTCCATATATGGCATTGGTTAGGATTTATCATTTAATGTGGATGTCAGTAGTGGTCACATGAGGTTACCACCATCAGAGTAGCCACCTAATAATTGTTGGTATTAAATGCTGCATTAAATACTGTGGTCACATAACACTAAAACCATGCAGATCAGGTTATAGCTGCCAGCAGCTGTAACCGATTAGTCACAACGAGAGATATCATTAGGCGGGGGCTTTCCCTTAAGGGCTAGCTCCCTGGCCACCGATGCAAAGTTTTGATTTTGTTTAAATTTAAACTTTTGTCATTACATGGTAAGAACCACAGCACAGCCCAACTGTTCGGGCACTCCTGCACACAGATGATGGGTCTCAGGTTCCATTCCCGTAGACTCCAAAATTTTTATCATATTCCTTTAACCTCTAGCCTGGGGCCACATGGCGCCCACTGATAGGCTGAAAAATCCTTAATATAATTTTTTTTACAAAATATATAATTTTCTTTTCAAAATTTCATAAAAAGTCAAAATGAGTCAAAGGTCTAGTTTTTGGAGTTTACTGGCCTTTTCAAACCTTCATAACTTCTACATACGACCTCTATTTTGCGAACCGTTTGTGGCACCAAAATCACAGTGTTGAGACCTTTCCGGTCGCTTAGATTTCAACCACTTGTGAGAAATTTAATGTTTGAGAATTTTTTAGCAATCGACATGATCTCCTGATCATGCACACTGCCACAATGACATTTTGTGTGTTGGAAAAGAGTATCGTCGGTGTCATGCAATCGTGAACTTTAACTACTACATCACTAATAACTAATCATTTTCAAATTTAGAAAAATTCTACAAAATTTAAAACAAGTAAATTACTTTACCATATTTATATTTATAATGTAGCAATTTATTTGAAAAATACTTTACCATATTTATATTTAGAATATAGTAATTCATTTTATATAAATATTAGTACATCAATTAAAATTATAACATACAATAAAAAAATATACTATATTTAGAACACATTGTTTTAATTTATTTATGTAAATGTTAGTTCATGCAATTATAACTTTTTACAACCCATATGTGGGTGACACGCTCAGAGCGTGCGAGGAAAAATCCTCCCATGCTCAGGCTGACGCCGACCTGCAACGCCATCTCTAAGATCATGTGAAAACTCATCTCGGCAATTATTCATAATGGTGCTCCGCAAAACATGGCCTCTTGCCTTACTTCGTATCACATGCAGTCACACTTGGACCATCCCTCGCCGCATCTGCGTGCGTGTCATAGGTCTTCAAAAGGAACTCAAGCTCCTCTTTCAGCCATCATTTTTATTCCCCTGGACATCACGTCACTGCTCCAGCTTCCCTTGCGCATCTCCTTTGCCTCTGCCCTTCCCATTGCACGCTCCCCCTACTGCAAGCCCCTTATCACGTGCCCTCTTGCTACGTGCTCCACCCACTAAGATCCTCCTTGCTTTGTGTCCCCTTATGTGTGCCTCTCTATTGAAATCCCCTCCTCCTATGCTTCTCTTTGTTGTGTGCTATCTGCGGCGAGCCCACCCCGTGTGTGCCACCCTGTTGCACACCCAACAGTTGTGCACCTCTACTGCACATACTTTAGCTGTGCGTTTCCCTTCTCTTGGCCTGAATTCTCTGTCTTTCTTGATAGCCTCTCCATGGCCCTGAGACAACATCAAAATCCCATTAGGGGAAGCCATAGAGGTGCATTCTCGGGGCGCTATCACCATGGTGGAGACCAGCATTGGGAATCCATTGAAGGTTTCTCTTTAAGTAGCCATGAAAGTGAGGCTACTAAAATGCATTACTTCACCTGGGAAGAGATTTTCTTAATGCCAGAGAAGCCTAGGTGTAGAAAAGGCCCCATAAAATATACCATAGAGCACTCTGAGATGCCCACTCCTCGGAAAATTGAGGTGCTCTGTGCTCACGAGCTAGTGGAGGAGGAGACAGATGTTTGGATCATGAATTCAGATGAATTCTGGACCAACATTTTAGATGCAGAGTACCCTATTTCTCCTATCATCCACATGGACCCTCCCAAGCCTGCGCACGACCCTAAAGCTGAGGAGGAGGCCATCGCCTGTGAATATGGATGCCTCATCGAGGAGGAGGGCCCTGCAATAGAGAATGATGAAGGAACACCATGAATACATGGTGGCATGGTTCATTTTTGTTTTCTATCAACTCAGGACATACTACAACTATTTTGTTTTTATATGTGTTGCACAACATTTTCTAAAACATAACGGTATGACTCTATTAAGGGGTTGGTTTCCTCCTAGGAGGCAGCCCCAAACGTAATTTATTTTGAAAACTACCAAGGTTGCGATTGGCTAAGCACCGCTGGTCATCTCAGCCCAATACCTATGTAAATTTTCTTTAATGATCTAATATAGTTTAGCCTAACTTACAAAAAAAAAAGAATAACTTTTTACCAAATTCACAATAGACACAAAATTTTAACATATTTAGAAAACATTGATTTTATTTATGTAAATGTTAGTATATGTCATTATAACTCACTATTAGTTTTTGAAAGAAAAAACAAAAAATAATAGTGTTCCTTCTAATTGCATGCACTAATGTTTACATTTTTTTTTTAATTAATTAATTTATTTATTTATTTTTTCTGAATATGGTAAAGCTTTTTGCTTGTTATAAACTCCGTAGCAAATAGTGTGAAATATATCATATATAAGAAATGTTCACGAGTTTTACCAGAATCTCCCGATCTAACAATTATATCCACTATTAAATACATAATCCTTCTACTTAATTCTTTGTGGAAATTTAATCACCAATTGCAAACACATGAAGAAAAATAAATCGCACATAACAAGAATTTTTTTTATTGGGAAATAATAAAGCTAAAAACCCAAACTATCATATATTATGTATATCATGGATCATGAAATATTCTCATACAAAGCTCTGCTCCATTAGCTTTGAGTACAATATACAATCGTCTCACACTGTCATACAAAAATTGGTTAACACATGCACCAATTTACTGCCTCTTGACAGCCTGCCTCGACTACGCAATCCCTATTAAAGAAGATCCCTAAATGAATTCAATATTGCCTTGTCTTGACTACGCAATCCTCATTGGAATATTCAATGTCTATGTAGATGCATTGAATGAACCACTATATAGTCACAACTGGTAGTCAACCAGACCTTTTCACCTATCTCTCCACCAGGTCTCCACTGGATTTGACATGCATGTAGTTAACAGTAGTAATTTTTTAGTTGCATGTGAGACCACTACTTGTGAATTAATTAAATAATTAATTCGTTGATCTCTCACTAGTGTATCATTAGTTACAACTAGCACAACTGATTTTAACTCACTTAGCTAAGTTAAAGTAAATAACAACTCACATAACTACACTTCCAACTCTGTTAGAACTTTGTATCACTCAATTAAAATGAAGTCCACTGTGCATATCCCACCAACCAACCTTGGAATGTGTAATTCCTTCAATCAACTGGTTTTCCACATCAATTAACTGAAATCAAGTGCTTCAAGAGAATAGATTATTATTGATTGTCTCATTATTATTAAGAGAAAATAATAATTGACATGCATTCTATTTTTAGACATGCAATCTATAAATAGACTTTGCCCACATATATAAAAATAGAAACTCATATAAAAGTAGAATTTTCTCAACCATATGAAATTAGACTCCTGCTAGTTTTAGAATATGCTCACCATTCCAAAAAAAGACATACACCTAAAAATAGGTTGTGGGCCCCACCCAATGAAGGTGCTTAATTTTCACTAGGATCATCATATTTTTGAATCTCAACACTCCCTCTCAACAAGAAAGGGATTATCCTTCACCCTGATCATGTCTCTATGGTATTCAAATTTTCTCCTGGTGAGCACCTTCGCCAGAATATTTTCATTATGATCTTCGGTAGGAATGTACTGAAGAAACATGATATTCCGCTACACACAATCTCTAATAGGATGATACCAGATATGTATATTCTTAGATCTATCATGAAACATAGGATTAATCGAGATTTTAGTGAAACTTTTATTATCACAATGAATCACTGTAGGATCTAAATGAGAACCAAACCAACCAAGATCTTCCTCATCTAGATAACCTCACATGCAGCTCGACTTGCTGTCATTTATTCCTCTTCTGCTGGACTGAGTGCCACAGATCTCTGTTTCCTGCTGTACCAAGAAACAATTGTAGGTCTAATACTAAAAACCCCTTCTGATGTGTTCTTTCTGTCTGTTGGGCTGCCTACCCAATCTTCATTCGTGAAGCCATGCAACTTCACCTCATCCATCTGTCTGTACCATAGTCCATACTCAAATTTTCCCCTACGATATCTCAGGACATGCTTGCCTGCCTTCCAAAAGAGCTTGGTAGGCTTAATCATTGCTTGACTAAGTTGGTTCACTGCGTAACATATGTTCGGTCTTGTATTAACTAAATACATGATAGAACCCACCAATTTTCAATATACAGTAGCATCCACTACCTCTACCAATGTAGCATCCTCTTTCCTCCAATTTCCTAGAAGAGGAGTATCCATCAATTTGCATATTTCCATGTGAAACTTACTGAGTATCTCCCTTGCATAATTTCCTTTAGATACAAATAGTTCACCATCTCACTGCCATATTTCCAATCCAAGGAAGTAGTAAAGGAAGCACATATCCTTCATCTCAAACTCCTTTACAAGGTAATCCTTGCATGAGTGTATCAGCTTCTCATCACTAGTCAATATTAAATCATCAACATAAAGAACAATGATTAAAAGCTTACCCTCCACCACAATCTAGTATAATTTTGCATCCGCCTCACTTTTGGTGAGGCCAAGTCTAGTGAAATAGCTCTCAATCTGAGTGTACCAAGCACAGGGTGCTTGCTTCAGCCCATACAACGCTCTTTAAGTATGCACACATGCAAATCACTGCTGAAGATTTCAAATCTTTTAGGATGCTCAATGTACACTTCTTCCTCAATGATCCCATTAAGGAACACAGTCTTCACATCCATCTAATGAATGTGCCAACCCATCTATGCTGAGAGAGCAAGGATGGTCATAATGGAAGAATACCATGCAACAAGTGCAAAGGTTTCTTCATAATCAATCCCCTCGATCTGTGAGAAGCCCCGGGCAAAAAATCTTGCCTTATACTTCTCAACACTCCCATCAGCAGCTTGCTTTACCTTGTAGATCCATCTTGAAGCTACGACTGATTTATCAACCGGCCTTGGAACAATTTCCCAAACATTATTTCTGAAAATGGATTCATACTCCTCCACCATTGCATCTACCCATGTGGGATCCTACACTGCTTCCTGAAAGGAAGATGGCTCTATCAAAATACATTTTCTCATGAGAGCCATGTATCCAGTGAATCAATCAGGTGATTGTCTCTGTCTGCACCGTGAAGTAGGGACTCCTACATTCTGTGCCACATCAAGCTTTAGCATCTCAGCTTCTATGGTACGCCTTCTGCCTGTTTTGATGTTTGGCTTTGCGTGAGTGGACTCCTCCACTTCATGACCCCCATCCCATGGATGATCCACATATAGAGGCTCATCTTTGGGAACCAAAATTTCCTCCTTTGCATGCAAGTCTAACTCCCTCTCAAGCGACAACTTCACAACTTTCTCCTCATTGAATTTTATATCCTGTCACACCACACTCATTCGACTGTTTGGAAAATACACACGATAGTTATGGGATGTTTCTTTGTACCCCACAAATATCCTAACTTTAGATCAGCTCCACCTTCCTAAAATTCTTGGTCACATGCACATAGACAGATGAGCCAAAAATGTTAAAGTGAGAAACATCTGGTTTCTTACCAGTAAAATATTCTTCAAGTGTACTCAAGCCAAGTACTCTATGAGGACAATGGTTTTGCACATAAACCACAGTGTTCCATGCTTCCACCCACAAGTCCATTGATAGGCCTTGATCATGCAGCATAGCTCATGCAACACCCATGATCGTTCTATTCTTCCTCTCCACGACCCCATTCTCATATGGGTTATGAGGTGCTATGAGTTCTCTTTGAATTCCTTCTTTTCTACAGAAGTATTTGGATTCGTTCGGGATATATTCACCACCATTATCGCTCCACAAAGCCTTCACTTGCTTCCCCGACTCTTTCTCCACCAATAATTTAAACTCATAGAACTTTGAGAATTTTTTATCCTTCTTTTGCATGAAGAAGATCCAACATCTACAAGAATATTCATCAAAAAAAATAACATATTACCTATGTTTTTCTATTCAAGCAACCGAGAATGGCCCACACACGTCTGTGAACACTCTCTAGGATCATCGAATCATGGTTCTGCTTTTCATGAAAGGTGGTCTTCACAAACTTACCCATAGTACATCCCTTTCACTGATCTAACTATGCAAGTTTACCCTTGGGTATTCCAATAGAAAACTACTGCCAAATATTCAGGGCGCCATGTTGAAGATGACCCAATTTCCTGTGCCATAATTCTCCCTCATCCTGCCTCACCACTTCTTCTGCTTTTCCCACCATTGCAGCACAGATATCTACCTCCAGCTTGTAGATATTCTTAACTTGAATCCCTATATTCTTAGTTTGATCCATTGTTTTATGTCATAGGAAATCTTTTCCACCGCTGAAAAGAACGTCATAAAATCTATCCTCCAACCTCGCGATTGAGATCAAGTTCTTCTTTAGACCTGGAACATGCATAACATCTTTCAACATAAATTTTTTACCTAACTCCCTCTCACAGGTAACAGTACCAATGCCGGTCGCACTGTATCGTCCATCATCTCCCATCTCTATATGAATTTGGAGATCTTTCTCCTCCAAGTCAATGAAAAGATCCTTATCTCCCGTCATGTGGAAGGAAGCACCACTATCAAGATACCACACTGATCCCATTACGCTTGAACCAAGCATGCGATAAAAAAAAATCAAGTTCAATTTTTGAGGCAAGGGCCTCACCATCTGCAGCTCCAACACCCTTCTTTATCTTCTTTTTTGTGGACACTTAGTGGCAAGATGCCCATATTCGTGACAGTGAAAACACTTCACCTTGGACAAATCCAGCTTCTTTCATTTAGCCTCAGATTTTGAGAAAAATTTCTTCCCCTTCCTTTTTCTTGCTTTGGCAGCCAAAGCCCAATCCTCTTCATCATCATGCTTTGATGAAGAGCCATCCCTGGTTTTTCGCCTGATCTCCTCCTGCACTAGGTCCGACCAAAGTTGTTCCCAATTCGGAAGTTTTTCCCATCCATTGATAGAGTCTTCATAACTATGCCAAATCTTAGGAAGTCCCAAGAGAGCCAATCTCACCAAATAATCATCAACAACCATGATTCCCACATTCCCTAATTCAACCCAACATTGGAAAAACTTTGTGAGATACTTTGGAATATTGTCTCCCTTCTCCATATTCATTTTTCTGAGTTTATCCTTTAGTGCCAATTTCCTATGGTCGCTGCTGCTTTGGAAAATATTTTTCAAAGCCGTCCACATTGAAAATGGAGTGGCTTTCCCATGAAGGCTTGAGACAATATGGTCTCTCAAACTTTCCAACATAATCCTTCTCATCTTCGATACTTTCTTTTGTG
Organism: Pinus albicaulis; assembly: GCA_034641835.2. Taxonomy (NCBI): domain Eukaryota; kingdom Viridiplantae; phylum Streptophyta; class Pinopsida; order Pinales; family Pinaceae; genus Pinus; species Pinus albicaulis. The sequence goes on from CM076574.1 coordinate 1,409,147,396, forward strand.
AGGTGTCAAGTAATGCGGCATCTGTCAATGTGGGTTGAGGAACATCACTGTCGATGAATTCCTTCAAGCCATTATCTTCAAGAACAGCCTCCATCCTATCATTCCATGCAATGTAGTTTGGTCTACCCTTGAGTACATACTCTAACCGCCAAGTACTCTATGAGGTTAATGGTTTTGCACATAAACCGTAGTGTTCCATGCTTCCGCCCACAAGTGCATTAGTAGGCCCTGATCATGTAGCATAGCTCGTGCAACCCCCGTGATCGTTATTTTTTTCCTCTCTATGACCCCATTCTGCTGTGGGTTATCAGGCGCTATGAGTTCTCTCTGAATTCCTTCTTTTCTACATAATTCTTCGAATTCATTCGAGATATATTCACCACCATTATCGCTCTGCAGAGCCTTCACTTGCTTCACCAACTCTTTCTCCACCTTTTAGGGTCCTGTGTTTTGATATATTGGCAAATAAAAATACAAGGCAACATCAGAACCAATATTTAGAGTTCCAGGATCTAGCCCTCCTGTTCTTAGAGAGGGATCTCTCAAATTTTTTTTTTTTGCAAAGGTTTATCTTGTTTGCTTTGAGTATTGATTTTAGACTAGTTATTAAGTGAAAGTATTTGTTTGTTTTTTTGATTGAATTGTCATAGAAGAACATGAAAGGTCTAGGAAAGATAGGTAGAAAGGAGAAATATCAGATTGATTGGGAAATTGACTCAAGAAGAGGTTTATGAAAAACTTATCAATGGATATGGGATATCAAAGGGAAAATCTAACTTGGCCACATGATACTTTGGTTTTGTGAATGAGATGGACATTAATGATTTGGAAAGAGAAAAGGAATTCTCAACAAAGGGAACTTCGAAAGCATAACTTGAACAATAAAGAGGTATTTGATAGACAGGGCTAACCATGAATTCTACAAACCACACTTTAAGAAAATAATGACTTCAAGACAAATTTTAAAATGAAATATAAGATTCAGGAGCACATCCTATTTCCTCAAATATTTTATTTCAAATGACTTAGAAAACATAAAAGATTCACTGATAATTATAATCATAGAAGAGGGAACACCTAAAAACATCTATGATCACAACTGTAAAGACCTTTAAACCAATTCTTCAAGTAGGGACAAAGGGCATGATCAAAATAGACCTCCTTGGCTAACTATAAGCAATGGTACCTCAAAGCGAGACTTCAAAAAAAATTTTCAAGTGGTAGCAGACAAGCAGGAAAAACCATAAATCATGCTGAAACCAACTATTTGAGCTATTAGAGAAATAAACTAACATGAGGAGCAAAGAGAAATATTAAAGACTCTAAAATACCTCAGCAGAAGAAAACATAAAATAGTGAAGGATAAACAGGTCTAAGGTGCTTCCAGGAGTCATTTCTTAGCCTAAAATTTTCATCCTACTGTAGTAAGAATTTATGGAACAAAATGAAAACAGGAAAAATAGCAGACAGTTCAGAATACATCACCAACACCCAAGCTCATGGATCCAATGATAGATCCTTCTCAAGAACAAGCATGTTTCAACATCATCAGGCTTCCAAGACTTCAATTTCTTCCTCAACTTCAGACAGACTATGTATTATTTCAGAGAGTTTCAGTATTACAACTAGTGAACAATCAACCAACAAATTCTCATCTTCTTCAGAAGTATTTGTAGAAGAAATGAGGAGGTGGAAAAGTTTTAGGATTGAAGTGTAATAAATTCAACACTAAATGCAACTCCTAGACTTGAAAACCATGCAAGGCCTAAGGCAGGAGAGCATTGAATTATGATTCTATTCCATTTACTCTATTTCTGTATTTTTAGGCTTAATGGGAAAAAAGATTGACTTCGAGGCCTATTTATCCTTTACAATAACTTTACTAACAGTTTAGAATTTGTTCTTTTCTTTGGTAATAACTGTTCAAATGTCTTTATGCAAATATCTTCTGTTTAGGCAATAACTATACCTTCTTTTGATTTATGAGAGCTGCAGGTGGCTCTTTGGTAGCTGGAGAGGATTCAATTAGCCCCTTTTATGTGGCTCTGAGGTGTCCTTCAAATGATATTTTCCTCTGTTTGACCTTAAACACTTTAATATGTTCTTTATCTGTGTTTTAGGCTTAATTAGGCCTTGATCTTTGTTCTCTGACTTTTTTTTCTTAACACTGTCATTATCTTTAAACCTGTGGATTAAAAACCTTGATCTTCAGGCTTTTAGGCATTAATCCATTTATTTTTTATTCTTCGCTGATACACATTGCTTGGATTTGTTTTTATAGGTGGAGTATGCATATGGAGGGTTTTTGTAACCCCTGGATCGTGATCGAGATGATTGCATGGTTTTAACAACTTGTTGGTTCCTTTCCTTCATTGGATTAAGCCACAGAATCATCATTCTGGGCCTTTTTGTCGTTGGACTATGAATGGGAAGAACATAGAGAAAACATCATCTAAAACCCTGCAAAAACACACAAACATATTATAAAATCATGCGGAATCAGGTTGAGACTGCTTCAGAGGTTCGGTGGAGGGAATGAAGCTGTGCGAAATGTATGATTTTGCAGAAAAAAGGGAGAAAAACCCTTTGGCGGAAGCAAAATGGGCACAGATGCATTTTGGGTGCAAGGATGAATAAGAGCCGTTGATATAGAATGATCAACAATCGATATTTTCGAATGAAATCACTTTGGAGAATAATGGAGGCGAAAAACTTTGGGGTTGCGATCTAATTTAGGCTGTCAGATTAGGATATTGGATGGTCGGGATCGATCGAGGAATTATTTTGGGAGAAATAAGGTGAAAGGCGAAATGAGGGCAAGGGTAAATTGAAGCCGTCCGATCTAAAATATCAATGATGGGGAATTATCATTGAAACGATTAGGAGAAAATGTGAATGTCAAATGCATAGGGGTGAATTGTAATATGGGCCGTCGGTTTAGCTTGATTAGCGTTCAGGATTGCTCGATGATATATTTCAGAAGCATAGGTATGAAAATGGCTTGGGATCGGGATATAGCACAAGCCGTCGAATTAAAATGATGAACTGCAAGGATCAAAAGATGAAAAAGACTTGTTGCGGAGGATGGTGGTAAGCAGAAAACCAGAATGGTTTTCACGCGGCTTCGGAGTGGTTTTGAAAATTGGCCAAAAAAATGTGATACCATACATTAGTTGACATGCCTACCCTTCAATACCGCCCATTTTGCATATTTTTGGAGTGTTAACTTACGGGTGCAGAAAAAACGTGAAACGTGTTGTGAGTTGTCAGATGGGGAACGTCAGATCCGACGATGCGGATCGCACGCGACGGAGAAAGATGCGGGTTGATGAAGTAAGAGGGGCCCATCATTTATTTTTCATGGAGCGGGTGATTTTTTGAATTTTCGGGTTAAATCCTGACTGTAGGATCTCTTAGATGAACGGTCAAGAAAATGGGAGATGTATTATATGAACGGAGGGAAGGTAAAACAGGAGATCAGGCGAAGAGATAAAGTGTGATGGCCGTTGATCTTGATAGATCAACAGTCAAGATCTATTGCAAACCATATCATCAGGGTAAATAAAAAATGAAGGGAAAAATTATTTTCGCATGGGTTTATGCTTTAGCGGAAAGAAGAGGGCCAGACAACCGTTGATCTGCAAAGATCAACGGTCCGGATTTGTTTTCACATCCATATGTTGGGAGAGGGAACTATAAAGAAAAAGGGGGTTTTGGGGAAATGTTTTAAGGCTTTTAAGTGCCCGAATATGGGCTTATGTTCATATGAGGTGGAGGTCTAGAGGAAATAAGCCCTTGGGGGCTTAAGTCCTATATAATGTTACAAGGGCGATTTTCAGGCCAAAACAGAGTTTTTAAGCCAAAATTTGGGTTTCGGTAGAGGAAAAAGGAGTTTTTAAAACCAAATGTAAGGGGAAAAAAATATTTTAAGGGGTCTTTGGAATGGTTTAGAGGCAAAAATGAAGGGGTTTTAAAGGATTTTGTGGGGAAAAAATGGGTGAAAATGGAAGTGTTGTAGGAGTGAAAATGATGGAAAATGAGGCCTTTTAAGTAGTTTTCTCTTGGTAAAACAGTAGGTTTTTTACGGATAAAAGGGAAACAGAAGTGAAGATTAAGTCAAGGAATAATAATCATCATAAGAACTTCAAAAGATGATAAGTTTTCAAAGGAACTATCTCTTTGAAGGTTTTGAGGACAAAGTCTAGCCACTTCTTGGTATAACAAAATTTATAAGTGGCTAACAGTGGCTCCACTTGGGGAAGGCAACTGGTTTTTAGGTGTATAGAACCTTAGTTGCAAATATCTGGCTTTCATTAAACCAATGCCTTCATCATTGGGCAGCAACCTTTCCTTTCTTTTGGTTGACCTTTATTTGATTTGATGATCTCTGCATCAACTTGAAACAATGGAATTCTATCAAACAACAGCTCTACCTACCCATTCCTAATGATCCTAACATTTTTTCTTCTTTCAGAGTGCATTTATACTAGAAAAATCTCTTCAACAACATTTTATTCTTTTGAAAAACATAAAACTAATCTATTTCTACTCTTATTTCTCCATGAACTCAGTTTAAACAGTTGAGTTCATAAGCTTCTCTACCTAACTACTATCTGTCAGAATTAAACTGTCTGACAGACTTTTATTCTCTAAATTATAAAACAAAAATTTAAAAGCAGCCAAGCCAAGATTAAGCAATTTTACTTGCAGTAGATCTATGGCATAAAAAAAAGCTGCACATAGACTAAAATTTGCAGAAATTTTAAATAAAATTGTGAAGGCTTAAGATCTGAAAATTAAAACCTCCTTCATTATCTCTTCAGCTCTGATTTTGAATTTGTTTGAGCTGTCTTTTCTCTCTTGCTGGTTCAAGTTTTAATAATTTTTTAGAACCAGTTCTTCTATCTTTGGCTCAAAATTCTAAACAGATTAGAGCCATTCTTCTCTTTTGAAACTCATAGGTTAGGATTTTGAAATTTTTTTAAACCTTCTTTCTTCTATCCTAATCTACCTAACTTGTTGGGGCCCTTGTTTTTGTTTAGTTTTGAAATCTTGGCTAAGACATTTTGAATTTTGACCCTTTTTGAGTTGCGGTATGACTACACATGGCAACCATGACCGCGCCGCAACTACCAGGAGTCGCGGAGCTATCAAGGTGGCGCGGAAGCATGCGATAGCTGGAGATAGAACAGGGACAAGTGCAGATGAAGGAAACACACAGCAGAAGACAGAAAGTGGAACACGCAGATAACAGGAGAGAAGCTGGGAGAAGCTGAAGTAAAGCCACAGAGGAACTGATAGTCACACGAGCGGGTGAATAAATAACAGTCACCCGGCTGAAACAAGGAGAATTCTGAAGAGGTTGTGAGGCTCGAGACAGGGAAAGACGCACAGACCGATTGTGGAAGAATCATGCATGTCCTTCGTATGGTTCTTTATCTTCTCTATTCTACCTTTCTGTTTCGAAATCCATTTGTATCAGATTTGTAAGCTATCAGTGAGAATGCCATGTAATCATGTGTTCTGCCAAGAGATTAATATAATGGAAGGTTGTTGTCTCAATAAGATGTCTATGTGCTTGTAATGTGTTTATGCTTGTTTAAAATTTTATTTGCAAATGTCTGAATGCTTATTAAGTGATCTTGCGTATATAACTCTGTATATGTAATGGATGCACTATCCTTCATTAGTTGCAGGTTTTTTCCTTGCCATTGATCTCATCCCCTTCTGCATGTGGTTGCGGCATGCCTCGGGTGAGACGCACTACTCCCCAGAGCAGGGTGAAAATGCCGGCGTGTTCCTAGACTACACCGGACCCCTTTGTTGGCCACAACTCTTGAACCTGGGTCTTGTCCACGAGACCTGACTTCTCGCCAACAAATGGTTCCGTTGCCGGGACCTGCATGTTCTGAGGGGATCTAGATCATGGTATCGAGGATTTTTGAAGGAGCGATACGGCGATGGTGGGATGATCATCTTGACCAGTTCATTGCTCAGCAAGCAGAGCTAACCAAGAAAAAGGAGGCGGCGATCAAGGAGCTTGTTCTTTTCTCTGACTCAGCCAGTGATACGTACGAAATTTTCTGGGGAAGGTTCCCTACGGACCTTTACAATTGGTTGCGGAGGTTACGAGCGACGTTGCCCCAAGAAGGCTTGCGGAAGATAAACTGCAGGTGGGCGCACGAAGACCTGGTGGCACTGCATCGGGTAGACACTAAACTAACCTGCGCAGTGGATTTCTGGGTAAGGACCACGTTGGAAGGATACACGGTGGAGTTTGCTGCTGAGTTATATCAATCCTTCTCGAAAGCCGAGGCTGTTTTCCACTCAGGGCTAAGAGGGAAGCTGTTGAAGGAGATTCCACTGTGGGTCAAAGCTCTGATGGTGGACGAAGGGTTGATTGAATTCCACAAAATGAGTATGGAAGCGTAAACCTCCCGTGCTGGGGGAAGGGTTGAGGGAAGCGATGCAGTGTAGAATGTGAAAGTGGGGGTGGGGAATGGATGTTGAGGCCGCATGCAAGTTGCGGGAGCGACGTGCACATCGGCGGGCACAGATCACCGATAGGTGGCGAAGAAGGGTAATGAGAGATTTGAAGAGAAGAGAGATCGAGAGGAAAAATCAGAAGGAGGTGCTTCAGAGGACAGGAATTATGGGTTTGGATACCCGAGAAGAAAACGAGACAGCAGTGGAAGTGCAGTGGGTGCATGGGAGCCCAACGATGCGAGAAAGAGAGATTGTGACTAGCGAAGATAACAGAAAGACGCAGCCCGAAGAGAGTTTCGATGATGAATGGCACGGCGTGATGCAGCGGATGTTTCAAGATCAGATGGCACCCACCCCTCCAGGCAGCCCTACTTCTCACCTTCTGCATGGCCAGGATCCCGACCTTCCCCTAGTACTGTATCAACCCTTAAGTAATATTTTTATTCAGTTACAAGCATTGAGTCGGTCATACAATAGTTCATCAGTGTCAGTAACGTCCGGTAACAACAGCGTTACTAGTAGTGGTATTTTTCCTAGTGGGACCGTTACGCAACCAGGACCTGGAGGCTTTATCCTGGTCAATTCTCCGCAAGTACACATGGCTGGATCTTTCACCCGGTATCCAGAGTTCTCTGGCCGGGGCAATGATGATGTAGAGCAACACTGGTACCTATGCGAAGCCATCTGGAGGGCTCGCCAGACGCCAGATGCAGGGAAGTTAATAGAATTCCAAACCACGCTCAGAGAGAGGGCTCTGCGATGGTTTATCAAGTGGTCCGAGGCTCATCCTAACCCCGTAATTGCGGACGTGAAGCGAGATTTTGTCCGCGAATTCAAGCTTCCCCAGACAGACCAGCAGGGCCTGTCAGAGCTATGGGAAATTAAGTAGAAGGAAGGTGAGACCGCGTGGGAGTTGATGCGGTGATTCAAGGACGCGATTGGGAAACTTAGCTACCCGATCGATCCAAACCACCAGAGGGACTGGTTCATCAAGGCTCTGCTCCCCTTGACACGAACCCCCCTCACTCAGCAGAAGATTGATAACCTGCAGGACGCTTTGGAGCAGGCCATGAAGATTGAAGCCATGGCGGGCTACCCCCAGGAATATCGGGGGGGGGGGCGGCCCCGCAAGATCCTTCTTTGATAGGGTTGCAACACCAGATTTCCAGCTTGACTGAAAAGCTCAAGGAGCTTCAGCCTGTGAGACCAGCGCGACCGAATGTTTGGTGTACTCATTGCTTGGTCGAGGGCCACGTAGCAACCGAGTGTCCTCGGTTGCGCGGCGCAGGAGTAGGACCCTCGGTCGCAGCAATCCAGGGGGGTCCACCACCAGGGGTTGGCGCGGCGATGAACCCATAGGGAGTCTACCAGCCGCAACAGACTTACGCAGGGTTCCCACCGCAACCGGGTTCCTCCACCACGGAGTACTACGAAATTTTCCGGACGTTGGGGCATCCTCCTCGGATGTGCCCGATATTACAGAAGTACTCCACGGTCCCGAATAATGTATACTGCGAATTTTGTGTGTCCACGACTCACAACACTGAGCAGTGCAGGGCGCTTGACGCACTTGTGGATCGACTGGATCATCCCTCGTACAGGTTGAACGAGGCTCCAAGGGGAAGAGGTGGCGGAGGCATGCGGGGAGGCCGCACAGGTGGACGCGGTCCGGTAAAATGTTACAACTGTGACCAGGAGGGTCATGTGGCTCGAGAATGTCCCCTTCCACGGTGACCCTAGTGTTCCCAGTGCCGGGTCAACGCCCACGCTACAGAAGACTGTCCGGAGCTCATCAAGAAGTGGGAAGAACGGGCGAGACAGAGGGGAGCGAATCTGATAAACTCAGAGCCGCGAGGGACCGCCACCCCAGACTTGCAGAACATCGCAATCGTGACGAGGGGCGGAAAGAAGACTGGAGAGGATGCCCACGGGAAGGAGCCAGCACGAGTGGTTCGGTCGGCATCACCGAAGAAGTTGATCAGGCCCGAAGTCCAGAAAAAGTATTTCCAGGAGGTAGTTGAGGCATTCGCCCAGTTGCGGAACAAGGGAGGTTTGGAGGAGCCCGTGCTGCTGGAATCGGGTGCGCAGAACGTCGCAGGTACGGTGGTCGAGGATTGGCTCCGGCTATTCCTCAGGATTGTTGACAGCGCTGCGCTACAGCAGCAGCTCAAGTATGCTTTGGACGGAGCACTGCAGGGGCGCACAGAACTTAGAGATCCGGCGGACGCTGGCCCTCAATACGTGCAGCGTGTCAAGCGGAACAAGCAACGAACAGGCAAAGAATTCCGGCTTAACACGCAGGTCGCAGGGTTCCAAATCAGCGACACCATGTTGGACTTGGGGTCCGACGTCAACATTCTGCCACGAAAGACATGGGAGGCTCTTGGAAGGCCACGGCTAGCCTACTCACCAATCCAACTCAGGATGGCGAACCAGTATTGCATTTTGCCAATCGGCCGGCTCGAGGGTGTCGAGGTCGACGTTGCGAGGGTGAAGACATACACCGATTTTGAGGTTATTGATATCATGGGCGACAAGGATCCCTATCCTGCCTTACTCGGCATTGATTGGGCTTTTGAGAATTACGCCATCATCGACCTTAAGAAGGAGCTGATGATCTTTGAGGATGGGGAGGTACGGGTCACCCAGCCTCTCGACCCGTATCAGGGCCCGCGATATACAGAAACGGTGGAAAATCGAGAGGATGCTCAGATGATGGACCACCTTTATCAGATGACTGCAGGAAAGCGGGACGATTATATTAACCCGACCGCGACTGGCTCTGTCAGTTGGCGGAGTGTGCAGAGCTCGGAGCTCGGATCCGAACTCGCTTGGGAAGACTGGCAGCAAGGGGGGTATGAGACCACCACACGGAGATGTGCTTCCATTGCCCAAGTCCGGTGGGTAGGGACTGAGATCCGCGGATATCCCACCTTGTCAAACATGCAAGCAGTCAATACTTTTATTACCAAGGTGGAAGACATGGTCCCAGCTGAAAGCCCGATGCCACTTTTGGATGTGGCCTTGCAGTCTACGTCGGCATGGTGGTGGAAAAATCACCACAACACTCTGTTGCGATGGGAGTGTGTGGCAGATGCTCTGCGGGCACGCTTTAAAGAGGACGAAGGACCCTGCAGTACATTTAGGTATCATGGAACTTCCGACCCACGACACCATTTGCGGGCCTACGAGGAACAGTGGCGTAGCACCCGGTACCCTGAGGAGCTGTGGGTCCACAGGTTTATCCACTCCCTGGGTACAATTCCCCAGACCTGGTACTTGGAGGAAGAGCGAAAACGGGGCACTTGCTCTTGGCAGGCCATCGCGGACAAGTTTGTGCGGTGCTTCTTGTTCGAAGGGGAGACGGCACAGGAGTCTCAGGCCCTACAGGCAGTCAAGGAGGTCTTGTTTTTCCACCATCCCGAGCCTGATGGGGGCCCGGTGGTGTCACGACCTGAGGTCAGGCGCGAGTTGGTTTGCCACCGGATTGACGGTGATCCGGATGACGATAGTCTGGAGGACCTCAGGCATCTCTATTTTGACGAAAGGGAAGGCGAGCAGAGCATCAGTGAAGAGCCGACGACTGAAGGAGTTCATTTACAGCCCCTAAAGACAAAGAAGCTGAACATTGGAACAGACGAGAGACCCAAGCTCGCAACGGTTGGAGATTACAGGGACGAGGAGAAAACAAAAGAAATTTTCAGCCTCCTCCGGGAATACGAAGATTTGTTCCCGTCTTCGGTTGCGGACCTGAAGGGGATCAGGGGGGATCTGGGCGAAATGCGCATCGCATTGAAACTAGGGGCCAGGCCGGTGAAGCACCGACCCTACCAGTTGAACCCACGTATCAAAGAGAAGGTCAAGATGGAGATTGACAAGATGCTGGCTGCAGGTCTCATCTTTCCAGTAGAAGAAGCCGAGTGGGTGAGTCCCATTCTCATCCAGAACAAGAAGGACAAAGTGGAGATCCGTGTCTGTGTAGATTACCGGAGCCTGAACAATGCCTGCATCCACAATCCGTTTCCCACTCCTTTCAGCGATGAAGTCCTAGATCACGTTGCGGGAAACGAAGCTTATTCATTCACTGATGGGTTTTCAGGTTACCATAAGGTGCGCATTGCCGAGGAAGACAAAGCAAAGACGACATTCACCACTGAGTGGGGATCATTCGCATACCATGTTATGCCGTTTGGTCTGAAGAACGCACCGGCTGTGTTTTCCCGGATTGTCATTGCTGCTTTCCGGAAGTACATTCACAAGTTCCTGGAGGTCTACATGGACGACTGGACCGTCTACAACCTGTTGAAGAATCACGCCTCCCTGTTGTGTGTTATGTTTGACCGGTGCCGTCAGCTGCAGATTTCCTTGAACTTGAAGAAATGTATTTTTGCAGTTCCATTCGACACACTCTTGGGCCACGTGGTGTGCAAGAAAGGGGTCTGCGTTGATCCTGCCAAGGTAGCGGTCATCGTCCATATGGAGGCCCCCGAGACCGTGAAGCAGTTGCGAGCACTGCTTGGGCACACAGGGTATTACAAGCGGTTTATTCACAACTACGCAAAGATTACGGCCCCTCTAGAGAAACTGTTGCGGAAGTCAGAGGTGTTTCAGTGGACGGCGGAGTGCAGGAAGGCACTTGACACCTTGAAGGAGAAGTTGGCGACGACGCCCATACTTGTTCACCCCGACTGGGATAAGCAGTTCCATGTGCATATTGATGCATCCGGTATTTCACTTGGAGCTGTATTGGCGCAACCCGGGGAGACGACAGTTGACCACCCGGTGTACTTCACCAGCTGTCGGTTATCGAATGCAGAGAAGAACTACACCACGACCGAGCGGGAGGCGTTGGCGATGGTGTACTCCCTCCAGAAGTTCCGCCACTATCTTCTGGGTAGCAAATTCACATTCTTCATGGACCATTATGCATTGAAGTATCTGGTGAATAAGCCTGTGTTGGAAGGAAGAATCTGTCGTTGGCTACTACTTTTCCAGGAATTCACGTTTGAGGTGATTTTCAAGCCTAGCAGGTTCAATGTTGGTCCCGATCATTTATCCAGGTTGGAGACGGGAGAAAATGAAGGCTCGTTGGACGATCAGCTGCCGGATGCCAACCTCTTCCGAGTTGAAGCAGTACCAGATTACCTGGCTGACATTACCACTTATCTGACCACGGGACAGTGCCCTCAAGATTACACCCCACTTCAGAAACGCCACCTGGTTGTCCGGGCGGCCGACTACCAATTGATCGCGGGGCAGCTCTACAAACTAGGCCTTGATGAGGTGTTGCGCAGGTGTGTTCTTGACCACGAACGGGAAGCAGTGATGTGGGAATCTCATAGTGGTGTTGCGGGAGGGCATGTCGGTGTGAAACCCACCGCAAGGAAGGTGCTCCAAGCTGGCCTATGGTGGCCGACGGTACATGCTAACTATAAGGCCTATGTGAAGCATTGCGATGTTTTCCAGCGGACGGGAAGGCCTTCGCACTGGGACGAGCTTCTGCTACACCCAGTGCATGTGTTGCGACCGTTTGAAAAGTGGGCTGTTGATTTCGTAGGACCCATCGCCTCGGTCGTTAGACAGTCCAAGGCCCGGTACATCATTACCGCCATGGATTACCTCACCCGGTGGGCTGAGGCAGCAGCGGTACGCGACTGCTCGGCAGAGACCGCTGCCCGGTTCATCTTTGAACACATCATCAGCCGCTTTGGCTACCCACGGAGCTTGACCAGCGATCAGGGTATGCATTTCATTAATGCCACGGTCAAGTCACTACTGGACACATTTATGATTCAGCATCATAAAAGCAGCCCATACCACCCACAGGCCAATGGTACTGTGGAAGCATTCAACAAGATTCTCGAAAAGGGCTTGACTAAAATTTGCAATGCTCAGCACGACGATTGGGACGAGAGCCTCCCAGCGGCATTATGGGCCTACCGGACCACCGTGAAACGTTTGACCAACCAGACACCATTCCAGTTGGTGTATGTCTGGGAAGCTGTGATTCCCGCCGAGTTCACCATACCCAGTCTTTTGATCGCAACGTCCCTTCAATTCTCGGACGAGGAGTCACTTCGAGAATGCCTCCAGGAGCTACAGGAGCTGGATGAGGCCTGATTCCTGGCGAAATTCCACCAGAAGGTTCAGAAGGCCAGGCAGAAAGCGTGGCATGACCGCCACATAAAAAACAAAGCCTTCCAAGTTGGCGGCAAAGTTCTCTTATATGATAGCCGGTTCCAAAAGTTTCCAGGAAAGCTCCAGATGCACTGGTTGGGACCCTACTTTGTCATCGAGATCCGCGACTCAGGAGCCATTCGGTTGGCACAGCTGGACGGTACAGTTCTCCCTGGGTGGGTGAATGGCGCACACCTGAAACCCTACCAGGAGTAGGTACCTTTCACTTTTCATTAATAACTCTCGCAACCGAGAGAACCCGTATAGTAGCTTAGTCGAATAACTCTCCCGCAACCGGGATGAGCGTAGGGAGTCTTTTCCGTTCATAGGCAGTCTATCAAATAACTGGTCAGTTGCGGGTACCTCACTGCAACCGACTGTGGTCGGGGCGGACCAGTCCAGCGTGTCACAGCGCCAGTCCAGCGTGTCGTTCGCGTAGGATCCATCCCCGTGCCAGTGTCATTCCAGGTCATTTCCGTCAGTCCTTTTGTCAGTCCGTAGGATCGCTCCGATTTGCTTCATAAATTACCATAAGTAGATAGTAATCGTACCGTAATCATTTGCCATCACCCGCAGTTCCCTCAGCCGTCGCATCCGCCCATCTTCCCATGACGCCGTCAGCAACTGTCAGATTACACACAGGCATGCGATTGATCGCACGATTATTGCAGGCAAGAAAGATAGCAAGAATTAATTGTCATTATGGAGTCTCATCAACTCCGCTCGTGCTAGTAGATGACATAAATTGCATGAAGGCTATCAGCACGAGAATGACGGACCAGCTCAATTTGGAAGTTGCAGCGACTCCAGAGCAGTTGCAGCCTCAAAGCGCACCGCACCCAGAAGAATCCTCCAAGTTTACCAGCGCCGCACCAAGATGCCGAGGGCTCTCCTATCCATCCCCGAACTAGTGTTGGAGAGCCGAATCCACTGCGTAGAGTTGCTAGTAGGCAAGTATGACAATGCAGCGTGTATGGACGCCAACCTGTCCGACCCAACTGAATTCCCCCACCTCCATTGGCAGACCTATATGGAGCATCATTACACGCCAGGCAGCAGCTTCAACAGTCAGATGCGACCAGAATTTAGGGGCCTACAACAGTCGTCCTTGATGCATTTGAGGACTCTTCCAGTTTTCAGAACTACGGGACCGGCCCTGCAATGCACTCGGTTCCTCCTCAGTCAGATACAGAACGGGTCCCTGTGGCTCAATGAGGAAATTCCAATTCATGCCGAAGACATTCATCGGCTTACAGGGCTGTCTCAAAATGGTGTAGATGTCTCCGCTTCCGGCCAGACATCCTCCAAGCACGCCCGAAAGTCGGGTGACTCAGACCTGTACACCAAGTATGGCACTCGCTGGGGGGGCAAAGGTGCCAAAATTGATTTGATCAATAAGCCAGAAATTTGGTTCGCTTGCTACCTTATCGCTAGCAATATGATGCGGCACTACACGAAGGGAGAGTGAACCCTGGATACAATCTCCATTGCGGAGCACTGCATCCAGGGCGTCAGGTTCAATTGGTGCTCTTTTGTGCCAAAAGAACTCTTCGCGGCCTGCGAAGAGAACTACAAGCGTACCACCAGTTTCATTTACGGTTACTTGATTTTAGCTTTTGCCATGTGGAAATGGCACCTCCCTCCAGTCCGAATGCCGGCAGAGACTACCGCGAGCCAGCCTCTCGCGATGAAATACACCCCCTGGCAGGTGTCCTCAGACCCCAGCACCAAACAGGTGAACGCGGAAGCGTTCCAGGCGTGGTACGAGATGATGACAGATGTGGTGACTAACCAGCAACGGGTGCCCAGGCACCTGTTGGATGAGTATAGTGAGCAGGTGTGGTTTGGCATCAGCCACCGGCATACTTACCTCCAGCCAACTTGCATGTCGGACACCACCTTCCACATGGCACCCCTCAGATTCCAGTTGAATGATGACACCTTTCACCGTGAGGTCTCTGTGTGGCCGGGGGTCACCAAGCACATCCGCGACGGGATCACCTGATATAACTTTAAGCGGATTTTGCCGGCACAGCAGCCTGTCGCGACCGGCGCAGCGGGGTCCTCACAGGTTGCGGTGGAACCTCCAGAGGATGCAGCTGAGACCACACAGGACCTGCCCGAATCACTGGTCCCCATCGTACAACACCTCAATGCCCAGGTACAACGACTTAACGTGGTAACCCAAGTTGCTTCAAGTGGTGCTCCTTTCTTTCCCTCCTTTGCTTAATTTCAGATCGGTTGGTCTCGTGCTCCCTCTAATACCGCCCCTTTCATTTCTCCCATCCCCACCAACCTATTCACCTCTGCCACCCCTATCATCACACCGATGGGCGAAACGGGCCCAGAACCCGATTCATCAGACCCCCCTCCATCCAAGAGGGCCCGCATTGTTGTCACCGATCCAGTGGTGGATCTTACCGACGATGATCCACCATCCACTCCACTCCCAGGAATGTTGATTCCGGAGGAACCCCTGATCGATCCGTTAGAGTTCCTCAACATTTGTCTCCCCCATACCTCTTTCACCCCATCCACCGCTCCCTCCACTGGCCGTCCACCTGCCACCTCCTCCAATCCATCCAACTCATCGACCACTGTCTCAGATCCTCTCATCCGGGAACTTTTCAGAGGTGACCACGGGGTGGAAGTCACCTCCAGTACTACACCCCAGGATCCTGTCTCTACTATATCTACCAGGCTAACAAATGGTGGGGCTGATTCAGCTGACCCTCCCCCAGACCAGACCACGCAGCAAGACCGACCGGAATCCGATATGGCCACCTCGATGCAGCAGCAGACGCCGGTCCATCCTCCTGAGACCTCAAACCGATCAGTGGCCAGTGGCCAACCTTCGCAGGAGCGGGTGCCGGAGCCGGGCGCACCCAGCACGACCAATGTAGAACCATGGAGTACAGCACAACTGTACCTTCTCATTCAGTGGGCGGCCTTAAAGGCCGAATAGATTCACACAGAGCTGGAGCAGCGGTGTACCGAGCAACATAACCAGATCACGGCGCTTGCTGAACAACGCAATCAGCTGACTAGGGAGAAGACCTACCTACAGGAGCAGGTCACCATTGTTGCTCAGGCGTTCTCTGACTTATGGCCCGCTGCAAGGGCTCATTACGCCCCACTCCCTGCCAATATAGAGGAGGACAATGTAGCAATCCAGGCTCACCACCTCAGGACTGTTTTCACTGATCTATGCAGGGAGAACCAGGAACTCCAAGCGGTGTTAGCCGCACGACCTACCCTTCCGGACCCACAGATTGTCCACTCAGAACAGGTGACTGCCAAGCAGACTCAGGCAGTTAGTATGCAAGTGACTCTCCATTCCACTGTGGGCGAGGCTTACGCCCTTCTGCGAAGTCTGCAGGAGTGCTCACTCGCTCTCACTGTCAAGACGCAGCCTATCTCTGCCCAGCTGCAACAAATTTCCCGTGAAATTCAGGAGACCGCGGACCCAACACGGTTAGATCAGCTCTATGCCCAGGCAGACAAGCTTGAAATTCAAATGCAACAGACTGAGGCCGACTCGGCAGCGGCCAAACACATCATTCGGGAAATTCGTCCGCCCATCCGAGCCCGTGCCAAATCCATACACCAACTGGATGCCAAGGCCGAAGCCCAACTTGCCACGCTGTTCGGGGCTGCCCCGACGACTATGGACGAGGCCGCCGCCACCCGGATATCTGAAGAAGCTAACTTGCTTATGCAGGAATGGCAGCAAGTGGTGGCGGACTTCACTAGGCTTAGAGATACAGCGCTCCGCAGGGTCCCGGAGTTGGGGCCCTTGTTTGAAAAACCGCACGACGGAGCACAACAGGAAAGGGCGCAAGGCGATGGCACAGCAGAACAGAGCACGGGAGCCAGTGGGGCAATGGAAGTGGAGACTGTTATTTGTGATTGACTCGGGGACGACTCAAGGAATTGTGGTCGGGGCCTGTTGGGGCCCTTTTTTTTGTTTAGTTTTGAAATCTTGGCTAAGACATTTTGAATTTTGACCCTTTTTGAGTTGTGGTATGAATACACATGGCAACCGCGCCCGCGCCGCAACTACCAGGAGTCGCGGAGCTATCAAGGTGGCGCGGAAGCATGCGATAGCTGGAGATAGAACAGGGAAAAGTGCAGATGAAGGAAACACACAGCAGAAGACAAAAAGTGGAACACGCAGATAATAGGAGAGAAGCAGGGAGAAGCTGAAGTAAAGCCACAGAGGAACTGATAGTCGCACGAGCGGGTGAATAAATAACAGTCACCCAATTGAAACAAGGAGAATGCTGAAGAGGTTGCGAGGCTCGAGACAGGGAAAGACGCACAGAGCGATTGTGGAAGAATCATTCATGTCCTTCCTATGGTTCTTTATCTTCTCTATTCTACCTTTCTGTTCCGAAATCCATCTGTATCAGATTTGTAAGCTATCAGTGAGAATGCCATGTAATCATGTGTTCTGCCAAGAGACAATATAATGGAAGGTTGTTGTCTCAATAAGATTTCTATGTGCTTGTAATGTGTTTGCGTCGGTTTAAAATTTTATTTGCAAATGTCCGAATGCTTATTAAGTGATCTCTGCGTATATAACTCTGTGATATGTAATGGATGCACCGTCCTTCATTAGCTGCGGTTTTGTTCTTGCCATGATCTCATCCCCTTCTGCATGTGGTTGCAGCACGCCTCGGGTGAGACGCACTGCTCCCCAGAGCAGGGTGAAAATGCCGGCGTGTTCCTAGACTACACCGGACCCCTTTGTTGGCCACAACTCTTGAACCTGGGTCTTGTCCGCGAGACCTGACTTCTCGCCAACATAACTGATAATCCAAGATCAACCTATTTGGCAGATCTATTTCACTAACATATCAGCAGTAAATTGAAAAACTAATTAATCATGATTAGGCTGTATGACTAAATAGAAGTGTGTTTTTTAGGAGTGGCATTTGAGCTTGCACACTTTCAGATTTTGTTTCTCTTTTTTGGTATGGGGTTGTACCTTTCTTGTTTTACAATCTGCCCTCTTTTCTCTTTTCTATTGTTTTTGTATTTTTATTTTTCTAACTTTGAATTCAATGTTTAAACAATGATATTTACAATGGAAAACAAAATGCTTTGAAACTCAGGATTCTTAGCAAAAGTAATGCTTGAGCATCATGCCATTGACAGGACCTCCATATAGATCTTCTCCATTCAATTCCTTTAAGAAAAATGCATTGTGACCCCTCTCAGCATGAATAATATAGGGTCCTTTCCACAAGTTCTCAAACTTGCCATGTTTTCCCTTCTCTTCCCTTCTTGAATCCCATTTAGGAACAATATTTCCAACTTGGAAATTCTTTGCCTTAGTCCTCTTGTCAAACAACTTCTTGATATTTTCTTGGACTAATTGTGTTCTTTCATAGACTTCTTCTCTAGTCTGCTGTAAATGAATTGTTTGGTTGATTCTTCTCTGCATATAATTCTCTTCAATTTGCACTTCTTGGAGGAGTTTCATGACTGGAAATCCTAATGAGGTTGGGAAGACTGCATCCATGCCATAGACCAGCTGATAGGGGGACATATTTATTGACCTTTTTTGTAGTTAATCCATCAGCCCATAAGGCATGAACCAGTTTACTGTGCCATGATTTTTGATTCTGCTCCAACAAATTTTTGATGATATTGATGAGGATTTTGTTGGAGGATTCAGCTAATCAATTTCCTTGGGGATAGAAGGCAGTAGAATGGCCCAAGATAATGTGGTATTTGTGGTAGAAATCAACCATTCTCTTAGACTTGAAGGCAATAGCATTGTCTATTATGATTTTTATAAGACAACCAAATCTGGATAGGATATTTGTTTCAAGGAACTTGATAATGATAGAATCAGTAGCATTCCTAGAGGGTATAGCTTCTATCCACTTGGTAAAGTAGTCAATGGTAGTGAGGATCCACTTATGTTGGGCTGATGAAGATGGGTGAATTTCCCCAATGAAGTCCAAGCCCCATTGTTGAAAGGGTGCCTCAACACTGATAGGATGTAAAGGTAAGGGAATGAGTTTTATTTTTCCATCAAAAATTTGACACTTATGGCAAGACATGACTAACGTTTGAGTGTCTGGGAAAAGGGTGGGACAATAGTGACCAGATCTGAGGATTTTGTTTTCTGTGGTCTTCCAGTAGAGGTGTCCTCCACATTCTTCTTCATGCAGCTCATGCATGAATTTTCCTGCATCATCTTCAAGTAAACATTTAAGCAAAATTCCAACAACATTTTTCCAATACAATACCCCATCTAAGATGAAATAACTCAAATCTTTCTGTTTCAAAAATCTAGCTTTAGTTTTAGAAAAAGAAGGAGGGGCATTCAAATATAAAAGCACATAAATGATGTCAGCATACCAAGGAGAATTTAGAAATGTTTCTTCAATGAAAGGGGCAGTGAATTCCTCTATTTCTTCGAACACATCTACCATGTTCATATCTAGTGCTTGGAAGTTTGACTCAGCCATGATTTTTGCTAATCCCTACCCTTTAATCAGTTTAGTGGGCCTAATTTCTAAGTCATATTCAAGAATAGTTACAATTCATTTTCCCCTTTTACCATCAGGGTCTTGACTTAGAATATCCTTGACAACAGTATGTGGAACAAAAGAAATTATGTGAGAGTGTAAAATGTAGACTCTAAAGTCCTTTAATGCTTTCACTAATGCTAAGACTTGCTTCTCCATGATGTTATATTTGAGAGGAGCATCTCTTAAGGCCCTACTAAAAACGGATATTGGTTGTTCTTGCCCCAAGTCATTCTTGTGAAGTAATACTGCATCTATTGTACGTTCGGATGCAAAAGAAAAGATATAAAAGTCTTTAGTGAAATCTGGACTAATGAAGACGGGTGTTTGAGTGAGAGCTTGTTTAACCAGTTCAAATGATTTTTTAGCTTGTAAAGTCCATTTTACACCTACCTCCTTCTTAAGCATGTTTGTAATATTTTTTAATAGCTTAGCAAGGTTGGGGATAAACCTCCTCAAGAAATTTATCTTTCCAATGAAAGATTGTAATTCCTTGAGGCTTCTTGGATGGCTGATTTGCAATATGACATCTATCCTTTTAGGGTCTACTTTGATTCCCTCTTCTGAAATTATATGACCAAGAATTTTACCTTCTTGGAGACCAAGAGTGTCTTTTTTGGTTTCAAAGATAAGCCAAATCTCCTACATTTCTCAAAAAACTTTCTCAAGTGGATTAAATGTTCTTCATCAGTTTTTGAGAAAACAGTTATGTCATCAAGGTAAATGATTATAAAATAGCCAATATCTTCAGAAAAGGCTATGTCTATGGCCCTTTGGAAGGTGGCCCCTGCATTCATCAAACCAAATGGCATTTTGACATACATAAAGGTGCTCCAAGGTATAGTAAAAGCAGTTTTATGTTGATCACTTGGGAGCACTAACACCTGATTGTAACCTGAGAACCCATCCAAAAGTGATATTATTTTTAACCAACTACCCTTTGAAGTATATGGTCCATCTTTGGCAAGGGGTAGTTGTCTTTTAGGGAGGCTCTATTTAAGTTTCTGAAGTCAATACAGAGCCTGATTTCCCCTGTCTTTTTCCTAACAGAAACTAATTTTGACACCCATTCTAAATATCTAAGGGGTGCTATAATCCCAGCATCATACATCTTTTCAATTTCTATTTTAACTAAAGGAAATAAAATAGGGTTTATCCTCCTTATTTTTTTTTTGAAAGGTTTTTGATTTTCCTTATGAGGAATTTTGTGCTGAATGATGTTAGTATCATAAGATTTCAAATCTTTGTATCCCCAAGAAAACACATCTCTAAATTCTTGGAACAACTTTATGTATTGCAATTTTATGTGAGCTGGGAGAGTGCTGGACAGTTTAATCATCTTGGATTTTGTTAGGCTGCCTATGCTATGTTCTTCTACAACTGTTTCCACAGGCTCCATTCTTGGTTCTTTGGCTACATCATTAAAATAAAAAAGGTGTTCTAAAGGTGTGAGACCTCTTGGAATTGTATCACTCTTGCATTGTAAAACTTCCAAGTCTTTCTAGTCTGCGTTGTCAATTAATTCTGCTTCAAAAGGATTCTCATAGTGATTTATATTAGCAGAATTTGTTATTTCGATTTTTGGGATTTGCTCATTTTCCAAATAGTTTTCTTCACGGCTAGTTTTTGATATTGGTATGGCAAAATCATTTTCTAATTTTAGGAAATCATCTATGTGTTTGTCAGAGTCAAACACTTGCCAGTGATCCTCATTATCAGTCACTGCAGGTCTGTGTTTTACCTTTACACTAAGTTGTTCATTTATCTGAGGTATTTGGCAGTTGCTGGCATTGAAGGCAAGTTCATTTGCTAGATGATTTTGTGCTCTTGGAATGAAAATGAGTTCATATTTTTCAAAGGTTTTTAATAAATCAAGGGCAGAATTTTGATATTTTCTAAGTCTTGGGTTTCTAGTTGAATATTCTCCTTTGATTTGTCTTATGATAAGTTCAAAATCTCATAAGATTGATATATTTTGGGCTTCTAATTGTTTACGAAATTCTAAGCCAAGGAGAAGTGCTTCATATTCAGCTATATTGTTTGTGCATGGAAAATCTAGTTTATATGAATAACTCTGATTTGTATTTTTAATCCATACACCTATTCCTGCACTTGTTTTATTACGAGATTCATCAAATTTTATTGTCCAAATTATATCTGGCTAATTTTCATTTTCTTGTTGTTGTTGATTGCCAATGTTTTGTATATTATTTGAGGGAAGTTCTGATTGTTCTAGTAAACTGATTTCCTCTTGGTTTTCCTTTTCTTGTTGAGTGATTTGGTCTTCATTGTACAAGATAAAGGAATATAAGCTTGACTGAATGGAATATATTGGAGATCTCTTTGGTTTATCTATGTTGCTCAAGATGCATTTCATGTGGGATTCTCTGTATAATCTTCTGTTTTTATTAAAAATTGGGATGGTGGCATAAGACATGTCCATTTGAAGGCTTCCTTGAAGTTTGGCTCCCCATGATCTTGATAAAAGAATGCCATACTTTGGGGGAATTTTGGCTACAACTATGTCCATAACTAGAATCTTAGCGGGGATTTGAGATAAGTTAACACATAAATCTTTGATTAAACCCAAGCATTTGACTCTGCTTGAATCAAAGGAATACAAATCCTTGTATGGTTTAGTAATTTCTATGCCTAAGCTTTCCATTACTACTTTGGGCATAATATTATGTGAAGCTCCAGAGTCTAACATGGCATTGTGTAAGATTTTCTCATGTATATTCAAACTAACATAGAAGGGAGAGACATCCCCTTCTTGTTATTTTCCTTCAACTTCTGGACCAAATAACAATTCAGGCTTGCCATCTATCAAGTTTAATGTGTTAGTATCACTTCCTAAGTTCAAAGCTTTCAAAACTTGGTTTTAGTACACTTCTTCGGTTACTAGTTCAGCTAGAGGGATGGTAATTTTTATCTTTGCAATCTCTCCCTCAAGGCTAAAAGGAACTATGGATTTTGTCATATTTACAGTTGTTTTCTCACTTGAATTCCTTTCAGCAATTTTTATTTGTTGAACTTTGTTTGGACTGCTAATTGGGACAATTTTATTAGGTCCACTAGCTGAAGTGCTAGGGATGCTTTGTTCAAAATTTGGCTGGCTGCTCTTCCCTTTATTTAAATCTAGTTTCTTAGCCAAAATGTTGGGTTTCTCTGCTATCTTCTTAGGCTGATTTTCTACATTTTTCTTAATAGCAGTGCTAGCGTTTTTATCTTTTGAATTTTATATGTTCCCTTTTCTCCTAAGGTCATATTGTTTGTGCACCTCCATAATTGCATTTTCAAACCCCAATCTATAATCATCAGAATCCTAATAGGTGTTTGTATTTTGATCCGAAGAGAAGAAACCTTGCTCTTCTTCAGTGAGGAAAACATCATCCCCACTATCTGATCCAATCAATTTTACATGATCTTCTCCCAACCTTTCAATCTCCCTTTCTCCCTCATATTGATATACATAGTTTTTTTGGAAGGGAGGTCTAATATGTTGGTCATTGTCTCTTTGTCTATCTTGATTGTTTTCTCTTCTATAATTCTAATTTATATTTCTGTTTTGGTTTTTTTGAGGTTCTCTTGGTGGCACTATCATTCAAGTTGATCTTTTCAAGCATTTTCTCCATTACCTTCACTAGGTTTTCAATTTTGGTGTCAAAAGATGAGGTTGAGGGTGAAATGTCATCTTTATAAGTTACCCTCTTCTCTGATATTAACCTATTTATTTTCTCAATTATGTTTGATTCTACACTCACATCTCCTTTCTGCATGTCTTCTAGAGTTAATTAATCTCTCTCCCTTAGTTGATAGGCCATTTCAACATCAAAACCTTTAGGGTATTTTACTATGGCCATGCCTTGGGGAGGTTTCATATGAGGTGGAAGAGCATTTTAAATGCTGTAAACCTAGTGGAGTAGTCATGAACACTCTCCCCTTGATTTGTTTTAAGGCTGCTATACTCTGCTAGTATTTGGAGAGGGTTCTTTTTTATTTCCCATTTGTTTATGAATGTTTGGTGAAAAGAGGGGAGATCATTGATGTTGTTAGGAGGTAAGTTTTTAAACCACTTTTTTACTTCTCCTCCTAAACTTTGGGAAAATATTCTCATCTTTATGGTCTCATATTCTATTTCCATGTAATCAAAAGCATCTTCCATCCTATCTACATGTTGTTGAGCTATGGTAGATTCTTTTGCAGTGAAATGGGGAATTTTGGATTGATAATCATTTGGTAAGGGAACTACAGGTTGAGGTGACAATAATGGGGCATACCATGCTACCATGGCTGGAAGGAAAGGTGGATTTACAAGAGGTGTAATTACAAGAGGGAAAGTGGGCTGAAATGAGTGTTTTTAACAGTGGTAATATGGATTGGAGTGGAAGAAACACTTGGGCCAGCAAACTAGTTTTGAGCAGATTTTTTATGGAAAAGGCTAAAGTGGTGAAGAAGATGGGAATTAGGAGGAGTAGAAGGTGAGGATTCTCTACTAAAGCTCTGTTGCAAATCTGCAATGTCAAGATCAGTTTGGTATAAATCACCTTGAGATCTAGTTCTAAAGATGTTCTTTGTATGATGTAAATCAAAGTGTAAATCCTCTAATACAACAAGGTTTTCAGGGACAGATTTTGTTCTTAAGAGGCTCCTATCAGTAGTTGATTTTATAGATTTAGAATTCTGCCACAGAATTCCCTCTAGATTGTCAACTATTCTAGGAGGATTAGGGTCTGGATGGGATCTAGAGTTGATCCTATGTGAAGCCAGACTGCTTTTCAAAAACTGAGAGAGGTTAGAGTTTTTAGAGACTTTTTTTGAAATTTTTGCCTCTCACAATGTATTTTCTAGTATGGAACTAGGCTTCTAAAATTCTTCAAGGCTGGTTAATACAGTCCTAAAGAGATCTAGAGACCTAGATGAGTAATAGGCCTACTAGGGCTAGTGGACTCACCAGGTGGAAACTTTTTAGCTTTTATGAAGGTAAAATATTGGATGGTTCCACCACCATGTTTATTACGAAGAAAATATAAACTATTTTTGGGTTTTCTAAGTTTTTTTAGTCCTAGGGGTTATGAGAGTGTCCTAAATCTGTTTCAACACTTAGCTATGGTGATGAGACAAACAGAGTTTACTCTTATGGCTTAGCTAGCTGATTCCTCCAAGGTTTGATAAGCTCTATGAGAATCCTAAGGGTTTCTTAGTTTGCCACCGATTCAAATAAGTCCTATCATGATTACCATTTGCTTGGTAGTGCTTGAAGAAAGCTACTTATATTGTACTTGGACAGTGAGCTTTTTGTTTTAAGGATTTTACTCAGCATCCCACCGTGATCACCATTATGTTGGGGTCTTGTGTTTTGATAGATTGGAAAATAAAAAGACAAGGCAACATCAAAACCAATCTTTAGAGTTCCAAGATCTAGTCCTCCTGTTCTAAAATTTATTTGTTTTGCAAAGGTTTATCTTGTTTGCTTTGAGTATTGATTTTAGACTAGTTATTAAGTGCAAGTATTTTTTTGTTTGTTTGTTTGGTTGAATTGTCATAGCAGAACATGAAAGGTCTAGGAAAGATAGGTACAAAGGAGAAATATCATATTGATTGGGAAATGGAGTCAAGAAGAGGTTTATGACAAACTTATCAATGGATATGGGATATCAAAGGGAAAATATAACTTGGCCACAAGATCCTTTGGTTTTGTGAATGAGATGGACATTAATGATTTGGAAAGAGAAAATGAATTCTCAACAAAGGGAACTTGAGAGCATAACTTGAACAATAAAGAGGTATTTGATAGAAAGGGCTAACCATGAATTCTACAAACCACACTTTAAGAAAACAATGACTTCAAGACAACTTTTAAAATGAAATCTAAGATTCGGGAGCACATCCTATTTCCTCAAATATTTTATTTCAAATGGCTTAGAAAACATAAAATATTCACTGATAATTATAATAATAGAAGAGGGAACACCTAAAAACATCTATGATCACAACTATAAAGACCTTTAAAACAATTTTTCAAGCAGGGACAAAGGGCATGATCATAACATACCTCCTTGGCTAACTATAAACAATGGTGCTTCAAAGGGAGACATTAAAAACAGTTTTCAAGTGGCAGTAGACAAGCAGGGAAAACCATAAATCATGCTAAAACCAACTATTTTAACTATTAGAGAAATAAACCGGCATGAGGACCAAAGAGAAACATTAAAGTCTCTAAAATACCTCAACAGAAGAAACATAAAACAGTGAAGGATAAACAGGTCTAAGGTGCTTCCAGGAGTCATTTCTTAGCCTAAAATTTTCATCCTACTGTAGTAAGAATTTATGGAACAAAATGAAAATAGGAAAAACAACAGACAGTTCAGAATACATCACCAACAGCCAAGCTCATGGATCCAATGATAGATCCTTCTCAAGAACAAGCATGTTTCAACATCATCAGGCTTCCAAGACTTCAATTTCTTCCTCAACTTCAGACAGACTATGTATTATTTCATAGAGTTTTAGTATTACAACTAGTGAACAATCAACCAACAACTTCTCATCTTCTTCAAAAGTATTTGTAGAGGAAATGAGGAGGTGGAAAAGTTTTAGGATTGAAGTGTAATAAATTCTACACTAAATGCAACTCCTAGCCTTGAAATCATGCAAGGCCTAAGGCAGGAGAGCATTGAATTATGATTATGTTCCATTTACTCTGTTTCTGTCTTTTTAGCCTTAATGGGCAAAAAGATTGACTTCGAGGCCTATTTTTCCTTTACAATAACTTCACTGATAGCTTAGAATTTGTTCTTTCTTTGGTAATAATTGTTTAGGTGTCTTTATGCAAATATCTTCTGTTTAGGCAATAAATATGCCTTCTTTTGATTTATGAGAGCTGTAGGTGGCTCTTTGGTAGCTGGAGAGGATTCAATTAGCCCTCTTTATGTGGCTTTGAGGTGTCCTTCGGCTGATATTTTCCTCTGTTTGACCTTAAAACACCTTAATCTGTTCTTTATCTATGTTTTAGGCTTAATTAAGACTTTATCTTTGTTCTCCGGTCTTTGTTCCTTAACATTGTCATTATCTTTAAACCTGTGGATTAAAAACCTTGATATTCAAGATTTGAGGCATTAATCCCTTTATTTTTTATTCTTCACTGATACACTTTGCTTGGCTTTGTTTTTACAGGTGGATTATGCAGATGGAGGGTTTCTGTAACCCCTAGATCATGATCAAGATGATTGCATGGTTTTAACATGTTGGTTCCTTTCCTTCATTGGATTAAGCTACATAATCATCATTCTGGGCCCTTTTGTTGCTGGACTGTGACTGGGAAGAAAACAGAGAAAACATCATCTAAAACCATGCAAAAACACACAAACATATTATAAAATCCTGCGGAATCGGGTTGAGACTGCTTCAGAGGTTTGGTGGAGGGAATGGAGCTGTGGGAAATGTATGATTTTGCAGAAAAAAGGGAGAAAAACCCTTTGGTGGAAGCAAAATGGGCACAGATGTAGTTTGGGTGCAAGGATGAATAAGATCCATTGATCTAGAATGATCAACGGTTGAGATTTTTGGATGAAATCACTTTGGAGAATAATGGGGGCGAAAAACTTTGGGGTTGCGATCTAATTTAGGTCGTCGGGTTAGGATGTTGGACGGTTGGGATCGACCGAGGAATTCTTTTGGGAGCAATAAGGTGAAAGGCGAAATGAGGGCGAGGTTAAATTGAAGCTATCTAATCTAAAATATCGACGGTGGGGAATTATCATTGAAACGATCAGGAGAAAAGGTGAATATCAAATGCATAGGGGTGAATTGTAATATGGGCCATCGATTTAGCTTCATTAACGTTCAGGATTGCTCGATGAGATATTTTGGAAGCAGAGGTATGCAAATGGCTTGGGATCTGGATATAACACAAGCCTTCGGGTTAAAATGATGAACGACCAGGATCAAAATATGAAAATGACTTGTTGCGGAGGATGGTGGTAAGCAGAAAACCAGAATGGTTTTCGTGCGGCTTCGGAGCGGTTTTGAAAATTGGCCAAAAACCCATGATACCATACATTAGTTGACATGCGTCCCCTTCAATACCGGCCATTTCACATTTTTTTGGAGTGTTAACTTACGGGCATATAAAAAATGCGAAACATGTTGTGAGACGTCCGATGGGGAGCGGCAGATCCGATGGTGCAGATCACACGCGACGGAGAAAGCTGCGGGTTGATGAGGTAAGCAGGCCCTAGCATTTATTTGTCATGAAGCAGGTGATTTTTTGAATTGTTGGGTTAAATCTTGACCGTAGGATCTCTTAGATGAATGGTTAGGAAAAAGGGTGATGTATTATATGAACAGAGGGAAGGTAAAATAGGGGATCAGGCGGAGAGATAAAGTGTGATTGCCATTGATCTTGATAGATCAACGGTCAATATCTATTTCAAACCATATCATCGGGGTAAATACAAAATTAAGGGAGAAATGATTTTCACATGGGTTTATGCTTTAGCGGAAAGAAGAGGGCCAGACGACCGTTGATCTGCAAAGATCAATGGTATGGATTTGTTTTCACATCCATATGTCGGGAGAGGGAAATATAAAGAAAAAGGGGGTTTTTGGGAAATTTTTTAAGGCTTTTAAGTGCCTGAATGTGGGCTTATGATCATATGAGGTGGAGGTCTAAATAAAATAATCCCTCAGGGGCTTAAGTCCTATATAATGTTAGAAGGGTGATTTTTCAGGCCAAAACAGAGTTTTTAAGCCAAAATTTGGGTTTCGGTAGAGGAAAAAGGAGTTTTTTAAACCAAATGTAAGGGGAAAAAATATTTTAAGGGGTCTTTGGAATGGTTTAGAGGCCAAAATGAAAGGTTTTTAAAGGATTTTTTAGGGAAAAAATGGGTGAAAATGGAAGTGTTGTAGGGGTGAAAATGATGGAAAATGAGGCCTTTTAAGCAGTTTTCTCTTGGTAAAACAACATGTTTTTTTTGGATAAAATGGAAACAACAGTGAATATTAACTCAAGGAATAATAATCATCATAAAAATTTCAAAATATGATAATTTTTCAAAGGAACTATCTCTTTGAAGGTTTTGAGGACAAAGTCTAGCCACTTCTTGGTATAACAAAATTTATAAGTGGCTAACAGCACCAAAGCTTTCAACTCACAGAAATTTGAGAATGTTTGATCCTTCTTCTGCATGAAGAATACCCAAAATCTACAAGAATAATCATCAGCAAAAATAACATAATACCTGTGTTTTTCTGTTGAAGCTGTTAGAGTCGGTATCTTCATTCCTCCGTCAGAGATCAAAATCTCTTTTGTTGCATTTCATTTTAGGTGTCTCATTTAGTTCAGTCATCTACACTCCATTAGGAGCATGGATCATCTGAAGAAAGGGTATTTTCACTCATATCCCTCATGTCATGCACCTGTTGGTCTGTGTGTGTTCATCAAAATCAATTTTAAAGTCATTTACAGTCATGTTTGCCAAAGAGTCATTTTAGGGTTTTTAGGTCTCATTAGGTCTAGGGTTTCGTTAATTTAGTTTTAATGATCACTAATAATGTCAGTAGGCACATGAGGGAGGCTCGAAATAAGTTTTCATTGCAAAAATTTCATCGTCATAATGCTTCATCATGATTCTTCTTCAAAACTCTATTTTGAAAAAAAAATCGTCAATTTCATCCTTTGTAATAAATGTAATGTAATTTTCAAAAGTTTTTCAGTTGTGAAGTTCTTCAAGCGTAGCCCTGGTCGCCTTTTCCAAATTCCATGCCAGCTATCCCTGCAAAAAATAGACAAGAGATTCATCATCAGTTCAAAAATCAAAGGAAACAAACAAAAACAAAGTTTATTTTAAAAAGTGAAAAGTGCCAAAGTCTACAACATTAGAAAGTGGGTTTTCTAAATAAAAAATCAAAGTCCATGATATATAAGATATTTTTGGTGTTTGAAAAATCCATTGGCATACCCAAAGACAAGAGTGAAGCTGAGTCAAATCGTGGAAGAGCGAAATAGTTTTTGAAAGCCAAGACTGTGGGTGAGTTTACCTGCGCGGCGCAATGGGTAAAGGTCCCAGCACACTTGCTAGTCACGGCGCATAGAGCCGCTCGTCTCCTTGAAAATTAGAACTGGCGTGGCACACATAACTATCGCAGTGCACTGGGCCACTGTCTTGGCGCACAGGGCCGACACCTAAATTTTTTCATTGCCTCCAACAAATTCCAAATTTCTCGGTCCCATTTGCTCCATGTAAGTTCAAATCATCTTGCAATTGCCATTAATCAGTGTTGGGTGTTGTTTGGAAGATTGGTTTTGAGAATTTGAATGCCAAACTATAAACCCTATCACCTTGTTTAAAACTGCTCCTTAGGGTTTTCAAATTGGCCTTTTAAAAAGTAATTGTGGTGTCGAACTTGTTCATTTCCCATATTGTTCATCCCTCTCACTATTATACTATCAATACAAGTCCCATTTTCCTATCCCTAAATCATTTCATCTCCCATATTTTTTCACTTTCCCATATCACTTGTAAACATTCCCAAAACCCCAAGTTTCCCAAACAGTCAGTGGCTATCCCTACACCTCTGATATCACTTGATGGAAGTTCATTATCCCCACTGTCCTATTTTTCTCCATAGTCCCTTCCCTTTGGCACATATTTGGAAAACTAAGAAAAAGCACCAAATTCTCATTTGTAACAAGCCAAACATACACCTTGCATGGATATTATGGAGATAGACACTGATACATCATATGACAGAGATAGTGATTCTACCACTGAGCTACATTCACCGAGAAGGCCTCGTAAAGGTGGCAAACATGTGAGAGAAGAGCCCACCTTATTGACTCAATTGCAGGCCTGCTCATTTTCCATGGCATGTTTTCAAGAGCAGTCATGCTATCAGTATTGTGAGATGATTGCTAGGATTCAACATCATCAGGATTTGGCTCGGTTGTTTGTATTACATTTGCATGATGGTCAGGTAACTCTTGCTGTTGTAAATTTCACCTTGACACCGGAAACCATTTCTCAAGCAACCAGAATACCGAACGTGGGTGAATAGTGGAAAAAAATACAACAGGTGGACAGAGTGCATTATGAACCATACATCAGGCCTAGCTATGTGAGACAGCTCAACAGGGTATTCCCATTCCGGTTCCTAAAGGAATCCTATGCGCCTTTGATGAGACTCATTATCAGATACTTCAGTTGTGAGGGTCGGTTCTCACGCCTCTATGCCTACCACATCAGGTTATTGATGCATTTCACTAGAGTGAAGATGATGAACATACCTTATTTCATGTGCCGAAACATCGAGAGAATGACCACTCTTGTGCAGAAGAAGACTCCCGAGTAGCAGTACAACAGTATTTATCACTATGCACTCATCAAGATTGTTGTTGTACATCAGCTTGGACTTTAGGGTATTGCATGGGAGGATTTCATTTCCCATGACTTCTTCATAGCTCCTTAGGTTCCTCCAGAGGTTTTCCATGATGCAAGTGATCCTTCAGATCAGCCTGAAGGTCCCGAGACAGAGCCTATCAGTGTGCCAGTGTTGGTTACTTATCAGAGAGGCACCAGACCATTATTTGCAGCAGCCCGATGAGTACTATCTCCACCTGGGGTGGAAGGGGTCTCGTTGCCATCATCAACAGCATGAGTACAGGATAGAGGTAAGAGGCCTATGCAGGATGAGAGCCCTTCAGGAGGCGAGGATACTGATTTCATATTGATTGATGAGGATTTGAGCTCTCCAAGCTCAAAGTTGAGAGAGACCATTCAGGAGAAAAAGGTTGAGATAGATACCTTGACTGTCAAGTTGTAGAGAGCTCAATGGATCATAAACTACCTGGAGCAGTAGAAAAAAGAGTTGGAGGATCAACAGACAATCATGGAGTTGCAAAACATCCATGAGAACCGGCAAGCTGCCCGAAGAAGTTCAACAGAGATGACACCCATTGAGTGGGAGATTGAGGTTGATAGGGAGACTTGGCTTGAGAGGGTCAAAATTCATCTTGAGAAGCTATTGGCGAAGGCCAGTAAGGAAAAGAACATGCTCAGACACATGAAGAACCATTATTGGGCGCGACATCATGTTTGCAAAGCAAGGATCAAGATCCTGAAGGCAAGGCTAAGGAGGGCGCTAAAACGTTGCAAAAGGCATGATAGGCTCCAAATTTTGGCTGAATATTCTTTGGCCTAGCATAGTGCTTGATGAGGGACCTTCAGCCCAAATTTCAAGAAATTTGGAGAAACATTTGTCAATTTTGAATTTTTGGGCCTAAAAACATATTTTCCTGCCCGACACGTAGCGCCACTTGGCGCACGCTTATAATTGGTAGCTCTTCTGGGGGGGAAACTTTGCATTTTTGGATTTGACATCAGAATTTATGCATGCCTATGGACTACCTAAGGATTTCATCAAGTTCTGGGTTGCCTAAATGGTCAAAAACACCCTAAAAATGGCCTTTCTGCCACCTTTTGCACACACAAGAAGCAGTGTTAGGCGATTTGATTTTTGGAGGGGCAAATGGCAACCAAATCCAGAAATTCCACTTGGGTTGGAAAGTATATAGGCAAGGATTTCCAACACGCTATCCTGCGCTCAATTTTTACTTTGGTAAGGCCTTCAAAATCAGCCTCAAACTTGTGCTACGCATAGAGATTTCAGGCGCAGCGCATAGTGAAATTTGGCCTATTTTTCACTCAGCAACTCAGAATTTCGCCTAGTTTTGGCCAGTTTGACTTTTTCATGTAACTCTTGATGTACCTTGATGTGATTTCATGACCATGATGTAATTTTGGCACATTTTTACTCATTTTAGTAGATTCATTCACCAAAAGTTGAAATGTAAATGAATGAATCAGTTTCCTATCATATAGAGGCAAGTTGTTTTATTGCCTATTTTCCAGTTCTTAGTTTAGATATGGTTGAAAAAACTCCTAGAATGATGAGCTCAACCTCTATAGGTAGGGGAATGAGTTATGATTTTCTATATCATGGAGTTATTTAGTCATTTTCATGGTTGGACACTTGGGATTGCTTGGCACTTCATCGTACATTTCATCTCTACAATTTTGGCAAAGGAATAGACCAGGGTTTGCAGCACTCTTTGGGATCCTTTTGGCTCTATGTTTTGATGGTGTGTTTCTCTATGTAACCGTAAGTTCACTGATGTTTATGTGTATCATTTCCCTTCTTCTTTCTTCTTAAATTAGACAAATGAGTGATAAAGGTGGAATTCATCAGATTGCTTTGCTCTGCCTTCAGTTTTGTTTAATTTTCCATGTTTTCATCTATTTGAAGAGGATTCTTGAAAGCATCTTGCCCTCTTCAGCTCCTCACCAGTCTGAACCATCCATTAATTCAATCTGAAGCATCAAAACAATTTCCTTCCTCGCCCCAATCAGAACTCTGCAAAAACTAGGCCTTATCCCCGGATCCAAAACTGCCTTTCCCTTTGTTTCCAACAAAAACCCCCAAAAATCAAAATCAAACTCTTTACTTATATACCTAGCCTAAAATAAAATTTTATCTTAAGTCATCTCAAGCCTTATTGATTATTTTTGCTGAGATTGACCCGGAGAGAGCCCTCTCTTGATCTGGTAGGGCTAGCTACCAGACTGAGCATGGTTTGATGCTACCCTGAACTCTACCTTCCTTCAGCCTGAGGTAGATTTAGGCAATAAAATAGTGGCGACCATACTGGGGAATCAAATGGTTTTCTTGTTAGTGTTATTTTTTTTATAAGCTACAGACGGAGCCTGAAGTTATGCCAGGTAGCCTTTGAAACGCTCTTGCTGTGCATTAGCAAAAGTAGATAAACGCTACTTTAGTCAATCTCAGGTCTAGTTTGTAACGTAACATCTGACTTGCAAATTGCCCCAGTACATGTATCAAGTTAGATCTGATGCTGATGGTGGACAGCAGTCAGACACATATGAAGGCTGAAACATTCGCCTGGCGACTCCAACTCAATCCATAGATTCCAGTGCTCACTGATCCATTCATGCACTAAAATAAAAAGGTAGGGTATGTGGTAGACCCTACTCTTTGTGAAGTTTTAAAAGAATTTAGAGATCAGTTAGTGGATATTGAAATTGATGAAGTATTTTTCATTGTTGTGCTTCAATTTTTGAGATCTCCGAAGTTTCCTCCTAAAGCTAAAACTCGTTTCTTTGAGTTAGTTGTTGAAAAATTTGAGAAGGAGATTTAGTATTTGAATGACCAGATCCAATCATATGAATTCCAAGATCCCAAAAAGTTCTTGGAAACTCTCCCTCCTTCAAAACAAGAAATAATAGATATTCCCGTAGATTTTTGAATTGACAGTTTGCAGCTGGAAGCATGTATTGTGGAGTTGGGGCAGAAAACAGAGTCTGGTTTCTGTGATCCTCTTGCAATGTACATGGAATTTTTTTTTAGTTTGAATGACAGATCAAATTTTATTTTACATAACCAGACTCGTTATGCGCATGTATGGCTGTCAGCATTTACATTTGGGTCCTGGTTGAAACACTTTCAAGCAGCATCTTGGTCACATTTACTTGATTGGTTGATCTGGCATTACAACGTTACTTGATCTATTGGCTCTACAGTAAAGTAGGGTAAAATTTGTAAATAAATAAGCTGCCAAAGGCAACATTTCAGTTTCCAGTATTTGTTTAAAGTTTCATTCCAAGTGTGTGCTATGATATTTTCTTCAGTTATAATTCTGAAGATTGATTTCAGCTTTGGTTTGAGTTTGTCGAGTCAGGTTTTTCAGTCATTTTAGTTTCAAAATTGAGTCAGTTTGAGTCAAATTTTCAGTCAATAAACGAGTCAAGAGTCTTGTGTTGATTTTTCGAAGTTATGGACTCCATAGCCCTATGGACGAAAGTCACTTCCTACTCTCCTAGAAATCTGTAGTTCTTGGCACCTCCTAGGAGCTACCATCCCCATTGGAGCCAATGTTAGATTCAGTATCTTCATTCCTCCGCCAGAGATCAAAATCTCTTTTGTTGCATTTCATTTTAGGTGTCTCATTCAATTCAGTCATCTGCACTCCATTAGGAGCATGGATCATCTGACGGAAGGGTCTTTTCACTCATATCCCTCATGTCATGTACCTGCTGGTCCGTGTCTGTTCATCAAAATCAATTTTAAAGTCATTTACAGTCATGTTTGCCAAAGAGTCATTTTAGGGTTTTTAGGTCTCATTAGGTCTAGGGTTTTGTTAATTTAGTTTTCATGATAACTAATAATGTCAGCAGGCACATGAGGGAGGCTCGAAATAAGTTTTCATTGCAAAAATTTCATCGTCATAATGCTTGATCATGATTCTTCTTCAAAACTCTGTTTTGAAAAAGAAAATCGTCAATTTCATCCTTTGTAATAAATGTAATGTAATTTTCAAAAGTTTTTTAGTTGTGAAGTTCTTTAGGCATAGCACTGGTCGCCTTTTCCAAATTCCATGCCAGCTATCCCTGCAAAAAATAGACAAGAGATTCATCATCAGTTCAAAAATCAAAGGAAACAAAAAAAAACAGAGTTTATTTTAAAAAGTGCAAAGTGCCAAAGTCTACAACATTAGAAAGTGGGTTTTCTAAATCAAAAATAAAATTCCATGATATATAAGATATTTTTGGTGTTTGAACAATCCATTGGCATACCCAAAGACAAGAGTGAAGTCGAGTCAAATCGTGGAAGAGCGAAATAGTTTTTGAAAGCCGAGACTGTGAGTGAGTTTACCTGCGCGGCGCACTGGGTGAAGGTCGCGGCGCATAGAGCCGCTCGTCTCCTTCCAAATTAGAACTGGTGTGGTGAACATAACTGTCACGGCACATTGGGCCACTGTGTGGCGCACAGGGCCGACACCTAAATTTTGTCATTTCCTCCAACAAATTCCAAATTTCTCGGTCCCATTTTCTCCATGTAAGTTCAAATCATCTTGCAATTGCCATTAATCAGTGTTGGGTGTTGTTTGGAAGATTGGTTTTGAGAATTTGAATGCCAAACTATAAACCCTATAACCTTGTTTAAAACTACTCCTTAGGGTTTTCAAATTGGCCTTTTAAAAAGTAATTGTGGTGCCGAACTTGTTCATTTCCCATATTGTTCATCCCTCTCACTGTTATGCTATCAATACAAGTCCAATTTTCCTATCCCTAAACCATTTCCTTTCCCATATTTTTTCACTTTCCCATATCACTTTTAAAAATTCCCAAAACCCCAAGTTTCCCAAACAGTCAGTGGTTGTCCCTACACCTCTGATATCACTTGATTGAAGTTCATTATCCCCACTATCCTATTTTTCTCCACAGTCCCTTCCCTTTGGCACATATTTGGAAAACTATGAAAAAGCACCAAATTCTCATTTGTAACAAGCCAAACATACACCTTGCATGGATATTATGGAGACAGACACTGATACATCATATGACAGAGATAGTGATTCTACCACTGAGCTACATGCACCGAGAAGGCCTCGTAAAGGTGGCAAACATGTGAGAGAAGAGCCCACCTCATTGACTCAATTGCAGGCCTGCCCGTTTGCCATGGCATGTTTTCGAGAGCATTCATGCTATCAGTATTGTGAGATTATTGCTAGGATTCAGCATCATCAGGAGTTGGCTCGGTTGTTTGTATTACATTTGCATGATGGTCAGGTAACTCTTGCTGGTGTAAATTTCACCTTGACACCGGAAACCATTTCTCAAGCAACCGGAATACCGAATGTGGGTGAATAGTGGAAAAAAATACAGTAGGTGGACAGAGTGAATTATGAACCATACATCAGGCCTAGCTATGTGAGACAGCTCAACAGGGTATTCCCATTCCGGTTCCTAAAGGAATCCTATGCGCCTTTGATGAGACTCATTATCAGATACTTCAGTTGTGAGGGTCGGTTCTCACGCCTCTATGCCTACCACATCAGGTTATTGATGCATTTCACTAGAGTGAAGATGATGAACATACCTTATTTCATGAGCCGGAACATCGAGAGAATGAACACTCTTGTGTAGAAGAAGACTCCCGAGCAACAGTACAACAGTATGTATCACTATGCACTCATCAAGATTGTTGTTGTACATCAGCTTGGACTGCAGGGTATTGCATGGGAGGATTTTATTGCCCATGACTTCTTCACAGCTCCTCACGTTCCTTCGAAGGTTTTCCATGATGCAGGTGAACCTTCACATCGGCCTGAAGGTCCCGAGACAGAGCCTATCAGTGTGCTAGTGTTGGTTACTTATCAGAGAGGCACCAGAGCATTATTTGCAGCAGCCCAACGAGTATTATCTCCACCTGGGGTGGAAGGGGTCTCATTTTCGTCATCAGTAGCACAGGTACAGGACATAGGTAAGAGGCCTATGTAGGATGAGGGCCCTTCAGGAAGCCAAGAAACTGATTTCATATTGATTGATGAGGATTTGAGCTCTCCAAGCTCAAAGTTGAGAGAGACCATTCAGGAGAAGAAGGCTGAGATCGATACCTTGACCGTCAGGCTGCAGAGAGCTCAATGGATCATAAACTACCTAGAGCAGTAGAACAAATAGTTGGAGGATCAGCAGACAATCATGGAGTTGCAAAACACCCGTGAGAACCAGCAAGCTGCCCAAAGAAGCCCAACAGAGATGACACCCATTGAGCGGGAGATTGAGGCTGATAGGGAGACTTGGCTTGAGAGGGTCAACATTCATCTTGAGAAGCTGTTGGAAAAGGCCAACAAGGAAAATAAAATTCCCATACACATGAAGAACCATTATTGGGCGCGACATCATGTTTGCAAATCGAGGATCAAGATCTTGAAGGCAAGGCTAAGGAGGGCGCTAAAGCGTTGCAAAAGGCATGATAGGCTCCAAATTTTGGCCAAAGATTCTTTTTCCCAGCATAGTGCTTGATGAGGGATCTTCAGCCCAAATTTCAAGAAATTTGGAAAAAAATTTGTCAATTTTGAATTTTTGGGCCTAAAAACAGATTTTCCTGCCCGACGCATAGCGCTACTTGGCGCACACTTATACTTGGCGGCTCTTCTGGGGGAAAAATTTAAATTTTTGGATTTTACATCAGAATTTTTTCATTCCTATGGATTACCTAAGGATTTCATCAAGTTCTGGGTTGCCTAAAGGGTCGAAAACACCCTAAAATCGGCCTTTCTGCCACCTTTTTCACACACAGGAAGCATTGTTGGGAGATTTGATTTCTGGAGGGGAAAATGGAAATGTAATCTAGAAATTCCACTTGGGTTGGAAAGTAGACAGGTAGGGCTTTCCAATGAGCTATCCTGTGCTCAATTTGGACTTCGGGAAGGCCTTCAAAATCAGCCTCAAACTTGTGCTATGCATAGAGATTTCAGGCGCGGCACATAGGGAAATTCTGCCTATTTTTCACTCAGCAGCTCAGAATTTCGCCTAGTTTTGGCCAGTTTGACTTTTTCATGTAACTATTGATGTACCTTGATTTGAATTCATGACCATGATGTAGTTTTGGCACACTTTTACTCATTTTAGTGGATTCATTCACCAAAAGGTGAAATGTAAGTGAATGAATCAGTTTCCTATCATATAGAGGCAAGTTGTTTTATTGCCTACTTTCCAGTTCTTAGTTTAGATATGGTTGAAACAGCTCCTAGAATGATGAGCTCGACCCCTAGAGGCATGGGAATGAGTTAGGCTTGTCTATATCATGGAATTCTTCAGTCATTTTCAGGTTTGGACACTTGGGATTGCTTGGCACTTCATTGTACATTTCATCTCTGCAATTTTGGCAAAGGAATAGACCAAGGTTTGCAACACTCTTTGGGATCCTTGTGGCTCTGTGTTTTGATGGTGTGTTTCTCTATGTAATTGTAAGTTCACTAATTTTTATGTGTATCATTTCCCTTCTCCTTTCTTCTTAAATTAAACAAATGAGTGATAAAGGTGGAATTCATTAGATTGCTTTGCTCTGCCTTCAGTTTTGTTTAATTTTCCATGTTTTCATCTATTTGAAGAGGATTCTTGAAAGCCTCTTTCCCTATTCAGCTCCTCACTGGTCTGAACCATCCATTCATTCAATCTGAAGCATCAAAACAATTACCTTCCTTGCCCCAATCAGAACTCTGCAAAAACTAGGCCTTATCCCCGGATCCAAAACTGCCTTTCCCTTTGTTTCCAAAAAAAACCCCCAAAAATCAAAATCAAACTCTTTACTTATATACCTAGCCTAAAATCAGCTTTTATCTTAAGTCATCTCAAGCCTTATTGATTATTTTTGCTGAGATTGACCCGGAGAGAGCCCTTTCCTGATCTGGTAGGGCTAGATACCAGACTGAGCGTGGTTTGATGTTACCCTAAAATCTGCCTTCCTTCAGCCTGAGGTAGATTTAGGCAATAATAGAAGCAACCGAGAATTTCCCACACACGTCTGTGTGAACTCTCTCTAGGATCACCGAAGCACGGTTCTACTTTTCATGAAAGGTTGTCTTTACAAACTTACCCATAGTACATCCCTTGCACTAATATAACTGCACAAGTGTACCCTTGGGAAGTCCAGTAGAAGTATGCTGCAAAATCTTTAGGGCGCCATGGCGGAGATGGCCCAATCACCTGTGCCATAATTATTCCTCACCCTGGCTCACCACTTCTTTTGCTTTGTCCACCATTGCAACACAACCATCTACTTCTAGCTTGTAGATATTCTTAACTTGAATCCCTATCTTCTTGGTTTGACCCATTGTTTTATGTCACAGGAAATATTTTCCATCATTAAAAACAAAGACATAACATTTGTCCTCTAACATTGAGACTGAAACCAAGTTCTTCTTTAGACCTGGAACATGCATAACATCTTTCAACATAAATGGTTTACCTCACTCCCTCTCAAAGATAATGGTACCAATTATGGTCTCACTATATCGTCCATCGTCACCCATCTCTATATGCATTTGGAGATCTTTCTCCTCCAAGTCACTAAAAAGCTCCTTATCTCTTGTCATGTGGAAGGAAGCACCACTATCAAGATACCACACTGATCCCATTACGCCTTAAACCAAGCATGTGATCAAAGAGAAATCAAGTTCAAATTTCGAGGCAAGGGCCTCACCATTTGCAGCTCCAACAACCTTCCTGTTCTTCTTTTTATGTGGGCAGTTAATGGCGAGATGCCCATGTTCGTGACAGTGAAAACACTTCACCTTCGACAAATCCAACTTCTTACCTTTTTCCTGGGATTTTGAGTGGAATTTCTTCCCCTTCCTTTTCCTTGCTTTGAAATCCAAACCACATTCCTGTTCATCATGATGCTTTGATGAAGAGCCATCCCTGGTGTTCCGCCTGATCTCCTCCTGCACTTGGTTTGACGAAATTCGTTCCCAATCCGATAGTTTTTCCCATCCGTTGACTTAGTCTTCATAATTTTGCCAACTCTTAGGAAGTCCCAAGAGATCCAAGGTCATCAAATCATTATCAGAAATCATGATTCCCACACCCCCCAGTTCATCCCGACATTGAACAAACTTTGTGAGATACTTTGGAATATTGTCGCCCTTCTCCATCTTGATTTTTCTAAGTTTATCCTTCAACGCCAATTTCCTATGGTTGTTGCTGCTTTGGAAAATATCTGTCAAAGCCTTCCACATTGCAAATGGATTGGCTTTCCCATGGAGGCTTGAGACAATATGGTCTCTCACACCTTCCAACATAATCCTTCTTGTCTTTCCTACTTTCTTTTTCCATTTTGATGTTTACTCAACTATTGAAGCAAGAAATTCTTGCAGCAAATTCAAATTGTTTCCACCAACAAAAACTCAGCACTTTTTCAATATTGCAATATTCTCTGCTCTGATGCCATGTAGAAATTTTAAAAAATACTGTGATGTATTACCGGACTCTCCTGATCTAAAAATTATATCCACTGTTAAATACAGAATCCTTCTACTTAATTCTTTGTGGAAATTTAATCGCCAATTGCAAACACATGAAGAAAAATAAATCTCACATAACAAGATGTTTTTTTACCGGGAAAGCATAAAGCTAAAAACCCAAACTATCATATATTATGTATATCATGGATCATGAAACAATCTCATACAAATATTTGCTCCAAGAGCTCTATGTACAATATATAATTGTCTCACACTGTCATACAAAAATTGGTTCACACATGCACGAATGTACTGCCTCCTGACAGCCTACCTCCACTTCGCAATCCCTGTTGAAGAAGATCCCTGAATGAATTGAATCTTGCCTTTCCTTGACTACAATCCTCATTAGCATCTCTAATGTGTGTGTAGATGCATTTAATGCACCACTATAGTCGCAACTGATAGTCAACCAAACCCTTTCACCTATCTCTCCACAAGGTCTCCATTGGACTTGACATGCATATAGTTAACAGTAGTATTTCTTCAGTTGCATGTGAGACCACTTCTTGTGAATTAATTAAATAATTAATTCATTGATCCCTCACTAGTGTATCGTTAGTTACAACTAGCACAACTCATTTTAACTCACTTAATTGAGTTAAACTAAATAAAAACTCACATAACTACTCTTCCAACTCTGTTACAACTTTGTATCACTCAGTTACAACGGAGTCCACTGTCCATGTCCCACAAACCAACCTTGGAATGCTTAATTCCTTCAATCAACTAGTTTGCCACATCAATTAACTGAAATCAAGTGCTTCAAGAGGACAGATTATTATTTATCATCTGATTATTATTAAGGGCTAATAATAATCGACATGAATTCTATTTTTAGACATGCGATCTATAAATATACATCGCCCATATATTTAAAATAGAAACTCATCTAAAAATAGAATTTACTCAACCATCTAAAATTAGACTCCTAATAATTTTAGAATATGTTGACCATTCTAAAAATAGACATACACATAAAAATAGCCTGTGGGCCCCACCTAGTGAAGGTGCTTAATTTTCACTAGGATCATCT
Organism: Pinus albicaulis; assembly: GCA_034641835.2. Classification (NCBI taxonomy): domain Eukaryota; kingdom Viridiplantae; phylum Streptophyta; class Pinopsida; order Pinales; family Pinaceae; genus Pinus; species Pinus albicaulis. Next base: position 1,409,188,521 of record CM076574.1, read on the forward strand.
TCTTGTTGAATCTCAACAGAGTAAGAAGGCCACCTTCTTGAAGCAAAGCAAGTTTTCTCAAAGAGGCCAAAGAATTGTCTGTCCTCTACGATGTACAAATAGGAGTTCTCATATTTTCTGGAGACAACAAGTTTTTCTACATCATTGGTGGGCCAAATATAGAAATTGCAATGCATCATTACATTAGCAAATTATGTGAGCAATGAAATCTCGTGATTAAGTTGAATACAACTATAATAATCAAAATGAGAACCAAAACATCTAGGGGTTGGGGCCAAAGTTTTTGGTGGAATATTTGCAGAGGATATTGAAGTATATTGTGGTAAAAACGTAGAAGGATTGTATTTTGTAGTATTACAAGAATTATAATAGGAAATGGAAGTGGTAATCATGTGGGTGACGACGAAAAATAAAAAGGCTATCCAGAGGTGCATAAAGGAGAGAATGGTTATTGAGAAAAATATGATGGAGGAGAATTAGAATTTACGAACAAAGAAGATGCATGTACATTACACCTTGTGTCCAATGCTTGTTGCTCAAACATGATATTACCTGACGTATAATATCTCAAAGAATTTAAAATGAAAATTTGAACTATTATTTAAAATATTATTATTAAAAGTTGTGGTTTGAAATATTGCTTTGGCATGTTTTCAAGGTCATTCTAGCCTATGTATTTGGCTTGAGTGCATCTATTTGAGCATGGTTGTATTGTTTTTCCATCTCCAATGATAATAAAAGGCTCACCTATTTTGTATATTCTATGATTGTTGAATATTTACATATACATTTTCTATGTTACAAATATTTTGTTTGTGTATCAATGCATTATACCATTTTGGGATATTACATCAGAATAGCTATTCCCCATTCGACACTAGAGGAAAAGAATAAGGTAAAACATAATATTACGAGCTTTAACCATAAAAAAAGTATGATAATTTAGTCACATAATGAGGGTATGTATAAGGGTATAAACTTAGAATCCTAGGCACTAAGAATTATATTATGGTAACCAAGGGGGAAACTTGGAATTCACTCAAGGGTACCTTTGTTAAACATTTTACCAAATATTTATTAGTCGGTTACTTTGTTTCCTTTGAGATAAGAAATGATCTTAAAAGGAAGGGGGAAAGGAAGTCAAGGGGGGGGGGGGGAAGTTGCGGGCTTCAAAAGGAAAAGAAAAGGATTGGAAAAGGAACTTGCAGAAGACCTTGTGGGGTAAGTTAGGATGTTGCCTGAGCCATTCCTGTGCTTGATAGAGAGACAATGGAAGCCTCAAGTTCAATATATGTTCCAGGTTGAGCCTTAGATGGTTTTTTTTCCTATAGAATAAACCTGTTAGGGTATTTGAGTGTGAACTATTCTAGTATGAAGATGCTCAAGGAAGAAAAAATTACGTAATCGCCTTTAAAAAGGTTGGGTGTCATGGTCACTTAGTTAATCCCTAGACACCCCACCATAGAAGATAAGTATTATAGTAGTTTCTTTAAATAATAGTTCTGTGAATCACTGTGAATTATTTGGGGATGAATTTATGTAGCGCAAATTAAGATAATACGAATTAAAGAAAATAATATAAATATTGGTATAGGATAGTATTAATGTTGGAAATTAGTTGTTTTGTTTGTTGTTATTTTTTTATTTTTTAAAAGAAGAAAGAGACTGAGCTGAAAGTTTCAAGATTCTAAGCTCGAGTTTTGTGCCATAAAAATTGATGGGTCAATGAGTTAAAGATGTAATTGAAAAGAAAAGAAAGAAACAAGTGAACAAGTGGGAAGGGTGAATTTCATTTTGGCAAAGCACCGAGGAAATTAGGAAGAATTTAAGAAACAAAAGTTGGTGGTCGAGGGTTTGGCCAGGTTAGCCCTTCACGAGGCCGAAATTAACCAACCACTCATGAGCAGTCTTGGGAAAAAACCATCTCGAAATTTAAAAAAAAATCTTTAAGAAATTAAACCCTGGTTGTCAAACTATCTCAAGGACAAAAGCACATAAAATATCAATAGGAACACAACATGAAAAATATATCTCTTATTTAAAGAATGAAATCCCTGTATTAATAATTGGGTTTGAAAAAAACAGTAATTTCCTTATCATTACAAAAGTAATATGGTTTCAAAGAAAAAGATAATATTGTTATTTGTAAAGAAACATGAGCTTGCACTTTTCTGTGAATATAAAAATAATTTTTCAAAAACATAGAAAAAGACAATCAATTGTTTCATACCCTTTTTACATAATAATGTTAAGAAAAAATGAACTCAAGGGCGCAAACATGTAAATTCACAATGTTTCCTTCGGATATACAAATAAGGAAGAGATAAAAGTATAGCTCCAATTTCATAAGAGAAACTAAACACCAAAGGAATCAGACCTTGTTTTGGCTTCTAGAATTAACAAAAAGTGATATTGATAAGCCTCTGCTGAGTGAGAGTGAAGTTTTCATATTACCCTATAAAATTTCCTTCTTTGAACTCAAAAAAAATATAGGAAAAGCTACAATTATTACATATTATTCAACGGGAAATATTCTTGGATTATAAAAAATATCTCGACTTTAAAGATATTCCTTGAATGGGTGTGAGACCGAATAACACACCTTAACAAAGTTACCCAATCTCTGTCCTCATGATGAGGTAAAACTTTTCCATATGAAGAACGTTCTAGGGAAAACTAGATTTTTCCATCTCAAGAACCTTCTTTGACATCCTGAAGCAATAAACTATGATCTTGGGACCAAACTCCATACAGATGAAAACCTTTTACTTCTCGTTAAATTGAAAGAAGCTAGACTAGGAGCCTTTCACCTCTAGTGAAATCTGTCGTAATTTTTATTTGTATAAAAATATTTAAAAATTACTTGGTATTAATAAATAGTAATATTTATTTTATTTTTATCCAGGGGGTCTTTGATAGACGTGACCAGGTTCTCTATTAAGGCACTCCTTGATGTGAAGTCACTGGTTCGATTCCCCACCTTGATCATGCTGATATATTGGATATGGTGAAGATCTAGTCCTACCAAACTTAGAAAAAATAAATAATATATATTTATTTTAATTTTAAAATGAAAATAATATTTTATTTTTAAAATGGAAGTAAATGAAAAAAAATAATTACATGAAAAGAAGAAGCGATGAATAGAAATAGAAATATTAAGCCACCGAAGCTAGGAGCAGAAACTGAAAGAAGCCACCAGGGATGCCAAAAGAAGCGAGGAGCAGAAACAGAAAGATTAAGCCACCATGGAAGCCAAGAGCAAGTCCAAAAAATAGATACATGGGAGACGGAAATAAGTAAATAGATACACGGGAGAGGGAAATAAGTATGCATGGGAGACAATTGTTGTGACAACGTAGCACACCATTACATGATGGAAGACGGTTGTGACAACACACCATTACATGCACACAATCTATACCCCAAACATTACCGGAAATATTTCACCAAACATTTAATTCTTGCTAACTAATGTTAGCATTAGTTTGTATTTGAGGCCATTTGGAAATACAAAACTATTGTTATATGAAAAAACATCAAGCAATTGCCTATCTACTTCGGGAAGAGGCCAATAAGATGATAAAATCTGTGATTGGTGCTCGAAATTATTCTGTCAATTTCAAAGGTTGAGCCACATTTTTTTTATGAAACAAAAATAAAAACTTAGGATAATGGAAGGGACTATTAATGCTACTATTAATTTTCGATTACTATATTCCCTTGCCGCAAGTGGCACAAACTAATAAGAACCAGAACATCTAGGCGTTGGGGCCAAAGTTTCTGGCGGAACAACTACAGAGGATGTTGAAATAAGAACCAGAACCTATAGGCGTTGGGTCTAAAGTTTTTGGCGGAAACTTTACAGTGGATGTTGAAGTATAATGTGGTAGAAGATGTAGAAGGATTGTATGTTGCAATATTACAAGAATTATAATAGGAAATGAAAGTGGAAATCGCGCGGGTGAGGGCGAAAAATAACAAGGTTATCGAGAGGCGCATAAAGGAGAGAATGGTTAATGAGCGAAATATGATGGAGGATAATTGGAATTTATGAACAAAGAATATGCGTGTATATTACACCTTGTGTCCAACACCTATTTCTCAAACATTATATTACCTGACGTATAATATCTCAAAGAATTTAGTATGAAATTTGAACTATTATTTAGAATATTATTATTAAAAGTTGCAGTTTGAAAACTCTTTGAACTTTTTATTTTTGCACCGTTACAAATCATGGAAAAGAATTCAATTTTTTTATCTTTAGTAATTAGAATCACGTGATTGTGTTAATAAAATACCCGATATTCAACATATTCTCTCTCTTCCGCAATTGAATCATACATGAAATATGGGAATTGAGAAGTTTTATTGTAAAGTGGATGTTTCAAAGTGGTTTTATTAAAATACCTGATATTAAATAGATCATATCCATTTGTGGGGATTGAATTGTAAATGAGATATTTTAACACCTCCTCATGAATTGTATATACCTATGAGTGTTTTTTTTTCTAAGTAATTCTAATTTCTATTTATATAAACATATAGTACATGGATTGTCTAGCCTCTGGAATTGTCAGACTAGCCAATTCTAGAGGCATTGTGAGGCAAAAGATCAAAATTGTGACTGCCCCAGAAGGGGAAACCAGCCAGATTATTTTTACTACAGCTGCCCACCACAAGGAAAACAACTTCATACAAAAAGAAGTAATGTATGACAAGATTGTCTAGGGGCAACATAATAAAGCAGAAAAAAGAGTCCCAAACTGAAAAGAAACCTGTAGAATTTAGGTGTCATTTCGTAGGGGAGGTGTCTCCTCCACAATTAGGCACCTGTACTCCTCAGTGTCATCAGCAGTCATGTCTCGGGATGCTGCATGTTCAGGAATGTTAGCGGTGCATGCACTAGCCATGCCCCCATCATCACCAGACCAGTCCTTACTACTACTATCACTGCCACTACTACCATTGCCTATGTAGCCCTTGCTTTTACTGCTGGAGGCAGAAGCGCCATGAATGACCGAGAGAGCTTCAAGTTTTCTCATAGGTGGCAGAGGCATCAAATCTAAAGTGGATTTTCAGAGCAATTTCCTGGGACGAAGGCTCTCGGCATTGGATGCTTCCTCCTTGAAGATTATAGAGATGGTGGTTGTGATGCGAGGACAGTCCAGGGTACAATTGTAATGGAATTGAGCAGAGTGCATAGTGGATGGAGAGGGCAGCATCTTGAGATGAGGCAGTGGTGGGGAAGAATGACTGGTGGGGTGGTGCAATGGTAGGGAGGAAATGCGAATAGGAGTTAAGGTGTGTGACTGCCTCGAGGCCAAATCTTGGCCTCTACTGCTGCGGGTTTCAGGATAGCACCCATATGAATCCTCCAGCGAAGGAGATAAGGAGTCAGAATGGTTGGTGAGCGGAGGTCTAGACACCCTGCGACGCCAAATGCCTCGATGGTAGCACATATGGTGGCACCTGGGCATAATGGTGCTCGTGGAGGTGCTGTTGAAAGGCTGAGACCATGGGGCCGAATGAACAGAAGGCTGAGGAGCTGAGTTTGCAGAGGACAGGGGGGCCGAAGGCTCAGTATCGAAATTCAGGCTGCAATGAAGGCTGTGGGAGACGTGGTGGTCAGGAGCAAGGAAAATACATCAATAGAGATAGTATCACCTCCCTGTGGGCGTTCTACAGCTCGGCTCTGAGACCACAGAGGGATAGATACAACTCGAGGGAAATGGAGGAAGACTGCTACTCAGAGACATTTTGAAGTAATGGTGAGTGCATCGACAGAGGAGCATATTAATGGAGCTTCGGTGGTTGCAGTTGGCATAAATAAATTCCTGTGGCTTGAGCCCATGCATGACCATGTGCTGAGCCATGTGTCACGCCATGGGCTCATTGTATTCTAGCCTTCATTTATCACTCGCATATGGGATTTTTGTTTCCATGTGCACCAACTGTTGCGCCAGAATGGTTATCTACGGATAGATTACACTTCCCTAGATAGGTGCTATTCTAGAACAACAGGTGAAAGACTATACTACCATTTCTCCTAACTCAAAATAGATGCACAGAGAGGATTGGAGGCTTACTTGTTCATTCGCTTCCAAATGGCTCCTTCTATCACTTCTATTGTAGCTTCAAATTCAAGCGGCTTGTGAGCTAAATTCTTCCTACAAGAAAGAACACCGAAAAAATAGAAGATGCAATAATATAGATATCTATTCAAGCTAGTTAGCTAAATCAGTAAATCATAGATTACATTCATCAACCAAGATCTTACAATATGGAAAATCAAAGTTAACATAGATGCATGTAGGGAAAAATAAAAAATAATCTTTATTGATGATAGAAGGAGAGGTTACAACCTAGTGACTGATTTGAAGTGACCTTCCAGCAATGTTCCCAAGTCTCATCACAACGTAAATCTCTCCAGCAGTAGCTTTACAAACTAATATCTCAATTGAAAATTCTCCAGCATTTCTCTACTCAAATTCTTCCTCTCAAACACTTAGATCTGTGTTCAATTTATAGATGAACTGTAGATTGTTTTTCAATCAATACCTTTCCAAAAATAGGCAAGACATGTTTCCAGTCATGTAGACGTCAAATGGAAACTTGGATCTGAAGCTTGACACATGTGAACGCTTCTAGAAGAAACTAGCCAAGTGGAGATTCCGCAACAATGAGAATTTCACTCCCAATGTGACCAACACACCTGTGGATGTCGGGAAGTGCTTTGCAGAGCAGCCTTGCATGGGGCTACCTGCATATACAATGCACTTAGGCCCCTTAGAGCCTTTATTGGTGAGCTCTCATATGCTAAATAATAAGCTTCAAACCATGGAAACCTTTACTTGATGAAAGTCTTTCTTGATTTGTCTTGTTTCTTGTCTTAGGGCATGTAGCAACTGAAATAGGGAATGATAGACCCTTGAACATTGGTTCTGGAGATAATTCTTAGTTAACCAGGTCATTGGGAATGGTGCCCAAATTGACCTATAATAATTGCCCCCTAAAGCATGAGATCCAAATAATAAGAACATTTGATTGAGATGCTTTACACTGCAATGAGCCTGGAAACGAAGCGGAATGGTCACCTGCATCAATATTACAATACATTTCATTATGATATATCCTCTATTGATCATAATTTCTAAGGGTAGGCATTCCCATGTTCAACACATAAAACAATCTAATAACATGTACATAATTCAGAAATTCATCTACATTGGAATGTTGCCCAGATGCAGACACACCTACGGATATAAGCCCATGTTTGGATGAAAATTTGTATTTAAGGTCACTGTACAGATGATGTGTAAAATAATCCTGAAATCACATCTCGGATGGATGAAACTAGATCTGGGGTCTTCTTATCTCGTTCACTCGATCATTCGGGTACAAGTCTAGCCATGCGAATATATTATTTGTCATAGAACATGGAAAGACATCGTTTGATTACTAGCCAATGATGTGAGCTATTAACAAATGTGAGAGAACCACCATTGATGTGAATGGCTCTCAAGGTACTACAGTACATTTATTAAGGCATGAATAGATGATTTGATGTCGAACGCCAAAAAAAATCTTTCGGTCAAAGGTCTAGAAGGGAGGATCTTGTCGATGCTGTAACAAGCCTCATGGTACTGGAATCTGATGTTTCTAAGTGAAATTCCTGGATATTGATTTTTTTTCGATAGGAAGTCACCTTATTGAAAAACATGAGTTACTGATTTCAGAGACAACGGTATGACTTGATATAGAAATTTTCGGGGATCACGGTCATGAAAATGAAGGTTTACGAGTATTGCAGATGGATGAGTTTTTAATCACTGGATGACTTCTCTTGAACATATCAGTGACACTGTGATGAGTTCGTAGCATTGACCCAAAACCAAAGTGAAGGTATGATGAACCATAGGTGTGAACGAACCATCAAGATGATTACCCAACCTAAGCAGTCACGGACATGGAGTTAAAGAAGTGTCATGTTCAAGAGTGACTTGCTACCAAAAAGAAACTTTGCTTACTTTTCCAAAATTTTCCCCGGTCATTTTTCAACCAGTACCTCTTTATTTTTTGACAAGCTTGAGGAGGATAACATTTGCTTGATCTATAATTCAACCCTTCGGGTGAATAAAGTATCACTGTTTAATAATTTAATGATTCTAGCGATGAATGAAACTCGATTCTTGCCATGATTGACAAGCCCATCGCTACTTTATGTTTTAATGAGCTTAACGACAGTGATAGCCCGGTCCTTTTTCATATTTATAGAGTATGAAAAAGAGGACGAAAGAGAACTCCATAAGTAATTTTTCGTAAATTTGTCTCTCAGGCCTGAAAAAGTGTAAAATCATATCTGAAAGAACCTCTCTGGTTATGTTTAATCAAGGTATTCCTTTTTCGTAAATAATCCATCTCAGTCCGGAAAAGGGTTAAACTTATACTGAGTAGATATCAATTCATTTACTTTAACGAGCTCGAAATGAAAAGTGCTCGACAATCTTTTCATATTATCAGAGTCTGAAAAGAGCTGAAAGAAGACTCCAGGGGTTCCTTTTTCACTGTTATCGAACCTTGAAAAAGAGATAAAAGTGTGCTTCAAATCCGTTTTTGTTTTTAACAAAGCTCAAAAAATAAATAGAAAAAGTATGCTTTGTGGTCAAGTCATTCTTTGAATAAATCTGTACGACTAATCTGTTCATCAGTTGTATTTCATGTTCAAAACAACATCAAATGGATTAAAAATACCTGTTTCATGATAAAAACATAATAAAACTATAGTCATAGCAATAAATTTAACTTGCAAACAATTAAATGACTATAAAAAGCAGTTTCACTATTCATTTTTACCATTCCATAGTTACTGTTTGCATTTTGGAGCTCTGAACCTGATTTTGCCCCCAAACGCCAGTCGTTGATTGTGGTCATTTTTGTGGACGGATTTCGTCACTATTTGATCCAGGTTATTGCCATGAACCTCCTCTTTCTTTCAGTATTCATTTCAGTTCCATTCCTTGTATTTTTTTAGGGTTTTGAGGCCCCTAGGGTAAATTATTCCTAAAATGAGGGCAACGCACCACTGAATGTCGAAACCTGCGTTGCATAGAAATTACAGTGAAGGGTACCTGCATGTGCAATGCACTGTCTCAGCCCAGGGAATGCGTTGGGTACAGTTGGAGTTTTGATTTTCTTGCTGTGTCCAAAATTTGCCTAGTTTTTTGCAATGAATGATATCTAATGGATCTTATGGTTGATTTTCAGGTTTCCATTAGATTTTAATGACGATTACATGGAGAGAAAGAGAACATGAAGAACAAGATATGATTGCCTTGAATGATCCAGGTACTGTAAGAGCCTTAAGAGATTGCGGGGTACTTAAGTACTTCAAATTGTCGGCAATCAGGCAACAAATAGAACTCTTGGAGTTCTTAGTTCGAGCATGGGATTTGGTGATAGAGGAATTTAACATTAAAAATAAAGTGTTGTCTATAACATTTGAGGATGTGTATTTTCTCAGAGGTTTGTCGAGGAGAGGTTTTCCCATTTCTCTCATAGGGTCTACTGTTGGAGGAGAGATAGTGAGGGATTATCTTATACAGTATTTCTATCCAGGGTCAAAACCTAGCAAATATGGGAAAATAAACATCCGAGATGTCAGGGATTTGCCTTTGAGAACCATCCTTTTCATGATCTCAAAACTTGTTGGCACCATTACACTCCATGTATCGAAAAAATCATATATGCAGTATGCGCTAGAGTGTTTAGAGCCAACAATATTCAATTGGTTTGAAGATGTTCTATCTCAGATAAAGGAATAAATGAAAAAATCAAAGGGAGGAAGGAAGAAAATTTTCAGTTATGGTTCCATCGTCATCTCCTTCGCTTTGGAATAGATTCGACTGATGCAGCCACAACATGTAACATTGGATATATCTAGTCCTAGAGATCCTCCAATGCAGAGATGGGTAGAACTCATGGGTCGGCATGCAGGCCAATCGACCGTTGTGTTCTCTACTACATTCTTTGCCTGGTTCCGATGATATATTGTCGCCATCGATGAGTATGCATATGCAGGCATCGACTTCTAAGGATATCCAGATTTAGTATTACCAGAAGGCGCTCAGTGGGGTGCAATGGGTAAGAATGATTTGACCATGCTTTTTGAGTTTTACAAGGTTTATACAATGTTTTTGTGGTTTGATTTCTTTCCAAGACTAAAATAAATGTTTGATGTAATGCAAATATTGGTCACGTTCAACTAGTAGAGGAACCAGAGCGTGAAGTAGATGCACCAGCAGAGAGGGTTGTCGAGAGAGAAGTCCTTCAAGACCTTGATATGGCTGAGACTCTAGCTGAGCTTCAACAGCACATAGATGGATTAACCTTTGGGATTCCAGATTGCTGGCTCGAAGTGTTACCCATGCAACTACAGTGACACACTATTGGGTTTCCTAACCATTGGATGCGGTTGCTCCGTAGGATTGCTAGATCTATAGCATGTTACCACGAGCACCACTAGTTTACTTGTGATATTTTGCATACATTTTGAGGTCAGATGACCTATGGGTCTTGGGCACAAATTTTGTAAAAAACCTTTAACTATCTATCTATATGTTTTCAGTGTTTTTCCTATGTTTAATACACAATCCTATTTAATGATGTGAATGTTTTCTTTACCTATGTCGCAAATGTATTTATAAAACTTGATTAGCTGATGAATCAATTAAAGTGTTCAGATTTCTTGAAATGTGTTGATTGAATGAAATCAAAATGTCTCTCCAAAAGTCGAACTCTTAGGAACAATCTAAGAATTTTTGGATTTCTAACGGTATAAATACTAGTAAGTTGTAGTACCACAAGTTGTGAGTCTAACCTTATGATTATGCGATTAATACCAAATGAAATGGCATCAGAGAGAAGTTCGATCTACGCACTATAATCAGTGATATTATTCATCGATATACCGATACAAATCCCTTGAAAACTCACTAACTCATCGTTCGGAGCAAAAATGGCCCACGCTGCAAAGGATAGATTCTGCGTACTACGACTAGCACCATCAGCATATCCAACAAATGGTTCCAAGGATTCATTCATCTGTGATGAAATATAAAGTGGATTAATAACGTCAAGAAAACTCTAAAAAAAAAATTAAGATAGTGAACGCAAATCAACAGCATATAAACAATAGAATACAAAAAATTACTATGCTCATCATTAAGCATAGTAACGTTTCAAATACAACCCATTTCTAGGCTGTGCCAATGGAATTCCATCGTAATCAACTAACTCATAGGCACCCTTAGCAAGAACTCTTTTGACAATATAGGGGCCATGCTATAATGGCTCAAATTTTCCTGTACCTATTACATCATCTTCTTGATCGTAAAGAAGGACCAAGTCACCCTCTGAGAAGATGTGAGGTTGGACATTTTTGTCATATTGCGCCTTTATATGTCTCTTATGCATTTTTTTGGCCAATTGGGCTTCACGACACGTTTCGTCTAGATGGATGAGGTTAAGGAGACGCACTTCTTCTTTTGATGTGTCAGGTAACAAGTCTATCACGAGTTTTAACGATGATATTTCACATTGGAATGGTAAGATAGCTTCCAGACCATACACCAATTGAAAAGGGGCAAATCCAATTGCGTTTCTCACTGAGGTTCATTACGCCCACAAGGTGTGTTAGTATGAATTCTTCGTCGAAGTGTACGAAAAAGAACCACTTTAGCTACGCATAACTAATAGCCCTAACAACAATAATGGCTGCAAAACATCTTCAGATCTGCAATTAGTAGTTAAAGTGCTGCAACAAACAGATCTATAAATGGAAAGACATTAAGCAGTAAAGTAAAGAATTTGCTCCATGCATCCAACAGACAAGACAAGAACACGATTTTTTGAATGAATTTTTATATTACAGGGCACCTGGGAGGAAACAAGAAGGTGTATCCAGATCTCCTCAATGGGATGGGTTCCTTGTAGTCCTCAGCACTTCAGATCTAAGCTTTCTCTCTCTTGTAGATGTAGAAAACCCAATGTAGAAGGTAGAGCTCAATGGGAGCAAAATGGCGGAAAAATGAGACCAAGTGTATAGATCCAGAGTGATCTAATAGGCAAAAAAAGGCGAAGAATGAAGGGGAAAACCCTCCTATTTATAACAAAATATTGGGTCATTCTAGATCTTGGTGCATGATTAAAATAATGTTAATCAAATCTAGATCCACCTCTATGGAATATTTTATTATTATTTGTTGGAGGGAAAGGGACTTTGACTTGGGTCAAATCCCTTGATTAGTGAGGAATAAATAAATAAATGATTTATTTATCCTTTTAAGGAAGTGGGTGGGATATAATCAAATAAATAATGATTTATTTAATTAATAGTGGTTGATTTGGTCATATTTAACAAGGAATATTATTTAAATAATTATTCCTAGAAAATAATAAGATAACTATGGGTGTATCTCATTAATTTCTTTGTTTTTGGGTTAAACATGACCGGGAATAATAATTAAATTGTGGTTTAATTAATTATTCCTTTTGGGGTTTCCTTAATTAACATAGTGAAAGCAGTTTTACTTGGGGTAAAACTGGTCTTACATGGTGTACTTGGGTCCATCTAATAAGAAAAGATGAGATGACCAAAAAATGGTGTAACAGATTGCCCCCCAGCGTGCGAGTGTCAGGAGCAAATCGTATGACCGAAGTACGTTGTAAGAATACAATCACTAGACAACGAAAGGGGATGTCAGAGAGAGAAGTGTGAGGTAGATAGTGTGCTGAAGGACTAGACCCTAAGGAGACGAGACTCGCAGGTGCAACAAGTCTCTTTTTATGAGAGGGTACCTGTGTTGAAGGCGGCGGGGGAGGCATACCTATGCCCGCCGTGACAAAGTACAAAAGAATAGTGTGTCCAATAAACAAGGGACCGAACCATAGAGTACAGCTGGCATAATCAAGGGCCAGATAAAAATACAATGAAGAGTCTCACATACATGTTGTGCCTGGGATAACAGCCAGGACTAGTACAATAATATCTGAGTACATGAGATAAATACAACCCAAATGCCCCCTGTAAATGGGGAAGGGCTCACAAAATCTGACTGATACATGCAAATCATGGAGGCGCCGCAGGTGGCTAAGGCCAACATCATCAAAATCTGGAGCGGCATCAAAGGCTGCAATGAAGAGGTCATCCGGGCATGTGGGGGGCTACCTGCAGGGCCACCCCCTCATGAGGGCTGAGACATCTCACACACGCCCGGGAATCATCAAGAGCTGCTGCTGGGTCACTGGACTGTCCAGTATACTCATCTCGATCATGCTGAAAGGAGATGGAGAAGTAATCAAGTCAAAGGGAAGTGAGAGATCCCCCTGCCTGATCCGAGGCACCGAACAAGAGTGGAAGCTGGAACCAAGGTACACCGCCCTCTAGACCTTGCTTTTGGAATAAATGCGCCGATGTCGACAGAAGGAGGTCCGCCGTAGGTGAGGCAATAAGAGACCCTCAACTAAGGCACGAGAGAAGAACAATAGAGCGACAGACAGACTGACACCAATGATGATAGTGGAAAGGGGGAGGATGGAGTGGCTAATGGACGACTTCCCTTGTTAGAGCATAAAGGGCATGAATGACATGGCAGCGACTGACACAATATCGAAAGGGATAGGGGACAGTAGGACTGAAGGTCATGATATGCGACACAAGGGAGGAACCAAGCAAAGAAGGATGGAGGGCTATAGTGGGGTGCAAAAGGACGCAGGATAGACTCCATGAATGCAATGATGACTCGACTTGGATGCTCTAAACAAGGGCGACTGTAGAGTGCTGCCACACAGTAAAGGCCCCAATGGGGGTCATAGAAACATGAGTACAAAGTGGGCACTCATGACAAAAATCAACACGAACATGGACAAGTAAGGGGGCGATGTGGTGCCCCAAGTACAAGTGTCGTAAGTGAGGAAATTCGATTTTAAGGAGTGGTGAAGTGACCCTTCGTGGAAAAAATGTGTCCGGGTGAAGTATCAAATCACCAAAAACTATGTAAAACCCATTTGAGAGCTCGGTGAGATCTATCCAGCGGTGCTGACGGTTCGTCGAACGGGGCTACGGTGTGGTCACAGCAGTCGAAAGAAGAAACAGGGGTTCTCTTTTAATGAGGCCGTTTTCCCTCCAAAATCATTCATTTGCTATTGTTGCTGTGGTGAATGTGGAGAGGAGAGAAGGCCCTAAATCTTGCGGCGAACGTAGCGGACAAACCGACCGTTGGATTCGAGATCCGTCAGTTGGAGGTAAGAGGCCTAACCTTGCTCTTGCATTTTGATGGATTAGATTTGCAGTTTAGGGCCCAACACCCCAGAAACAACCCCTCCCTCCTCTCTACGGCCGGGTCGCACCTTTTGGGGCAAAAAGTGCGACCCGGGACGCAGGTTTGGGGGCAAAAAGTGCGACCTGGTCCAGAAATGGGCAGAAAGCTGCGACCTAGGAGGGGAGGGGGGTTTGGTGCTGTTTGATGGTTGGGAGTTGGGTTTTTGTGTGTGGTTATGGTTTGCCCGATCTGTACCCTGACAAAGAGAATGTGTTTGTGCAGGTATGGCAGAGTTACGGGTCAACTGGAGAGAGAGGGATCTGGGAACACTTCGGGCAGAGATCCAGGCGGATCAGGGCGTCCGTCGTGTATTGGCCAGATTTGGGGTTCCCAAGTTTGTGGAGAACCCGTTGATGAGAGCAGGGGAATCATTACTGGCCCGGATTATCAGTTACTGGGATCCAGATCAGGAGATCTTTGTAGTGCAGGGGCACAGGATCGAACTGACGGTCCAGGATGTGTACTTCTTGACCGGCCTCCCACCATTGGGGATAGTGGGAGACACGCAGCCAGTGTTGCCGCGGGGTCGACATATCATGGAGTTTGTGGAACGCCATTGTCGACCGGGTTTCCAAGTCAAGGGGACTCGGATATCGATCGGGGATCTAGAGAGGCTAGAAACTCGTGCAGTGGCCGCAGCTGTGCTGCGAATCCTGGGCACCCAGGCGTTCCATCACATCACCGGTGGGCAGATGATGATAGTGGAGAGTGTGTTGAGTGGGACCTACTTTGGGTGGGCCCAAATGATGTTGGTGTCGCTAAAGCGACAGTTGTCGCTATGCAGGCGGCAGGTGAATCATGATTGCTCATATGGGACTTTGTTGTGCTCCTTCTTCTTTGAGAAGATCCCGACCTTGAGGCCTCGTGTGCATCTTCCAGATGGGGGCCCGAGAGAGCCCAGGATGCGTCGTTGGGGACGACTACTCCGCAAAGGAGGAGGAGGGGCGGTCGGGCGAACATTTCGACCGGAGTTCTTTGCCCATTGGGATCAGATGCCGTTGTACATAGACGACTACCCTTATAGTGGGATGAGCTACTATGGGGATCCGGATTTGCCACTTCCGGCTGGTCGAGTTTGGGGGCCCGATGGTAAGTGACAAATTTCTATTCTTATATGGGCATGTTTAAAGTTTTTTGAATAGTAAATAATGATACTGATTCAGGGACTTTTGGTATGCAGATATAGCACCGGTAAAACCGGCCGGATATATGGGACGACCGGCAGCGTCTGGAGCTACGGGTCCGAGTAAATCGAGAGCAGCGCAAAATGATGGTGCAGCCGCCCTACTGGAGGACATCCGCCGTAGATGTGAGCAGCTGTTGACCGGAGTATCAGAGCGCGGGTGGCAGGATTTAGACGACCAGTACATAGAGCCATGTGTTGGTCTCCCCTCGGAGTGGCGCGGTATCATGCGGCGCATGGCGATGGCCGGTCAAACTATGCGGGATCTACATGCTGCAGGGGCAGAGCCATTGGCCCGAGAGCCTTCAGAGAGTGATTAGGGGCATATGGTGCCCCTTCTGATGTATGTAGGGGCAGGTGGTGCCCCCTAGAATGTATGGAGGGGCATATGGTGCCCCCAGTTTTTGTTTGTAACATGCTATGGGCATGTCGTATGTATATGTATGGGGGGGGCGTATGGTGCCCCCAGTTTTTGGAACATGCTATGGGCATGTCATGTGTATCAGAGCAGATGGACTCATCAATATATGGTTTGCGACACATATTATGGATATGCATTGTCTTTTGATGGTTGATTTAATGTTATTGTCTTGTATGAATTGTGTGTGATAAATGCCAATCTAGAACATGGTTTGCAATACTATCGACGTATTGATTCTGGTCTCTGGGTACATGGTTGAAAGTTATGGTGTCAAACGCACGTATTAAGACTTTTACTCATAAATAGCGTCTAAACAGCACAGGGTTATGCACACGATAAACACCATTTAGTTGCATGACAAGAAGCAAGGAATCCAAACGAACGTGCAGATGGTGAATGCGATGCAGCAAAGCATCAGCTAGTAGGCCACGCACTGCATCGTATTCGGCCTGATTGTTGGTGGCAGAACCAATGCATACCCCGTTAGACAGAACGAGGTCATTCAAGGGGGTGAAGATGGCCCACCCTGCCGAGGCAAGATTCCTGGAGTAGCGACTTGCACCATCGGCGTAACCGATAAAGGATGTGGACGGGGGGATGCGCAAGGTGGTGTGACAAGACAATACATGAGGGGATGAAAGGAAAGGACGGTAGCGTGAGGGGGCAGAAGTCATCGAGCGGTAATGGCGGGGGGAAGGGGCAGGATGAGCAAAACTCAAACAAGGTGATGTATGAGAGCTATCGAAAACATGGCGAGGACTCGGGCTGCGAAGGTCAACAGAGACACAAGTGGAGTGATCTCGAGCATCAAGGGACACAACGGGGGAGGTTGCAGACGGGCGAGGCTCCGAAGGTCGTGCAGAGGAGGATAGGTAAAGAATGGTGATTGTAGACTCCGTCATCTGGACATCAGGGGGGGGGATGTGGATGGGAGCGGGGGGATCCTCAGGCTGGTCTGCAGCATACTGCGCGAGAATGGGAGAGGCGGATTGATTTTTTTCAACCTCATACTCGCGGATCACCTCAAGGGAGGCACGGTAATGCGTCAGGTGAGGACAATGATGGGAGTAGTGGCCATGGACACCGCACAAAGCACAAGGCTTGTTGGTGCGGAGAGTCTTGGGGTTCTTGGAGACGGTCGAAGCAGGAGTGGAAGTTTCAGGGACCGTAGTGTCAGGGAACGCGACTTTTACCATGGGGCGAATACGGGGTAACTCGGGACAAGCATGGGTGGCATGACCGATGATATCACATAAGGCACAAGGCTTCGAGGGTGGGGGAGGAGCCGAGGTGGTGGTGGTGGTTTGGTCTTTGGTTGCCCCCTTGCGGGCTTTTCCTTTCTTCCCGGGAGCCGACTCAACAGGAGAAGGGTCCTGTGGAGGTGCTGGGGGTACAGTGGCTATGGAGGAAGCGAGGGGGAGCGGTTGAACCGGTGTCAAAGCCATGTAAGGTTTGGGGTGACCAGGGGGGGTGGCGGCTGGGGGATCAAGGTACCAAACCGGAATACCCAAGGTCAAGTTAGGGAGAGAAAGGGTGGCCATGACGGGGACGGAATATACTCCGGGAGGGGGAGTCAAGAAGGGGATCTGTCCAGCAAGGTAATGACCAGGAGGTACGGCTCCAAGATGGTTAAGGCCAGGGGGGACCGAGCCTGGAGGATAAAGAGGTTCGGGGACACCAGCTGTAGGGGGAGGGCCAGAAGGAGGAGGTCTGGCTGGCTGAGATGGATGGCTAGGAGCGGCTCGCGGAGGGCGGGGGGGAGGGTGCGGACTAGCCGAGGCAGGCCGTTTATGGGCAGCCTGAGACGATTGCATCATGCAAACATTCGACAAGCTGGGATCAGTAACTGGAGGGGGAGGAAGGTGAGGAAAAGTACCAAGCAGGGTGGAATCTTTATAGACGCCGGGGGAGACACCGGTCAAGGAATCGACGGTTTGCTTGTTGGTTACAGAAGAGATGGTGGTCTCGAAGGAGGTCTGAGATGGCGGCTCATGATAAGATAGCTGGTCAATGGTGACTATCTTCCCATTATGTGGAAAAGACATCTTGCGGAAAACCGCGGATGGGACAGCAGACATGGCATAGGTGTAACTTCGCCCCAATAGAATGTTGTAGTCTAGAGGGGTGTCAATGACTTCGACGTCAACACAAACAGTCGTACCGGCTAGGGTGATGGGACAGTTACGAAACAGGCCAATAGGCTGGGAGGCATGACCGTCCCACGCTCGAAGGGTGATCGTGGAAGGGGCCAGCTCAGGGGATCCGAGTTGCTTCCAAACCGAAACGGACATCACACAGGTGGATGCCCCCTCATCAATTATACACCGGGACACAGTGGCGTTCCGGATTTTGACTGGGATTTGGAAAGAAACAGAAGGAGGAAGAGGAGGGTGGTCCGATTGAGTGGCGTCGAAAACAATCATTTGGTCATCAGCAGGATCAACAGCGCCCACGGCAGATAGTAGAGCCTTCCTTTGAGAAGGGCACGACTGGAGGAGTTCCAGTGTAGAAATGGCAGCAGGGGATTGCGCCAAATCATCTACTATACTGTACGACTGAGCGGCTCGACCGGAAGCAGCATTTCGGTGTAATGGGCCCTTTGGAATCTTTGGATGAACCTCAAATTTGGGTTGAGGGATGTGCAAGGGGCCACTGGATGTCGAAAGAGGCTCTGTAGAACCTGAAGATGGAGGCTCGGGGGCAGACTGAGCAGGAGGCTTGGGGTACTGGCGAGACCGAGTTTGAAGGTGAAGGTCGACGGAAGGGGACGGATCGGAGCGCATCATAAGGATCTGGTAGTCAGAGGAACCAGAAATGGACGAGGGGGTGGCTGCATGGCTGTCGGGGGGTTGGGTAGCCACGAATCCCTGTTGAGGGAAAGGATCAGTGAACACAGCTGGCTGGGTAGTGGCCACATTAGGAGGGGCATGAGGGGAGGCGTGTTGTCCGCGCAATGTGGCTTGAGACTCCCACATCTGTCGCATCTGGGGTAAGAGAGGACAATCGTGAGTGTAGTGACCGTAAACACCGCAACACGAACAGGGCTTGTTTGTGCGAAGCGGCCTGTCCGGCCTGGGCGAGATGCCCTGAGGCTGGTTGCTAGTGTTAGGGTCCATTCCAGAATTGGGTCCTCGGTTACCGGGGGCAGATGGGTTCTGGTTGCCTCGCCGCCTTCTTTGAGAAGAAGGGGGATTAATCGCACCCTGCTGTGCAAATACTTGCCCGGGAGGGGGTTGTATGTGCTGTTGCAGGTTGTGAGGAGGCAAGGGAGGCGGAAGCGCATATGCTGGAGGAGCTGGCGCACCAGGCTGTGGATAAAAGTAAGGGTTGGGTTGGGCGACATTGAGGTAAGCAGGAGGTTGGGCAAAAGGAGGAGGCATGCCGTATCCGGGATACATGTTGCCGGGAGGGGGAAGATTGCTTGAGGTGCTGGCCCCTCCCTGAGGGAGACCATGGCTCATAGGAGGGTGAGCAGATGGGTGGGAAAGAGATCCAACAATACCGTCGGCAGAATGAGATGCCCCCGGGGCGTTAGCGCCACCGGGCCTGGGGATGTCAGGCAGAACGGTATAAACATAACCCGATTGAGCGTAGATCAGGTCATATTTTAAAGCTATTTGGAGGGCGGCTTCTTCAGATTGAGGAAAGTGAGAGGCGACATCTTTGCCGATGGGAGATGGGAGGGTGCGAAAGAACTAGTCGATGTAAACCCGATCTTCAAAGGGAGGGGCTCGACATAAGCTCCGTCTTCGTCGCCATTCCTGAACATGGGCAGAAAGGCGTGTGGAAGAGGATTGCTTAAATGAAGTCAAGAGCTCCGTACCAGTGTCGTATCGGAGAGGGAGCCGGAAGTACGACAAGAAGGCTTGGGCAAGAGTCTCGAACGTGGTATGGGAGGAAGTGGCCTGTTCGACATACCATTTAGAAGCTTCGCCGGTAAGCGTGCGTTGGAACAAACGAAGACGGATGGAGTCATCGGTAATGGAATTGGAGGAACACCACATGTGGAAAGATCGGACGTGATTGGTTGGATCTTTGCCATTAAGGCCCTCGAACTTAGGGATATCAGAGGGTAGTTTGGTGGGCATAGCGGGCCAGGTAGTATTATGGTGAATTGGGTCGTTAATCAACTGATGGAAATCGGGGAGGCTAAGGCCTGCAATGTACGGCAGCACAGGGGTGGCCGGAGTAGTGGTTGTGACGGTTCCGCTAGAAGTAGGGCCGGCATTGGGGCCGGGAGAA
This sequence comes from Pinus albicaulis, assembly GCA_034641835.2. Taxonomy (NCBI): domain Eukaryota; kingdom Viridiplantae; phylum Streptophyta; class Pinopsida; order Pinales; family Pinaceae; genus Pinus; species Pinus albicaulis. The sequence continues at coordinate 1,409,208,751 of CM076574.1, forward strand.
CCGCTAGCGTTAGGCCCTGGTCCAGACATGGTGAAGGGAAAAGGGGGAGAACCGGAAGGAGAAGGGGGACCCGATGAATCAGGAGAGGAGTCGGAGTGCGGACTCGAAGGTGGACTGGCTCGACGACGGCGGTGCGGAGCAGGTCGATCAACCGGAAACTGAGGGTGAAGGCCAAGAAGTCTCCGGGAAAGGCGCCTGGGGGGCGCAATGATGACAGGAAGAAGGAAACCGACAAGGGCAGAAAGGGACAAAATCAAGAAGGTCAAGGGCAGAAAAGGTGCAGTGACAATTGATTTTAGAGTCTTTGCCAGGCGGTGTAAACCAGGCACTTCTTCACTTAGGGTCAGTGTGTGGCGTGCGTTAATTTTAATTTTAAAACCCTTTCCGTTGTTTGAGAGCAAGAAAAAGTGTGCGACGTAGCTGAAAATAAACCTACAGAGAACAGAATAAAATGCTGAAATAACAGAAAAATAACAGCTACGTATGCATCTATCTAAACCAAGAAGGTGGGTCTCTCACAACTATGCTGAAAATAAAGGGAAAAACTATGGAAACACACACAAAGGAAGCTCGACAGATCTAGGGTCAAAGGGGACAAAGATCTGGAGGATAAAGCTGCAGACAAGGGGTGCAGATCACAGCCAAGAGACAGAGGCAAGGTGGCTGGAAAAAGGGAAATCAGCAAAAAACCGGGGGGAGGGCAAGGCAGAGGCCTTTAGCAGAGGTCCACACAAAACGAAAAGAGGTGATTTGAAAGGAAAAGAGGCTGATTTCGGCGGATCCGAGAAGGAGGTTAACAGATCCGGAAAAGAGGGGGCTGAAGCTCTAAATCGACGGCCGAAACAACAAACTCTTCCACAAAAGGGAGGGCAATAAAGCCCTGCGGACTCGTCTACCTAGATGAGCAAAAAACAGAGCCCGCTCCGTCAAGGCGGGCCGCACGTAGGCCTGAAAACCCCCGGCAGGCCGCAGCAGTAATCCCCTGTACCTCAGAAAAAATGCCGGAAAAAGCGCGTGTCGCAGGGTTCTCGACCTTATCTCGAGTTGAGGACTAGAACAAAGCAAAAGAAAGGCCCGTGTCGCAGTGTTTTGGGCCAAAAGGTGCGATTCCCCCCGTTCCCGTTGTTTCGGCGGCAGATTTTCAGAAAAGTTGCCGTCTCTGGTGCGGCTGGTGTCGGTTACCTGCGCAATAGGGCCAGAAACACACGGAAGTTAGAAATTTTAATGTTTGAGGGTTTTATGTGAGAAAAATGACATAAAAAGAGGAAAACTAAGCAGCTGAAAAGAAGCCCTAGGGCCTGAAGTAGCTGGATATGCAGGAATATGAAAAACGACAGCGGTCGTAATTTAAAACCCATGTGGAGTCGCCATTTGTTAGTATGAATTCTTCGTCGAAGTGTACGAAAAAGAACCACTTTAGCTACGCATAACTAATAGCCCTAACAACAATAATGGCCGCAAAACATCTTCAGATCTGCAATTAGTAGTTAAAGTGCTGCAACAAACAGATCTATAAATGGAAAGATATTAAGCAGTAAAGTAAAGAGTTTGCTCCATGCATCCAACAGACAAGACAAGAACACGATTTTTGAATGAATTTTTATATTACAGGGCACCGGGGAGGAAACAAGAAGGTGTATCCAGATCTCCTCAATGGGATGGGTTCTTTGTAGTCCTCAGCACTTCAGATCTAAGCTTTCTCTCTCTTGTAGATGTAGAAAACCCAATGTAAAAGGTAGAGCTCAATGGGAGCAAAATGGCGGAAAAATGAGACCAAGTGTATAGATCCAAAGTGATCTAATAGGCAACAAAAGGTGAAGAATGAAGGGGAAAACCCTCCTATTTATAACAAAATATTGGGTCATTCTAGATCTTGGTGCATGATTAAAATAATGTTAACCAAATCTAGATCCACTTCTATGGAATATTTTATTATTATTTGTTGGAGGGAAAGGGACTTTGACTTGGGTCAAAATCCCTTGATTAGTGAAGAATAAATAAATAAATGATTTATTTATCCTTTTAAGGAAGTGGTTGAGATATAATCAAATAAATAATGATTTATTTAAATAATAGTGGTTGATTTGGTCATATTTAACAAGGAATATTATTTAAATAATTATTCCTAGAAAATAATAAGATAACTATGGGTGTATCTCATTAATTTCTTTGTTTTTGGGTTAAACATGACTCGGAATAATAATTAAATTGTGGTTTAATTAATTATTCCTTTTGGGGTTTCCTTAATTAACATAGTGAAAGCAGTTTTACTTGGGGTAAAACTGGTCTTACATGGTGTACTTGGGTCCATCTAATAAGAAAAGGTGAGATGACCAAAAAATGGTGTAACAAGGTGGAGCACAGGATCAAGTGCCAGTTCCTTTTACAGACTCCTATAATTCGTTGAAGAATTCATTTAAGAATTCTATTAATAGCTTCAACATGTCCATTTGATTTTGGATAATAAGGAGTAGAATTATCATGTGACAATCCTAACTTGGCAATAAATTCAGACATCACGTGGATGAGAAAATGCTTCCCATGATCCATAACTATAGCCTGTGGGACCCAAAACTGTGCAATAACATGGTTGAAGAAAAGCAATGCAGTTTTTTGTCCTGTGTTGTTGAATGTAGGCATCACTTCGGCCCATTTGGTAAAATAGTCAACTGCGACAATAATATAACCATTCCCCCCGGATGAAGGAGGGTTACAGGTCATGAAGTCCATACTCCATTTCGTAAATAGTACAGAAGAGACAACATGATGCATTGGCACTGGCGGTTTGCGGATTTTACGGTCATAAATCTGGCATGCATGACGACTTCTGAGTGCGAAGATACAATCTGGAAAAATAGTAGGCCAAAAGTAACCGGTGCAAGGCATCTTCTGCGCGATAGCATATCCAGATAAATCTCCACCACAAGCCCCAACATGAAAATATTTTAAGACTTTTTTGGCCTCCTCATAAGTGAGGCACCTCCTTAAAATGGTATCGGCACCACGATAATAAAGTGTATCATCAACGATCAGATAATATTTGGCTTGGTATCAAATACGTCGCTGATCAAAGCGAGAGGTATTAGGTTGAAAATTTTGGGTTTGGAGATAAATGATGAAATCTCCATACCAGGGATCAGATGATCCGATCAAAAACAGAGACTCGTCTGGAATAGATGGTTCTAACGTAGTTGAAATACTATCAGAGGGAAGGTCACAAATAAGCTCAGCTAAAACTAAATACTTCTTTGACTTGGATTTGATGAATTCCAATTCTTGCAAAATGACAATCCATTTTGAATATTTGCCCCCGAGCAATGGACGTGATATGATGTAAGTCATGGGGTTGCAATTCAAAACTATTGTTTTTTTCAGAGCAGGATATAATGGCGAAATCTTTGGACAACTTGAAAAGATGCCAAGGCAAGATTTTCCACGTACGAGTACTTAACTTCCATATCATTGAGATTACGACTCAAATAATAGATCAGATGTTCAATTCCATTTTCTACTTGAACCAAAACCATAGCGATGGTCATTTTAGCCACGACGATATATAGGAAATAATCATTTTGATAATTAGGAGGATACATTAATGATGCTCGGACAAGATGTTCCTGGACAGCATCAAAAGAAGCTTGTGCAACTTGGTCCCAATGGAAGGGAACTCCTTTTTCAATAATCGAGTAAATCCTTTAGCCATTTCGATGTAGTTTGGAATGAGCCTTCTCAGGAAGTTAACCTTTCCTTGAAGTTTCTGTATTTGAATTAAGTTTGATGGTGCAAGCAAATCAAGAATGGCCTGTACCTTCAGTGGGTCTATTCAAATTCCTTCTTTTGAGGCTACGAATCTGAGCAATCGACTAGAACCAACACAAAAGCCACATTTGTGCAGATTGAGGCATATCTTGTAGTGTCGACAGTGTAAGAAAATGGCTCTCAAATGCATCGGGTGATCAGTCTGATTTCTTGAAGGCGCTGGTAAATCATCTAGATATGATTGAGCAATGTGCTTGATGTCATTGAAAGCATAATCCATTTCTCTCTGAAAAGTTGCCCCAACATTATTTAAACCAAACGAAAGTTTCCTATATGTGAATGTGCCCTGGGGACAGATGAATTCTGTCTTATGTTGGTCACCTAGGCATATATTGACTTGATTGTAGCCGGAAAATCCATCCATGAATGAAAAAATCTCGCATCTAGCACAATCATCAATAATCTGGTCGATAAAGGGAGTAGGATAGTTTTCTTTTGGACAAGCTTGATTGACATCCCGATAATAGACACACACTCTAATGGTTCCTTGTTTTTTCATAACAGGAACGATATTGGAAACCCACTCAGTTAGTGGAACAGGGTAAATGAAACCACCATGCAAAAGTTTTTCAACTTCTGCTTTGATGGCAGCGGCTTTCTTCGGATGAACAAGACGAAGCCATTGACGCAATGGTTTGACATCAGGATATATATTAATAGTCTGTAACTATACTAGTATGTATGCCTAGAATTTCCTCGAAATACCAAGCGAATACGTCACGAAACTCATGAAAAAGAGAGTGGTATGAATCAAGTTCTAATGGAGAACAATATACACCGACATGAATATTTTCTACAACGCTAGGTTTAGTTGAGATATCAATAGAAATTGTTTCTTTGATATTAGATAAATTTCACTCAGATTCAATTTCATTAATCAAAAAAGAATTTGAAAAGAAAGTTTTAATGGATGGGTGATATAGTTCACTGAGATTGTTTTCTTCATAATTTGGAAGATGGGATCGATGATGATAATCTTCCCATGGTTCTCCTTCTGCCATCATAGCTTCCAAAATATTTTCATCTGTCAAAAATTTTGAGGAAAATGGATCATATGGAGTACCAAAATCTAATGAACGATCAACCTAAACAAACGGCGACGCTGATTTCATATTTTCCACCTGTTATCACCTAATTTGTCCCCAAACTGAAGAAAGGCAAATTAGGGTAACTACACACCATGCTTAACCTTGTAGCTAGCCCTACAAGGAAGGGATAGGGCTCTCTCCGTAAAATATCTCAATGAAGTGTGACTGTAAAACTGATTTTTGGCTAGGTATAGTAGCTCAAAATATTTTGTAAATTTTCTGGGTTTTACGGTTGGATCAGACGGAGCTGGGCAATTTAAATCTAGGGAATTAAATCATAAATATAGGGCATTCTATGGGGCAAGGTAGGCATGGAATTTTAACAACTTTATTTTAATGATTATGAAGTGTTTAAAGACTGGTGAGGAGCTGAGGAGGGAATATGAGATGGATCCTTCTCAAACAGTAGAAAACATACAATATTGAATAATTTTCCCAAGGCAGAGCACTGTCAAAAAGTGGATTCAACCTATCTAACATGAAAACATTCAACAGAAATAATGGAATGAATGAAATGGCATACATAAAATTTAAAATATGATTACAAAATAAGAGACTGTGCTAAAATTCCATACCACGGGGATCCCATAAAAAATTTCTGCAAGTCTTTATTAATTCCCTGCCAACAAGTTACAAAGATATACAATGAAGCTCAGTGCATCCTAGTGATTCTGATCTTTTTCCACACCTACAAATGACTCAAAAATTACATTAAATAGACAGGCTTTAAGGGGGCGAATCCGCAGAAGGAGGAGCTGTTTCACCTACCGCAAAACCAAAAACTGAAGATAGAAAAACCCAACAGTATTCCATTGAAAGAGATGAAACAATATATTTTGACCATCTAGAAGATTTTCTGTTACATTTACTTCAACAAATGGGAAGAAAAACAAATCTAGAGACCTTTCACCCTCATTTCTCATTTGCTTCCTTTTCGTGGCTAAGGCAAAAATGATCTCTGTATTCATAATTAGCTCACAGCCTTAAAAAAAATTCTCTTTTTCCTTTTAACTTTGAAGAAAAACCCCTTTAAGAATATAAAAATAAAAATTTCCTCTTTAATGGAGAAAACCCATTTTTAATTTTATTGAAATAAACGAAGGATCGGTGAGCCCATAAATCACAATCGCAAATTGGAAGTGGAAGAAGCGGGGAGACTTTTCGAAAGAAAACGTGATATGTGATGGGGTGATGGTGCAGTGGAGCGATGAGTGATGAGAGGAATGCGCGATGCGACAAAAATAGCCCGATGGGATGGAAGGCCGATAGAGGGAAGGCTAATGGAGAATAGGCCGATGGCAGGGAATGGAGGATAGGCTGATGTGATGAGGGATGAGTGGGGGTGATGGAGGAATGTTGATGGGGAAAAGGCCGATGAAGCATGACCCAATGGAAAATTTCCCGATGTGAAGGAATGAAAGAGGGAGTGGGGGATTGCCGAAGCGGTGAGAGAGTACCGAAGAAAAATATTTCTAAAACAAATTAAAATCAAATTTTTTGCTTTTACAAGGGGAAAGCCCTTTTTCCTTTGAAGAGGGCGGAAAGACTTAAGGTGGGCCCCGGGGATATCGCAATCGGCGATTGTAAGAGGAGCAAGCTTGGAGTTGCGGGACTGCTGAACACGTGATGCGATGAAAGTATTATCACATCGGTGGAAGGAGTGAGGCAGGGTTCAGTGCTGTGGGGATTTTCCAATTTCTATATGCGATTCATCGCATCGGAAAAAATAGCAAAGCAAGTTAAGTGTTGGGGATGCTGCGAAGTTGCGATGCGATGATGCGGCTTATCGCATCAACGATATTGGATGTGCGAGGTTTGGCGTTGAAAAAAGAAACATTTGCGATGCGATGGTGCGATGGCATTGCATCAGGTTTTTTTAGTATGTGGCAATAAAAAGGAAAAGGGACTTTTGCGATAAAATCATAAAAAGGAAAAAATGTAAAGTTAAAGGGCCAAATGAAAAAAAAATGGGGGCAGAGTTGTGCTTTTTTGACCTTTATTCATTTGGGCATATTTCCTAATCCAGAAAGTGATTTTGGGAGTGTGATATACCGTTGGAAAGATTTTTCCAAGATCCTTATAATGAACATACTTGGAACATGATTTATAGTGAAAATTATGTGGAGAACACCTTTGAAACCTAGGCAGAGAAAAGGCCCCTTTGGATTTTTAGAGATAGCAGCTTTTGAAGTTCAAATTATTACATATGGAGACATAAAATTACATAAAAAATGATAATAAAAACAAAGTATCCTGTTTTCACCTCAAAATATGTTTTGAGGTGAAAATTACATTCAGCTGAAAGAACAACTTCTTTGATTTTTCCAGATACCATGCTTTGAGCTTATTAGGCATCCTCATGTCCTTGCTGATATTTATTGAAATTTTGACGATAAATATGACCATGGTGGAACCCTAAGACCTAATGAGACCAACCCTATGATCTAACAAAGTGAAATTTGGAGTGAAAGTGAATCATGACTGAAGACCATAGAGAAGAGACCAGCAAGTATGTTCTTACGGAAATTGATGAGGTGACCACTACAATCAGTGAATCCATGACCTAATGGAATGATGAAAATTTATAGTATGGGACTCCTACTATGCAAATGCAAAAGAGTAGATTTTGATCACTGATGGCAGTATGACAAGACTGATACTAACATTGGCTCCAATAGGGATGGTAGCTACTTGGAGGTGCCAAGAAAACCGTAGACCTAGTATCCTTATCCATTGGGAAATACAGTCAAAGTACTTCAAAGACTAAAAAACTAACATAATGCAGACTAAATCTGACTCAAACCATGACTGAAAACTAGATCAAAACCAGCAAAATTTACACATATCATTCAATTTTTATAGCCTTCACTTCAGGCCCCAAGCTTCAATGAATGTGTACTTGAAATCTCACCAACACTGAACATGGTATGTACAATGATTGTGACATAATTTTAAAGAATCATCTCAAAAGTAGTAGTGCTTCAAAAGCCTACTATTCACCGGCCCTCCTGGGCAATATTGGTTGTCCATCTCTGTGAGAAAAAAGGCGTTCTGTCCCCTATACGCTGAAATTTTATACTGTCCTTTCCACAGGTTATTGAACTTACCATGCTTCCCTTTGTCCTCATTTCATGCATCCCATCTCAATACCACATCATCTAACTGACATTTCTCTGCTTTGGTTTTATGGTCATAGATTTTCTTTATCTTTTCCTGCAACTGAATAGTGTTCTGAGAAACTTCCTCCCTTTTTTTCTAAAGGTGGATCATTTGATTGATCCTTCGCTAATTATCGTCCTCTTCGCTGCCAGCCTCTTGTAATAACCTCATAACCGGAATTGTAAGCGACGTAGGAAAAACAGAATCAATGCCATAAACTAATTCAAATGGTGACATACCTATGGATTTCTTGCTGCTAACTCTGTCAGCCCACAATGCGCTAACAAGATTTCGATGCCAATTCCTCTTATTCACTTCCAACATTTTCTTGATTATATTCACCAGAGTTTTATTTGATGATTCCGCTAAGTCGTTGCTCTGTGGATAGTATGTTGTCGAATGGCCTAGTACAATATTATACTTATTGTAGAACTCGACCAGATTCTTGGACTTAAATGCCGTTGCATTATCTGTTATGATCTTATGAGGGCAACCAAAACGAGATAGGATATTCGACTCTAAAAATTGAATGATTACCGTATCTTTGGTCTGCCTTGCTGGAATGGCCTCAATCCATTCGGTGAAGTAATATGTACCTATCAGGATCAATCGATGTTGTGATAATAATGTGGGATGGATTTTCTGTATGAAATCGAGTCCCCACTGCTGGAAAGGTGTGTTTAATTGAACTAGTTTCAAAGGAAGAGGAAGCAGTTTCCTTTTTCCTTCAAAAAAATTGACACTCATGACAGCTCTTTACTGTTTTATACAAATTTAAAAATAAAGTGGGCCAAGAATATCCTACTCTCAACACTTTGTTAGCTGTTCTTTTCCAAAACAAATGACCACCACAATCACCTTTATGAAAGTCATGCATTACCTGCTGAGCCTCACCTTCAACCAAACAATTAAGTAGAATACCTCTCGGATCTTTCCAATAAAGAACACTATTTAAAATACAGAATTTAGTAGACTTAAGTTTCAGTTATCTACCTATTGGGGTTCTTGTGATTTGGCATATTTGGAAATACCAAATGAAAGACAACATCAAACCACTTTGGGATCTCAGGATCTAGCCCTCCTGGATACAGAGAGGGATCTCTCTATAAAGGTAAATAATAATGTATATTTAAAGGTCAATTTAAGGTGTTAGGCTATTTATAGAGCACAAGGGTTGTTGTTTTGTTTGTTTTGTTGGGAATATTGACAGAAGGGTTCAATGTAAGGTAAAGGAATGAGTAGAGAAGGGGTTTCAGCAATGGGGAGATAATTCAAAGAGAATACAAGTCCATTGGGAAATGAGGTCATGAAAGGGTTTACTTGCAATTCAAATATCCAAGGCTTCCACAGGGCTAGTCATCTAAAATAGAGGATCTCTTAAGATGATAGTATGAGATGAAAAAATAAGGAAATGAATGGGAATGAAAAGGAAAACCTTCCAAGGTGACCACTTCGGAGTAAGTCAAGAGATAGGGAATACCTTATACCTCTATGATCAAAACTCTTGATGAGGCTAACTCCGAAGACAACAATCCAGCAGTCCTCCTGACTACTTTTAGATAGTAGACACACACTTAAGTTCAAACACAGAGTGAATTCTAAGATCAGAGAAATACTTTTAACCTTCTCTGCTTTTGGCATTCAACTCAAAGGGATCTTAGAAAGGCTAACTGTTGGAAAGGGAACTTAGGGGACAAGGCTAATCACTAAATATCCCTATTCTCCTATTCTTTCAGCAGAACCAAGTAAGAACATCTAAGAAACAAACTCTAAATTCATACATCAGTAAGTATGGGCAGACCAACTCTTTGACTGGTTAAATTATGTTGAATTTGTTCTTATATACACAAATAGCAGAAAACATAAAGATAAGAAAATGCAGGAAGCATTAGGGTACTTGCAGCAGTATATCCTAAGCTAAAATTACTGTTTCCTATCAGAGAGAATGAAACATGATGTAAAACAAAGGGAAAACAATAACAAAGGAGGGACACATCACCACTGATTTAGATCAGGATCCAATGAACATTCTTTTCATATTAGTAGAGCAAAACCAGACACATACATTCTTGTCCAATAGCTTGATATCATCCAGAAATCATCTCCCAACCTATTTACAACTACTACTCATAGAACTCAAACTCAGTAAAACAACTTACAATCAGTGGTTTTCCAACAAACAACCAACATTTTCAATGTAATTTATAGGGGTTCTTATAGGGGAACAAGTGATAGGAGTGGTAGACAGGACTTAAAAGCTTCATTAAAATAGAGGGAGAAATATCTTCGAAGCCCATTCTGTTTAATATCTTTACATTAACTTTCAGTACCCTTTAGTCAATTTAGATGTCTCTGTCAGGTTGACAATAACTTCTAGGGTGTGCTCTTGAAGTACTTTCCTGGCTAAGAAGTCTTGCTTATACTCTGAGACAAGTAAGGTGAAGATTTGTCTTTCAAGTCTTCCATGCATTCATAACCACTGTCATGATAGTTTTAGGAATTTATATCAACGTAATAACTGCCAGGATGCTTGGTGGAGTGTAGAATAGGTTGTGTGAATTGGTCCTTTTTGGGGAAAAGAATGTTTTGCTGATATCAGATCACTGATGCTTTGAATTACTGGTATGACTTGTTTATATTTATGATCTGAGCTTTATTAAGCTTTCTTCATTGTCCTTAGCTACATATTAGATACTTAAATCTTTAGTATCATGTGCTAATCCTGTTGGTCTTCTTCTGATACTCTTTAGACTTCTGCTGGCCTGTGTTTGTGAATACAGAGTTTACAGGGGCACTGGAGGGTTTTATGTTAGGGTCAATAACCCCGATCTTCAATAAAAAATGATTTTAACTCTTCTTAGTGATGTCTTCCTCTGCGCTATATGTCACCATGACTGTAACTGTGGAGATAGTGTGAATTAACCGCCCTTTGAAACCTGTAAAAAATGAAAAACACATTATAAAAACCTGTGGGAGTTGGGATGACTACTTCAGAGGCTCGTGAGGGTGGAGGAGTAGTGAGAAAAAATGTGGATGCAGTAGAAAATGGCAAGAAAACCTTGGAAAAGTAGCTAACCAGGTCTGATGGGGGTTTGGGTGTGATGAGAGCTGTGGACCATTAGACCAGGACGATATACGATGGAGATCTTTCGATGAAGTCGTTTGGGAGAATAGACGAAAGGCAAACAAATGGGGTTGCGATATAACATAAGTTGTTCGATCTCAGAGATCGACGACTGATATTAAAATCGAAAATGACGTTGAGGAGGACAGTGGTATGGCGGAAAACTGGGAATGGTTTTTGCAAAATGAAATGGGGGAGAGGCGGTATTCACTTTTGGAACGCGATTCCATACACTGATTGCCACGTGGATTTCCAAAACCACCCATTTCGCAAAATTTTGGGACGTTAATCTTCGGGCATAAAGATTTTGTGAAACGGAGCTTCGGGCATCGGATCGTGCGATGTTGATCAGACGGTGCGGATAGCATGTGAGGAGAGGAAATGTGTGCAGGCGGAAGGACTGGTGGGCCCAGTAGGTGACATGTTCCTTTTTGTCGTGGAGCGGAAAGAGTGTGTAGCGGGGTGGAAAATTAAATAAAATGTTGGTTTCATCGGGTTAAATCCCGATCGTAGGATCTTCAGATCAAATGGTTACGATCTAATATCGAGGCGGAGGTTTTGAAAGGGGGGAAAAGATGTCATATGGATGGGCAGAGCACGACGCAATCTCAGCCGTTGGTTCTTGTGGATTCAATGGCCCAGATTTGTTTGAAATCGTGATGTCGTGAATGGAAAAATAAACAAAAGGTAAGGTTTTTGAAGGAGATTTATGTATTTAAACACCTGATTTCAGGGCTAAGGTTATATGAGACGGGGGGTGTAAAGGATATAAGCCCTTGGGGGCTTAACACCTTATAGTGCAAAAGATTGTTATTTAGGCCAAAACAGGGATTTTTAAGGCTAGGTAAGGGTTCTGATAGCCAAAAGAAGGGATTTTTAAAACCAAATAAGGGGGAATATAAGGTTTTAAGATGGTTAGGATGATTTAGAGGTTAAATGAAGGATGTTTTTGAGGGATTTTTTGAAGGAAACAAGGATGGAAATGGGGATTTTATGGGAGTGAAATTAGAAGTGAAATGATGGAAAATGGAGCCTCGTGAATAGTTTTTCTTTGGTAAACAGCAGGGTTCATTAATGGAAACAACAGTGAAGATTTTCTAAAGGATAAAAGACATATGAAGGCTTCAAGAATGATAGATTTACATAGGAAATGTTTCTCTTGAAGGCTCAGAAACATATATAGCCACCTATTTGCTTTGACAAAATTATTATAGGTGGCTAACAGTGGCTCCACATAAGGATGGCATCGTCTTGAAGGTGTCAATAATCTCAGATATAATCTTTGGAAGTAGGCTAGAGCCTGATCCTTGACCCTCCTTTTCTTCTTTAATCAGCTGCTACATAAGTGAAAAGCATTATATCAGCGACAATACTTTCCCAAACAGCTACCTACCCATCCTACTGTCCTAACATTTTTTCTTCAAGGTGCATTTAGACTTGCAGACCTTTCATATCATCATTTTTATTGAAATAAAAACTAATCTAACTCTATCCTTATTCCTCCATGAGACCAGATTAAAAAATTGGACTCATAGCTTCTCTACCTAAACTAATATCTGCCGGGATTAAACTGTCTAGTAGACTTTCATTCTCTATATTCTAAAATAGAAATTGAAACAAATCCAAACCAGGATTAGACTATCTGATTTACTGTGGGTCCATGGCATAAATACAAGCTGCACATGGACTAAAACCTTGCAGAAAATTGAAACAAAATTGTGAAGGCTTGAAATTCTGAAAATTAAGAGCATCCTTCCTTCTTCTTGTGAATCAAATTTTGAGCTTTTTAGAGTCACCTTTCTTTCTTCATTCCAGCTCTGGTTTTGATATTGTTAGAGCTGTTTCTTCTTCTTCTCTTTGCTGGTTAGATTTTTTAGCATGTTAGAACTAGCCTTTTACTTTCTTCGGCTCAGGTTTTGATCTGGTTTGAGCCATTCTTTTAGAACTCCACAGGTTCAAGATTTGAGCTTGTCTAAACCCTCTCTTCTTATTTTTTTTTCAATTTTTCTCTTTTAAAACAAAACAAAGCAATGGTATTTACAATGGATGTGAAAAATTTAAACTAAAACTCAATAGAAATAGTGCTTGAGCATCATGCCATTAACAAGACCCCCAAACAAGTTTGTACCATCCATCTCTTGTAGAAAAAATGCATTGGGACCACTGGTAGATTGAATGATGTAAGTTTCATGCCATAAATTTTCAAATTTTCCATGCTTACCCTTATCTTCCCTCCTAGAGTACCATTTGAGTACCTTGTCTCCAATTTCGAAATCACAGGCCTTTGTCCTTTTATCAAACAACTTTTTGATGTTTTCTTGTGCTTTCTGAGCTCTGTTGTAGACTTCTTCCCTTGTCTTTTGGAGATGTATGGTCTGATTAATCCTCCTTACCATGCTATCTTCCTCTGATTGTGTTTCTTGGACCTATTTTATCACTGGTACTCCCAAACTGGTAGGGAATACTGCATCTACTCCATAAACTAGATGATAGGGAGACATTCCAATGAATTTCTTTGTTGTCAATCTGTCTGCCCATAAAGCATGCACTAACTTATTATGCCATGATTTCTTGTTTTCTTCTAGTAGCTTCTTGATGATTTTCACCAAACTTTTATTTGATGATTCTGCTAGCCCATTACCTTGAGGGTAATAAACAGTGGAATTACCAAGTACAATCTGATATCTGTGACAAAAATCAATCATCTTTTTGGAACCAAATGCAGCAGCATTGTCAGTGATAATTTTCCTAGGGCAGCCAAATATAGATAGGATATGGTCGTAAAGGAATTTTATGACAAATGAGTTTGTGGAATTCCTAGAAGGGATGGCCTCTATCCATTTAGTGAAATAGTCAGTGGCTATGATTATCCATCTATGTTGGGCAGATGAAGCAGGGTGGATTTCCCCTATAAATTCTAGGACCCATTGTTGAAAAGGAGCTTCAACACTGACTAGTTGTAGAGGTAAAGGAAGGAGTTTTCTTTTGCCTTCAAATATTTGGCATTTTTGGCAAGAAACTATCATTTTTTGGACATCTTGGAAGAGGGTGGGCTAGTAATAGCCAGCTCTAAGGATTTTATTGGCAGTGGTTTTCCAATAGAGATGTCCTCCACATTCACCTTCATGAAACTCATTCTTGGTTCTATCTGCATCAACTTCAGGCAAACATTTAAGAAATAAACCATTGGCATTTTTCCAATATAAACATGCATTTAAAATCCAATAATTTCTAGCTTTCAACTTCAAAAGCCTTGCCTTACTCTTAGATAAATCAGGAGGAGCATTTAGATTGGTAAGCACATACAAAATATCAACATACCAAGGTGAGTTTTGGAAATGATCTTCAACCATGGGAGCTAGTAACCCTTCATGTTCATTCCATGCATCTACCATATTTATGTCAATGGCTTGTAAGTTAGATTCAACCATTAATTGTGCTAATCCTTGACCCTTGATGAGTTTAGTGGGTTTGATTTCCAAATCATATTCTAGTATCACAACAATCCACTTCCCTCTTCTTTCAGCTGGATCTTGTGAAAAAATGTCTTTTACCACTATATTAGGCACAAAGGCAATAATATGGGAATTCAAGATATAAACCCTAAAATCCTTCAAGGTCTTTACCAAAGCATAGGCCTATTTCTCCATGATATTATATTTCATAGGTGCATCTATTAATGCCTTGCTGAAAATGCAATTGGCTGCTCCTGTCCGTTTGGATTTTTCTGCAATAGGACATCAACCACAGTATGTTCTGATGAAAATGAGAATATGAGGAAATCCTTAGTAAAATTAGGACTGATAAGAACTGGTGCTCGGGTGAGTGCATGTTTTACTAGTTCAAAGGACTTTTTGGCTTCTAGGGTCCATTTAACTCCTACTTCTTTATTTAGCATGTTTGTCATGTTTCTAAGGAGTTCTCCTAGGTTGGGTATAAACCTCCTCAAGAAATTAATATTCCCAATGAAAGACTA
Organism: Pinus albicaulis; assembly: GCA_034641835.2. Taxonomy (NCBI): domain Eukaryota; kingdom Viridiplantae; phylum Streptophyta; class Pinopsida; order Pinales; family Pinaceae; genus Pinus; species Pinus albicaulis. The sequence continues at coordinate 1,409,223,917 of CM076574.1, forward strand.
CAGTTCCTTGATGTTTCTAGGGTGACTAATTTGCAATATACCTTCAACCATTTTTGGGTCTATTTTAATCCCCTTTTCAGATATGATATGACCAAGAAGTTTACCTTCCTAGAGACCAAACACTGTATTTTTGGGATTTAAAGATAGCCCAAACTTTCTGCATTTCTCAAAGACTTTTCTCAAATGTTTAAGGTGCTCTTCATCAGTTTTGGAATAAAATTTAATGTCATCAAGGTAAATTACAACGAAGTGACCTATTTCTTCTGAGAATGCAATGCCCATGGCTCTTTGAAAGGTGGCATTAGCATTCATTAATCCAAAGGGCATCTTCACATAAATGAAGGTACCCCAAGGAGTGGTGAAGGTTGTTTTAAGTTGATCTTCTGGGAGTACTAAGACCTGGTTGTATCCTGAAAAGCTATCTAGAAGAGAAATCCTTTTAGAACCAACTACCCTTTATAGGATGTGTTCCATCTTGGGCAAGGGGTAATTGTCTTTTAGTGAGGCTATATTTAAGTTTCTAAAATCAATGCACAACCTGATTTCTCCTGTCTTTTTCGTTACAGCCACAAGGTTCGATACCCAATATAAAAATCTACAGGGACTATGATTTCAGCCTCATAAATTTTCTTAATTTCTTTTTCTACCAGGGGTAACTGTACAGGGTTTATTCTGTGCAGTTTTTTCCTAAAAGGTTTCTGGTTTTCCTTCAATGGAATCTTATGCTAGATGATCTCTGTGTCATAGGCCTTCAAATCTTCATAGCTCCAAGAAAAAACATCAACAAACTCTTTAAGTAAATCAATGTATTTCAGTTTGATATGTGTTGGAAATGTTTTTGATAATTTGATCATTTTAGGCTTATCCTTGCTACCTATATTGCATTCTTCAATATCAGGTTTAGTGGGTTCTATAGTGGGCTTCTTTGCCACATCATTGAAATCAAAGAGGTATTCTAGAGGGGCTAGCCCTCGGGGTATACCTTTGTCTTTGGACTGCAATACCTCTATGTCTTCTTTATCCGCGTTCATGTATTCTTCCATTTGATTTTCAAATTCTCTGGTCAGCATGTTCATTTCTGCAATAGGGGATGGTTTATATTCAACAGGGGGCTCTTTTTCCAAACAGTCTTTGTTGGGCCTAAAATTTGAATCATGCAATTCAAACTCATTCCTGGAAAGCAGGAAATCTTCTATCTGTTTGTCACCCTCAAAGACCTGCCAATATTTTTCATTGTCTGGTATTTTTGGTCTGTATTTTGTTTGAACAATGAACTGTTTATCATTAAGGGGTCTTTGGCATGAGCTAGCAGCACAATCCAAACCATTGGCAAGTATGTTTTGACTTCTAGGGAAAAACACAAGCTCATATTCTACAAATGTTTTCAACAGATCCATGGCATCATTCCTATATGCCGTTAATCTGGGATTTTTGGTAGTGTAATATCCATTTATTTGTTTTATGACCAGTTATGAGTCTCCATGAACAACTATCCTTTTAGCTCCTAGTTTTTTCAATAGATGTAGCCCTAAGAGGAGAGCTTCATACTCTGCTATGTTATTTGTGCACTTGAAATTTAACTTGAATGGATGGCTCTGAGCGTAATTGTTTTCAGTGTTGTGCAGCCATACCCCAGCTCCTGCATTCCTTTTAGTGCAAGATTCATCAAAGATCATGCTCCATAAGGGATTGTTTGTAGATTTGTTATTAGTTTCCTTATTACTGTCGTCTTGTCTCCTGAGGTCAGCAGGATAATGGGTAATATGCTTTCTACAATCTTGGTTCTGATTTTCTAATTCTTCAAACTGTTCAAATGTTTCTCCCTTATTTTCTTCTGCATCTAGAGCTGCCATTATGTCTCAATTTGTGGCCTCTACTTTGTTGTTTAAATTTTTATTTTCAAGCTCTTTCTCATCTGTAAACTCATCATTGTAAAGGATAAAAGAGTCTAGATCTGTATGGACAGAGTAGAGAAGGGAATTTTTTGGTTTCTCTGGGATGCTTACCATAAATTTCATGTGTGCTTCCCTATATAGTCTTCTAAGCTGGCTGAAAACAGGGATAGTGGCATATGTCATGTCCATTTGCATTGTACCCTGTATCTTAGCACCCCATGATCTTGACAGCAACATGCCATACTTGGGAGGTACATCAGCCACTACAATATCCATTACCATGCACTTGGTTGGGATTTGGGTCAAATTTACACAAAGATCTTTGATCAGGCCCAAACACTTCACTCTGCTAGAGTCAAAAGAATATAAATCTTTATATGGTACAATTATCTCTATGCCTAATTTTTCCATGATCACTTTTGGCATGAGGTTGTGTGAAGCTCCTGAGTCATGCATAGAATTATGTAGGATTTTGTCATGGATATTTAGATTGATATAGAAAGGAGGCACTAGTCCTTCCTGAAATTTCCCTTCAATTTTTGGGCCAAACAAGAGAGCTGGTTCATCATTTAAGTTGACAGAGTCACCGTTTTGTCCTAAGTTTAAAGCTTTCAAAATTTGACATTTATATACATCTTGGGGGACCAACTCAGTGAGAGGGATATAAATTTTGATTTTGGCGATTTCACTCTCCAGATTGAAAGGAGACTGACTCTTTGAAAGGTTTAGATCTGCTTTGTTGGTCACTATTTTATTAGCAAAATCATCTTGCTAATTCTCGCTCTGTACATTATTTGAAACTGTTTTTTTAGGGGCATTAGCTGTAATTCTAGTGTTGCTTGTTTCTTGACTTGGTTTATCAATGGTTTGGATGTCTTTGTCCTTGTTTTTTCCACAAATCTTAGCTGTTGTTTTGTTGCTTTTAGCAGTCCCTTTAGGAGTCTTTTCAGGTCTTTTCTTAATAGTGATTTTAGATGTTTTTGGTTTGGGAGCTTCTGGGTTATTTTTTATTCTAAGATCATATTGTTCTCGAACCTGCATGATGGCATTCTTGAATCCTAACCTATAGTCTTCAGATTCTAACCCTTCCTCATCCCAATGTGTGAATAAGGCTTGGTTGTCTTCTGTGAAAAAGTTAAGATCTTCATTACCTCCTCCCAACATGTTCATATTTGTTCCCTCTAATTCTTCTATTATTCCCTCATCCTCATCAAGGAAAGTTTATTGGAATGGAGGTACGATTTGTTGATCAGAATCCCTTTGTCTATTGGGAGGAATGTTTCTCCTAAAGTTTTGGTTCTGGTTTTGAGACTGATTTTTATTCTGATTACTAGCTTGGAAAACTAACCTTTCCATCATTTTTTCTATCATATCCACATTTTTGGCTAGGTTATCTAATTTGGAATCAGATGTAGAAGCTGTGGTGTCTTCCCTATAGGTTTCCTTCTTTTCAGCCCTCATCCTAGCTCTTTTTGCAATTAAGTTTGCCTACACACTCATTGCCATTTTTTGCATATCCTCTAATGTGTTATAGTCTCTTTCCCTTAGTTGGTAAGCCATCTCAGGATCGAATCCATCAAGGAACTTCATGAGGGCTAACGCTTGAGGAGGTTTCATGTGGGCTGGTAAAGCATTGTAAATACTATTGTACCTAGAACAATATTCCTGGACCCCTTCTCTCACATTTCTCTTAATGTTCTCATATTCAGACAAGGTTTGGATAGGGTTATTCCTGACTTCCCACTTGTTCAGAAATAATTGATGAAAGGCAGGGAGCTCCTGGATGCTATGGGGAGCTAGGTTTTTAAACCATTTCATAACTTCTCTGCCAAGACTTTGAGAAAACATCCTGAGCTTTATGGTCTCATCAGCTATCTCATTTCTATCACAGTAGTCATTCATTTTGTCTATGTGTTGTGAGGCAGTGATTGAGCTTGTGGCTTCATATAATGGATTAGAGGTATGATATCATTGGAGTAAGGAAACTAATTGAGCAGGTAGGACTAGAGGGTCATACCATGTTTCCATGGTAGGATTCTGTGGAGGTAAAGGAGTAGCTTGAGCAGCAGGTATATGGGTGGCAGAACTTCTTGGACCGACCACAGACTGTTGAGCAGACTTAGGGTGAGAAAGACCAAAGTTATGAATGAGGTGGATATCAAGAGGTATTGATGGAGGGGTTTCTCTGTCACTAATATGTTGACCACTACGTGGTGGTGAACTTGGAGGTTCAAAGTCTGTCTGATCTATGCCACTAAATGACTTAGTTCTAGGTAAATTACTTGGTAAATCTAAGTCAACTTGAGTATCTGATCGAGCTGCAAGGTTTTCAGGTGCTAAGTTAGTTCTATGAATGGGTCTGGTAATAGTTGGATCCCTAGATGTGAGAGACGTCCAAAGAATGCTTTCTGGATTGTCAACTATTTTAGGAGGGTTCAGATTAGGATAAGCTCTAGTATGGATTATTCTTAAAGCCAGTATGTTAAGTTTCAAATCCAAAAGAGAGGAGGCTAGCCAGATATGACAATCTTCAAGAGATAATCTAGTCTTAAACAAAGAAACTTAACCCTCAGAGTTTCCTAGTCTTGGGTGTGAACAATGTTCGTATGGTAGAGTGGGCTGCCCCAGTGGAGTCTTTGTGAAACCAGGAATAATCAGCAGGCCTATGTTGAACCCCTAGTTAAAATGAGAGGGGGGGGGGTGAATCAGTTTAACACATTCATAATCTTTTAAACTTTTATTAAATCTTATTTACACCTTCATTTCATGTCCAAATTAATATGTGAGTACTCTTAGAGTGTGAGCAGCAAGTATTAATATAATATAATAGCAGACTTAATATGAGAGAAGTAGGTATTAAGTAGATGATATAAATCAGATCAACACATACACATCATGCACAGAGACACCAGATATAAGTGGAAACCCATGAAGGGAGAAAACCACATCTTATTATTATTGTGATGCAAAGGCAAGCTCCAACTCCCTCTCACCATTGTTTTTCTGCAGACACCAACCTACAGGAGGCTCCTACCTCAATTCTGCAAGCTACAACTTCCAAGGAAGCACCAACTCCCTTCAATTTTCTGCAGGCACCAACCTACAGGAGGCTCCAACCTTAGTCAGCTACAACTGACAGCTATCAAGCTGCAACTTGATAGGGAAGCTCCAACTTCCTCAATTGATCAAACTGAATGTTTGTTGATTTACCTCAGATGTCAACTCTGTTCTGTAGCTTCTCTTTCTACTCTTCTTTTCTTAATCTTCTCTGCCTTACACTTCTGTACTCTACCTTATCTATATTTTTTCTCTCTCTTCTCTCTTTTTTTGTGTATATCAAATTGATCTTATATATAGAGATCTTCACATGACTGTTTGTATTTCACAAGGAATTTGGAGTGAACAATCATGACTCTTTGGCTTCTGTCTTCTTATTCCTTTATCCAACTCAATTTTAAAAATATAACAATATGCACAAATTTCCACGCTATAGTGGGATCTTTCTTTCCCTTAGGATACTTTCCTTTGCATCACAAAAAATATAAACAACAAAAATATTTACATTTTCAGTTACACATTTCAATATCACTCAGCTCTTTTTCTAAACTTTTGGCTTTACTAGATTTGTCTTTTCTGCTGCTATTGAGTGACTGCTCTGTATATTTCTGTTCATCATGCCTGTAAAAATTCCCTGTGACTTTTTCAGTTCTTACATTCTTTGTTTACCCCTGTTAGTCCCATAAAGTGCGTACACCGAATTTCTGTGTGTGATACAACTGTATTTAGATTTTCACTTCACAATTCTGGTAATCTCACACTTCTCGTATTCTACACTCGCAAGTTCAAAAAAATAATTTTGGACTATTTTGATATCTTAATTCAAAGAATTGAGATATTAATTCAACATTCCTCTATGGCTATAGCCCGACAGTCCATTACGTATACATATGCGCCCCCATATATACATATGTGCTCTATATCAATACATATATTACATCGTCCTTTTATTAACTCACAACCTTAATATATATCAGTATATGGTCACCCCTCCGTTCAATGTTAGAGCATCCTCATATGGTTAACACCACATATATTCCATATAGCACTAACTTTACAGCTGTATTTATCTTTGCCAATGCAACGATTTGCACATACCTTATTAACTCGTAAACCTTAATATATATTTGATTTGGGCCCACACACACAACACATTGCCAACGTGGGGTCAACACAGCTGAATCGTACCTTCGATAAATCCGTGCGCCCATCCAATGGTTGTTATCATGTTGCCTCAGCCTTGACGATCCAACGGATATCGCACGGGCTACTTGAGCGAAAAATAACATGTGATGGCGCGCAGTGGAAGGCAGTTTTCAATGTCGGTCAGGGACACGCGTCGATCAATTTGTGGAATCGCTCGTGAATGGAGAAAACCACTTGCCCGATGGAAGGTGGTGCGATGAAAACCACCCTTCAACTCCAAACCACGTTCACTGTTCACTTCGGTCATGGTTCCATCATTCTCTCATGCTCCAGGTTCCGTCCTCGCCTTGTTCCGCTCCTTTATAAGTTGCCTTGGTCCCTGGCATTTCAGCATGGTCCTACTATATATATATATAACGCACAGTTCCATTCACACTTCGCATTTGACTATGGTTCCGCCTCTCCTTTTGTGACATCAATCCTTCCAGCCCTTCAGATATATATGTGCAGAATCTCAAATGAGCCCTTATTTCAGAGTTATTCGATCAATACAACGCATCTAAGTTCGGAACAGAGGATCTTCATATATCTATACTAACCCTTATTTTATATATATCCTTAGCGCATCAGAATTGTTTATAAATCAAACCATTTGCATTAAACCTTATTACAATTACTCAACAACACCAAATTCCTTATTATATGCAGGGCATTTCCACGACCCTTCACACAAAGTTTCTCAAGAGTGAGGGGGATATTTTACAGTGCATAAGAGGTAACTTTTCAACACTCTTTTCATACTTTCTATAATATGTTCCCACACTCAGAACCAGTTTCTCAAATCAAATATCTTTGCTCCTTGACTGATGCTGCTCCTTGCTCCTGAAGCTCCTCTCCTGCTCCTTTGAATTCTCCTTAGCCATCTCCTTTGCCATCAATGACAACATTTGCAACAGTCTCCCCCTTTGGCATTGATGCCAATGCACTTCCTATGCTTTCCTTTTAAGACAAGACCCTTTCTTCTATTGCTATCCTCCCCCTTTGACATCAATGGCAAGGGGTTGTGTATTTCTTTAGTGTAGATTGTATCCTTTGTTATTTACCCTTTTTCAATATTTCTTGCCTTTTCTCTCTCTGATATCTTCTGACTTTGTACCCTGTTACTCCAAAATTTGGATGAAATCTAACATTCTGACCCTTTAGCCCTTTTATTGACTCTTTTATGATGGATGTATTTTTTCCATAATCCTTTTGATCCCGAGGACCTGTTTCATGCTTTCCTTGTTGGCTGATCTTCCCCTAGAATGATATTTTCATTTCTGTTCTCCCCCTGAAACTGTGCTTTCTCTTTATATCAAAGAGTAGCATTTACAGATACTACCCCAAGTCTATGTCTCAAATATTCAAATGGTTCTCTAGCAAGAGGTTTGGTAAATATATCAGTTGTCTGTTCTTTTGTTGGTACATATTCCACCTTTACTATCTTCTGAGCCACTTGTTCTCGGAGAAAATGATACTTGATTGGGATATGTTTAGTTTTTGAGTGAAGCACATGATTTTTAGATATAATTATAGCACTTGTATTATCACATTTGATTGAGATAGGTTCATCAATGCTTACCTTCATGTCTTGGAGGGTTTTTTTCATCCACATGACTTGTGTACAACATGCTGTTGCTGCTATATATTTAGCTTCTACTATAGATAGAGAGATAGATGTTTGTTTCTTGCTTAACCATGCCACTAGACTTTCTCCTAGATAGAATTCACCTCCACTTGTACTCTTCCTGTCATCCACACAACTGGCCCAATCTGCATCTGTGTATGCTGTCAAAGTGAAGTTTTTTCTTTTAGGATACCAAAGCCCATACACTATTGTTCCTTGTAGATATCTGAATATTATTTTTACTGCCAGAAGATGATTTTGTTTAGGTGTTGCTTGATATCTAGCCACTAGTCCTACTGCTAGCATGATGTCTAGTCTTGTTGCAGTCAGATACAATATTCTTCCTATCATGGATCTGTAGAGTTTTTGATCTATATCCGCAGACCCATTATCAGCACACAGCTTGCATCCTGTGATCATGGGAGTTGACACAGGTTTGCAGTCCTCCATTTTGAATTTTTTCAACATTTATTTTAAGTATTTTTCCTATGAGATGAATGTACTTGTGTTCTTTTGCTGAATTTGAAATCCTAAGTAGAAACTGAGCTCTCTAATCATAGACATCTCAAACTTTGTTTTCATCTCATCAACAAACTATTTTTCTAGTTCTTCTCTGTTTCTTCCAAACATAATGTCATCAACATATACTACAACAATCAGGAGTTCATTTTCATGGGCTTTTATATATAGATTGTTGTCTACTCCACCTCTTTTAAAGCCTTGTTTTTGCAAATATTTATCCAGTCTTGAGTACAAAGCACGAGGAGCCTATTTCAGTCCATATAGAGCCTTCTTCAGTTTGCACACATAGTCTTCTTTGTCTGTCAATGAGAAGCCTTCTAGTTGTTCCATGTAGACTTCTTCTTCTAAGTCTCCATTCAGAAAAGCAGACTTTACATCCATTTGATATACCTTGAAGTTTTGGTAGCATGCAAATGCCAGGAACATTCTAATAGCTTCCATTCTAGCTACAGGGGAAAATGTTTCATCGTAATCAAGTCCTTCGATTTGTGAATATCCTTTGCAGACAAGTCTAGCTTTGTTCCTGATTACCTGTCCTTCCTCATTAATTTTATTTTTGAATACCCATTTTGAGCCTATGACATTTTTTCTCAGTGGGTCTAGGAACTATTTCCCAGGTATTATTTTTCTCAATTTGGTCCAGTTCTTCATTCATAGCATTCACCCAAGACTTGTCCTTGCTGGCTTCTTCGAATTTCTTTGGCTCTATTTGTGACAACATGGCTATGTATACCTCTTCAGTTTGTTCTGTTAGCTGCCTTCTTGTTTGGACCCCTACTCTCTTGTCTCCAATGATCTGATCTTCAGGATGGTTCTTCTGAGTATATCTTGAGGGAGCTTTAGAACTCAGCTCTATATCTTCTATTGTCTTGCTTGTTTCCTCATCATCTTGGTTTTCTTCTTCATGGTTGTCTGATGGACTGCAGCAATCTGTATCTCTTGTATTGTTTGGAAGTTCTTCATCAAATCTCACATCAATGCTTTCTACTATTTTTCGAAGAGTCTTGTTGTAGCACCTGTACCCTTTACTTTTGGATGCATATCCTAGAAATATTCCTTCATCTTCTCTTGCATCAAATTTGCCAAGATTTTCATCATTATTCTTTATGTAACACTTGCTCCCAAAGATTTTGAAATGTTTGATTGAAGCTGGCTTTCCATGCCATAGTTCATAGGGAGTCTTGTCACTGCTTGGCCTTAAGTGAGCTTTATTAAGGATATGTACTGTTGTGTGCACTGCTTCTGCCGAGAAGGTTTGAGCAATATTATTCTCTTGCATCATGGCTCTAGCAATTTGTTGAACATAACTGTTTTGTCTTTCTGCTACTCCATTCTGCGGAGGTGTCCCTACAATAGTAAAATGTTTGTATGCCATGTTCATTGCATAGGTCAGCAAAGTCATAATCAGTGAATTCACCTCCTCTGTCTGATATGATGCATTTCAGCTTACATCCTGTCTGAGTTTCTGCTAATGCTTTAAATATTTTGAATTTTTCCAGAGCTTCCGATTTATTCTTGAGAAAAGCAACCCATGTCATTCTGGAGAAATCATCTATTATCAGCATGAAGTAGGATTCTCCACTTGGTGTTTTAGTTCTTGCAGGTCCGCACAGGTCCATGTGCACAAGTTGTAGAGGCCTTCTTGTTGATAACTCATCTTTGGCCATAAATGATGTATAGGTCTGTTTACCCAATTGACAATATTTGCATATGGTATTAGAAGGCCTTTTCATTTCTGGCATGTCTCCGACTGCTTTCTTTTTGCTCAGTCTGATGATATGGTCAAAAATGAGATGTCCCAATCTCTTATGCCATAACCATGACTCCTCAAGTTTGCTAAGATGGCAGGCTTCATCCTCCTCTTTCACTATGTAAAAATTACTCTCTGTTCGAACACCTTTGAGCAGAGTCTTACTTGTGGTGCTTGATATGACTTCACAATCTTGTGCTCTAAAAAGAACTTCACAGCCTTTGTCACACATCTGACTGACACTTAGTAAGTTTGCTTTCAACCCATCTACAAATAGTACATCTTGGACCTTTCCTCTGCCATTGTCTATGCTGACTAAGCCTTTTCCCTTGATCTTACCTAATTTATCATTGCCAAAAGTAACATTACCAGATTTCTTTTCATCAAGAGTTATAAACTTGCTTCTATCTCGAGTCATGTTTTTTGAGCAGCCACTATCCAAATACCACTGGATTTTCAGGTCTTGAGCAGTTAGAGCCAAGTCACATTTATTCACTTTCTTTATCCATTGGAGGAACCCTTTTGTTTGGTATCTTTTGTGAAGTGATGAACTATATCTTCTAAGAGGAAATTTGGAAGGTATATGTCCAAGTTGATTGCACACACAACATTTGATCATAATTTTTGTAGAATTATGAGTATGAAAAGTATTTCTTTGATTCATAAATCTCCTTGAGGTGTTAAACATCAATCTTTGTCCATACTTTCTATACTCAATGATTTTATGACCAAATTCCTTACAATAAAAGAAGTAACCATAGAAGCTATTTGCATACCTGATGTAAGGTTGTCTCTTCCATTTGTTTGCTTGATGCAGTCTCTTCAATGTTTGCATCTTTTACTGGTTTGAATTACCCCTCGTTGCATGACAATATGTAGCAATGTGTCCCAGATTGTGGCAAGCATAACAGGTGGCATTCTTCATAGGAGGGAAGAATTTCCTTTGATGGTTTCAAAATTTTACATACTCAGGGGTCTTAGTATTTATTACATTCTTTGCTACTAGTGGTTTCTTCTAATCTCTATCTTCCTTATTACATATTTCTTCTTTTGTAGGAATTGTTTGAGCTGCTTCATCATTCTTCTTTGCTTTTACAAAAATAATCTCTCTGTCAACGTTTTCTTTTCCTTTACTTGATTCTCCTTCATAGCCTATTCCAGTATTTATCATAGGGGATCTTTGAGCAACCAGAATTTCATTCAACTTACTAGAGCTTGTTGTTTGAGAAGAGTTTATAGCCACTTTCCTTTGAGAATTTTCTAATTTCTTCCTGAGACATACTACTTCTTCTTCCAACTTTTCTTGTTCTTGAGTTTTTTCTTTGATTCGTTTAACTAACATGTCCTTTATCTTCTTGGCTTCTTCAAGCTCTATCTTTAGCTGCATCATCACTTCTGAATTTTGTTCTTCTCGTACATACTTGAGGAGAATGTTATTTTGTTTTCTGCATTTCATTTTGATTCGATCAATCTCTTCCAGAGCACTTCTTAGCTCCCCCTCAAGGTCCACTTCACCTTCTCCTTCTCCATCTTCTAGCAGGAGACCTTCAAGATCTTCTATAGCCATCAATAAAAATTCAGAGGTTCCATATTCACTTGAGAGTTCATCTGAATCTTCAGATGTACTACTGTCCTGTTGAGCATAGAAGGATTTTCTGCTGAACTTCTTTCCTTTCTGCTAGTTCTTTGATTTATTTTTCTCTGACTCTTGAGGATGATTTCTTACTTTCTTGTGAGGACACTTAGCAGCATAGTGTCCAACTCTTCCACAGTTAAAACATTTGAAGGGGAGTTTACCTTTGTATTTACCTGAGCCTCTATCCAATTTCTTGACAAACTTTGCCTCTTCTTCATCCGAGCAAGAGCATATGTCTCCCTCTTCTTCTTTCTTCTTTTCTGTTTTAAAGGCTTCTTCCCTCGTACTTGGCTTCTTCTGTGGGAGCCTCATTTCATAGGCTATTAGATTTCCAAGTTGCTGGTTCATGGTCAAGGTCTCCCAATCAGTTATTTCTTCTATTGCAGACACCTTTGGATTAAACCTGGATGGAAGAGATCTTAGAATCTTTTGTACAATTATACTTTCTAGCATTTTTTCTCCAAGAGCTTTCATATTGTTAGTAATTTTTGCAGCTTTTAGGAAGAAAATGGCAATGTCTTCATCATCATTCATTTTTAAGTTCTCAAACTGGGCTCTATAGACTTGAAGTTTGGCAGTCTTTACTTTCTTGTCTCCCTCATGTATGTCCTCAAGAGTATCCCATATTTCTTTGGCGGAGTCTTTGTGCATTACTTTAATAAACTCTGCTTCACATAATCCATTCAAGATGGTATTCATGGCTTTTGCATTAGCCACAAAATCTTGTTTTGTTTCTTTCTCTGTGTCAGTTGCCTTTGGGGCATATCCTATTTCCACAACAGCCCAGACTTCTATTCCTAGAGACATTATGTATGTCCTCATTCTGATTTTCCAGAAAGCATAATTTTCACCAGTGAAGAAATGGGCTTTATTGGTTGAGCATCCTTATTTACTAGCCATCTTGGGAACCTAGGATCTCCTTTCAGCTGTTAGACTGGTACTAAGGAACCTGCTCTGATACCAATTGTTGAACCCTTAGTTAAACTGAGAGGGGGGGAGGGGGGGTGAATCAGTTTAACACATTCATAATCTTTTAAAATTTTATTAAATCTTATTTACACCTTCGTTTCATGTCCAACTTAATATGTGAGTACTCTTAGAGTGTGTGTTGGGCCTTAGTTTTGGTCTTATTTTGCTCAAAGAAATATACTAATCCATCTATTTTCCATCCATTTTTCCATTCATTTATTCCATTTTGACATATATTTGATATTGATTCAGGTATTTAATTTTAATTTTTCAAATTCTAAAGTTTTTATGAAAGTTTGATTTTTAGTGCAAAATTGGCTGATTCAGAAATTCCCGTAATAGCTATATGGTTGATATGGTTGCAGGACACTTGGGCATGAGTTGAATGCATGGATGGACAGCTTGGCAACTAGGACTAAGCCACCTATGCTTAGTTCGAATAGAACAAGTTTTATTAGGCCCATTTAGTTCTAGTCAATCATGACTAGTCATTCAGAAATCCCATAGAAATAGGGCAGTTTTGAGATTCTATGGGATTGACCATATTTCTTGGGATAAGAATAATGAATTCGACTTGGATAGGTGGATGAGAAGTAGATGGGTTTGTTTGAGTAAAAATAGATCAGTTTGTTCATGAGACTTCTTATTTAAAGGCAAAGCTTTGATGGCTTATGTATTAGGATTATTATTGACTTATATACTTTTATATTGTGACAATTTTGGATTGAGAAGTTAATTTGAAGACTTGTGCTGTTATCAATTTGCTGTTCAATGTTATGGATGTGTGACTGAAGTTAAGCTTCTGAGATAATTTATCAAGTGTGCAAGGCAAGGGTGGAAGGGCCCCCATTCCAAGCTAAGTACACTTTCTTGTTAACTAGTTTTATTTCCTTGTAATTTGATGATTGTAGAACTGGTTTTCAAAGCTTCATTTCAGATTGTTTAATGATTCATGCATAGTGATTGATGTCATTAGTTTATAACTTATTCATCACTTTATCAAGTTGGAAAAACAGATGTATCAAGTTGAGCATCCCTTCTATGAAAATGATGAATTAAAGTTGGTTTCTTTTGTTTGTGTGCAAGCAGTTTCTTGTTGAGATTTTTTTGATATTAAGATGAATGAATTATAATGGAACACTTTACATGTCTCTTAAGTTAAGAGCTTCTTTCATTCATAATTTATCCATCTTAAGTTCTTGGTTTTAATCTCTGATTCATTAAGTAATAATTGAGGTGAAAATGAATTTCTTGAGTCAAGAACCATTTCCATATTAATCCTTTTTTTTAAAACTAATTGAGTTGGAGTTGTAGAATATATTACTTTCAGCATATCTTTCAAGGTTGATTATATCTGATCTTCACATATAGTGATCTTGCCTCAAAGCATAAACAACCCGGATTGATAATAAATATTGTGTTAGTTTAGGTACATAAATTAGCTCAACATTTTGGCGTCGTTGCCGGGGAGGCAAATATCGGCATAGTCAATAGAGAGAAAAAATATTAAAAAAAAAAACACAAAAACAGTAGTTACATTTTTTAGTTATGTTTCTTTATGCCTAGACATAGAGATCCTCATGGTAGATTTATTAAAAACCCCCCACAAATAGAGATAGGATCATCAAACACCCCAGTTACTGGTAATCCAATCATTGAGGAATTGGCAGAAAAACAAAGAAGTGGACAAAGATTGACTTTGATTGAGAGACAAACTTTGTTAGCTTGGGAAGCAAAGCGAAAACAATCTTCAACTTCTGGAAAACAAAAAGAAATCATCAAAGGAAAACAAACTTTATTTCCATCCATAAATCCTCCTATCTTTGACCAACCTGAAACTCCACTTAAAATTGAAACAAATCAACCAATGGCAGAAGAAGGACATGGATCTGTTATTCTCACTCCTGAACAACGAGCTCAATATGAAAGAAAACAAGCAGAATGGAGAAGAAAAAGAGAAGAGGATGCAAAACAAGAAAATGATAGAAAAATGGAAAATGATCAGAAAAGACAAGAAGATGAAACTACCTTTGGCTTTCCAATAATTGACACAAGTGCAATATTAGGAGAAGAAGTGAAAATGAAAAATATTCCACCTTCTGTATTGCCAAATTTTTATGGAATGTCAACAGAATATCCTGATTCATTTATGTTTGAATTTGATATTCTATGTAGAACATATGGATATACTGATGACATCCATAAACTTCGTCTTTTCCCTGCAACATTAAAAGTAGCAGCCTTGAAATGGTTTATGGGTTTAGGAGAACATACAATAGCTTCTTGGGATGATATGAGATCAGTCTTCCTTAAAAAATATCAAGCTTATTGCAGATCTAGAGATTTAAAGGAAGATATTTTTAGAATGACACAACAAGAAGATGAAAGTCTAGAAGAATATTTGGAAAGATTTTTGTATAATCTACAGAAATCTAAACAACATTCTCTAAATCAAGAAACCATTCGAACAATCTTTCTCAAGGGTATAAGGGATGAATATCTTGACATTTTGAATGTAATGGGTAAAGGAGATATCTCAAACCTACCATTCGAAGAAATTGTTGACTTATGTCAAAAATATTCTAGAGGAAGAGCAAAAACAGGAAGAAGAGAAGTAAGTTCAAAAGCAGCAAAGTCAGCTGCAGGAGGGATAACACGAGCTGAAATAGGAAGTTTATTGGAAAATTTCAAAACAGATCTTTTAAGTACATTAGGGACACAAGTAGATGTGCTAAAGACAAATAAGAGAAAAGAAGAACAAGACCAAGCTTTAGCAATCTTTTGTCCCAAATGTAGAAACAAACATCCATTAAGAGAATGTCCTTTGGATAGTGTTAAGAGTATTCAGGTTTGTGGTCTTTGTACGGAAAAGCATTCCACAGAAAATTGTTTAAAATTGAAAGAATTACAAATGAATTCAATGGAAGAAGTGCCAGGAATGGAAGGTTTTTATTATGTAGCACCACGAAGACCATGGCAACCTAGAATGCCTCAACAAAATCAGCAACACTTCCCTCAACAAAATTACCTTTATCCATCTCAAAATCCTTGGACAACTCCAATGCCATGGCAAGCTTGGCCTCCACAACAATATCCACAACAACCTGCACAAGGTTGGAGAGGATATGGTTATGGAAACCAGCCACCTCAACAATACCAGCAACAATATCAACAACCATTCACATATCCACAATATCCTCAATCCATACCATTTCAACAACAACATTCTGCATATCCACAATCCATTCCATATCCGCAGCAGAATCCCCCACCGTTGTTGACCCAACCACAACAGTTGCAGCTACCCACAAATCAACCCAGACCAACTCAATTACCAGCACAACCAATTGCAAATCCAAATAATAAGGTGGAAAAATCTGCATATACTGTAGAGGAAGCAACATGTTTTCCCACATATTCAATTCTTCCTCTTAATGAAGTCCATCTAAGGTCTGGAAAAGTGCTTAAAAAGGATTCTCCTCCAATCATAGAACAACCAACCGAACAAGGAGAATCACCTGAAACATCACAAACTAAGATACAAATTCAGAAAGAAACAAACATTACAACTCAAACACCACCTTATCCTGAAAGGTTAGTGGAACAACAAAAAGAAATAACCCTTCCTGAATTCGATATTTTAGATGAGTTAAAAAATGCTTATGTGAAAATTCCTTTGTTAAAGGCAATTAAAGAAATACCAATATATGCTAAAACAATAAAGGAATTGTGCATTAAGAAAACTCAGAGAAAGAAGAAGGATCCTACTACAATCCAAGTCATTGGTAAACTAGCAAGTCTCATGTCTACAGAAAACAAAATAGAAAAATATATTGATCCTGGTATCCCTATGGTTACTATATCAATAAATAATTTTTCAGTCCCAAACACATTAATAGACTTGGGAGCAGCTATAAATGTAATGACAATGGAGACCATGAAAACTTTGCATTTGAACAACATTAGATCAACCTCTACAATCTTAGAATTGGCAGACAGATCTAAAGTTGTTCCTGAAGAAATATTGGAAGATATTATAGTCTCTTTGGATTCATGGGAGTATCCTGTTGACTTCCTTATTCTGCAACCAAAATCAAATTTGGGAGGACATCCTCTAATTTTAGGCAGACCATGGTTAGCTACCGCTGATGCCTTTATAGGATGCAGATCAGGAAGCATGATTATTTCACATGGAGAAGAAAGGAAACATATTGCTCTTTATTCACCTACACAGTCAACTTCTTTAGAATCAGTACTTGAAACTCAAGAAAAACAACAAACTAAATCAGTTTTAAGTATAAATAAATTCTTTGATCTAAGAGAAGAAGAAGGGAATGAAGACTTAATGGATCTTTTCATTTCAGAACCAAGTATTTCAGAGCAGCTTAGAGAAATGCAATATG
Source organism: Pinus albicaulis (assembly GCA_034641835.2). Lineage (NCBI taxonomy): Eukaryota > Viridiplantae > Streptophyta > Pinopsida > Pinales > Pinaceae > Pinus > Pinus albicaulis. Next base: position 1,409,240,961 of record CM076574.1, read on the forward strand.
AAGCTGCAAATAACCTTTTGAACCAAAGTTTTCAGGAAACTTGTACTATTCAAACTTTGAGAAATTCTTTTATAGACATCTTTCCTGTAAACACAATCTCCAATCCAATAATAAAAACAATTGAGGTAAGTCCTGGAAAACATTTAAACATTGGAAATGAGTTGCAATCAGAACAAGAACAACAGGTAATTGCATTATTACAGAAATATTCAAAAGCTTTTGCCTGGGATTATACTGACATGCAAGGAATCCATCCTAACACATGTGTCCACCACATCTATATAGATGAACAAATTAAACCTGTAAGACAACCTCAAAGACGAATGAATCCTATGATGAAAGAAATAGTGAAAGATGAACTGCAAAAATTGTTAAATGTTGGATTCATCTATCCTATTTCAGATAGTCAATGGGTTTCTCCACTGGTTATTGTTCCAAAGAAAAATGGAAAGTGGAGGATATGTGTGGATTATAGAGAACTAAACAAAGCTACACTCAAAGATCATTTTCCTCTACCATTTATTGATCAAGTGTTAGACTCATTGGCTGGAAAGAAATTCTTCTCTTTCTTAGATGGGTTTAGCGGGTACAACCAGATTAGAATAGCAACAGAAGACCAAGACAAGACAACATTCACTTGCCCATGGGGAACCTATGCATATAATGTTTTGCCATTTGGTTTATGTAATGCACCTGCAACTTTTCAACGAGAAGTGCTTGCAATTTTTGCTGATCTAATCCATGAATGTGTAGAGGTTTACATGGATGACTTTACAGTTTATGGAAACACATATAATGATTGCTTAAATAATCTTGAGAAAGTGTTGAAACGATGCATTGAAACAAATTTGTCATTAAGCAATGAGAAATGCTATATAATGTTGACAGAAGGAATAGTTCTAGGACACCATATTTCTTCTTCAGGAATTAAAGTGGATCCAGCAAAAATCCAAGTCCTAGTAACCTTAATGCCTCCTACAACACAGAAAGAGGTAAGAAGTTTCTTAGGCTATGCAGGTTATTATAGACGATTCATTGAAAACTTCAGTAAAATAGCCCAACCTCTGTTCAAATTATTAGCAAAAGATATTGAATTTCACTGGACAAATGACTGTCAAAATGCATTTCAAATTCTAAAAGAAAAATTATCAGTTGCACCCATTCTCCGTGGACCAAATTGGTCTTTGCCATTTCATATATCAACTGATGCATCTGATACCGCAATAGGTGCCTCCCTTGGGCAGAAAGAGAATTTGTTCAATTATGCAATATACTTTATAAGCAAGAATCTAACACCTGCAGAATTGAACTATACAGTCACCGAGAAAGAAATGTTAGCCATTATACATGCAGTAAACAAATTCAGACATTATATAACAGGATATCAAGTTTTCATTCATACAGATCATTCAGCAATCAAATATTTGATGAATAAACCTATAACCAATGGAAGAGTAACAAGATGGTTACTATTACTGCAAGAGTTTAATATCACAATACAAGATCGGCCAGGCAAGGAAAATCAAGTAGCTGACTTTTTGTCCCGCATACATTCACCCAATGATCCAAATCCAGTTGCAGATAACTTTCCCGATGAACATTTGTTTGCTATCACGGTAAAAACACCATGGTTTGCAGACATGGCAAACTATTTATCTTCTGGAAAGTTACCAAACCAATTCACTAAAAAGCAAAGACACAAAATTATTAAAGAAAGTTCCAGGTATAGTTGGGTAAATGGTGATTTATTTTATACTGTTTCAGATTTGATAATTAGAAAATGTGTGCGAGAAGATGAAATATTAGATATTCTAAAGGCATGTCACGATGAACCATGTGGTGGCCATTTTGCAGATAAACGAACAGCATATAAGGTGCTGCAACTGGGCTACTACTAGCCATCCATCTTCAAAGACTCTAAGAAATATGTCAAGCAATGTGACAGTTGCCAAAGAACAGGGAGACCAATCACAAGAGATGAAATGCCGCTGAAGCCTCAAGTCCTCATAGAACCATTTGAGCAATGGGCGCTTGACTTTGTTGGACCCATCAATCCATCATCAAATGGAAACAAGTACATCTTAGTATGTACAGATTATGTAACCAAGTGGGCAGAGGCGAAAGCAGTGCATAGAGCACCAGAAGATATAGTGGTCAACTTTCTTTTTAAAGAAATCTTTGTCAGATATGGAGTACCTAGACAAATTGTAACAGATCAAGGAACACAATTTACATCAAAGCTGGTACGAGATCTAACAGAGAAGTACAAGATCAAACACAGAACATCTACACCATATCATCCTCAAGCAAATGGGCAGGTTGAATCAACAAATAAAGTCCTAGAGAATATCATGACAAAATCAGTAAAGCTGAACAGAAAAGATTGGTCTGAAAAATTACAAGATGCACTATGGGCCTATAGAATTACATGGAAGAATACAACTGGTTTTAGTCCATACCAGTTAGTATATGGAAAAGAGGCCTTATTGCCTATAGAGTTTCAGATACAAACATACAGACTAGCAGCTGAATTAGGACTCGACCTGACAGAAGCACAACAGCAGCGGATCATGGAACTGAATCAGTTAGATGAGCATCGTCAACAAGCCATAGAACATACTACATTGGTGCAACAACAAAGAATGAAGTGGCACGACAGATATATCAAGACAAAGACATTTAGCAAGGGAGATTGGGCATTACTTTTTGACTCCAAGTTCAAAGATTTCAAAGCAAAGTTCACAACACACTGGCTAGGCCCATATGAAATTGATGAAATCTTCGACAATGGAGCAGTAAAGATCAAGACAATTGACCAGGATTCCACCTCTTTTATAGTGAATGGACATAGGCTCAAAGTTTATAATAGGCCTATCAGTAAAGAAGCATTTATGAAACAACTGACAGAAGATACAGAACTGGAAGTCATGGCACACCAAGTTCAGCCATCTTCCAGTCCTGTAGTTGAATAAAAATGAAAAAAAAAATAAAAAAATAATAAAAAAAAATAATAAAAAAAAATAATAAAAAAAAACATAAAAAAATAATAATTTGTTTGCTAGTGAAAACCAGGCAACTGGCACTATGCAAACATGAATTCATAGGGGAAAATCAAGGCAACTTGGACTCTATGAATTCCTTTTCTTGTTCTATTGTTCTCACATAACTTCAATACAGGTACTCTCCATCAACAAATGACTTGAGGACAAGTCATATCTTAAGCAAGGGGGAGACTTGTATTAGATCTTTAGCTGAAAAGCTGAAGTATAGAAGAAACTTGTATTGTCAACAGAGGGACCTGAAAGAAGAAATCAATACAGAGGGACCTGAGAGACGTGCCAAAACAACATGTGCATATTATGTAAGCAGTGCAGAGGGACCTGAAACAAGGAATCATTATAAAGGGACCTGATTTTCAATTCAAGAACCAGAGCATGAAGGACAAGGAGCAGCAATAAAATTCACTTTTTGATTCATCTACAACATCTGACTTCATTCCACCTGTACAAACATCATTCAGGGAAGTATATGAATAGTCATTTTGTGCTTGAAATTCAAATTTTTCTTAGGAATTTTTAGTTTTTGTTAAGTTAAAGTTAGTACCTGAGGATATTCAATATTCCTATACATATCCTATCTTCATAATATCCTATACATATTCCATTTCATTCATATACACATTTCTCATACATATTCCCTATAAACCTAAATATTTTTCTTGAGCAAAAGACCAAGCTAGGACAACTCTTTCCACCTGCATACATAAATCAAGCATTAGTATGGTGATGATTTTAAAAATGACCTAAGATGGTCATTTTAAAAATCATAAAGATATGCATAAAAAGCAAAACAAATAATGCGCTATACAAAGACTATATACCATAAGTGTAAATGAGGAATGCGAATTGAATGCAAAGGACATAAGGTTAATACGCATAAGAGGTAAGGTCAATGGCATATAATCAATGCGCATATGGTATAAACATAGGCAAAGGTATATGGCGCATAGTTGGAACATAATGGTTATGACATAGTTGACAGGTTTGACAGAATGATAATGGCATATACAACGCAGGAGAATCATTGCACGAAAGGACACGGCGGAAGTAATCAGTTCATGCAGAAGGTAGTGATGATACGGGTGTATCATTCAAAGTGAAATGCGTTGGTGCATATCATAGCACACGACGATGGGAAATCAACGTGCACGGTGGTGACAATACAGCGTGATAATTCAACCATAGCGTGCACGGTGGTGTGATAAAACAGCCATGTCATTCAAACATAACGTGCGCAGGTGGTGGTGTACGTATATAGTTTAAACATTAAACAAGGCCGTGGTATCCTCATGACACAGTCTGTCGACTGGTCAAAGAGGACAACCATACCAACCTCACATAATAACGCCATCAGACACGGTACAACCATGAACTCGGTCCATTCATGACTTTCAACCTCATTCCTCATTGCCAGAGCTCAGAAGGAAGGCGTTTTGAAACAAAACATTGATATGAAGAAAAGAGAAGGCGGTTGATTAATCTGGAGAGAAGAGAAGGCGGTTGAAGCAGCGGAATAGTGAAATCGCTCCGGGGAAAGCAAGAAGGCAAATTTAAGGTAAGAAATTGCTCCGGATTCGACGATCAGAGATCACAGATTTCCAGGATTGAGTCAGGTAACAGTGGAGTTCATTAACACTCAGCGATTATGGAATATTGTTTGACATTAATTTGTGATCCTGTGTTTTGACACCAGCTCAGTTAACCGAAACAGTAGGGATTTGGAGCACCGATTACATTCCACGCGTTTTGTTGACAGTCAGGTAATTTCAAAACCCGTGATTATCTCCAGATCGACAGCACTTAAGGTTTGATGATAGAGTGTGATGCGCAGCATCGTGAGGAAAATCCGTTGCATGAGTAACAAGTTTTAAGTGAAGTAGTATGGCGGAGGATTGTTGAATTGCGCACTAAGCCGTGATCTATGCGCACCAATATTTTCACAAACAGTTAGCGTGTAAACTAAAAACGCCATAAAACATTTTGTTGCCACTGCGTTTTGTTTTGTTTTGACAGTCAGGGATCAAATGCTTAAAGGTCACATTGAATTATGGATGAAAAATAGAGTCGGGTTCGTTGAAGCCATGCTGAGGCCGAAAGTTTGTTGCATATTTATGATGAGTCTGCACGAAATTTTTGTTTGCATACACCTTTGCTTAAGTCCAAACAGTGCGAAAAATTTCGATTAGGCCGAGAGCACTCTTTGATTCTTCTTATTTTTTTATATATATATACACAAGTAAATCATGATTGTGTGGTTTGTGGTACTGTGTGTATTTAATAAAAAAAACAGAGATCAGTGTATTAACAGAGTATACAGGTGTTGCTTGTATTCAACAGGGAATTCAGAAGAGTGTTATTGCAAGGGAATATATCAGAGGTTAAAAGTGCAGAGTTGAGTTGAGTCAGAAGAGGAAGGTAAGCTTCTTTGCTTACTGAATTTCATTTAAAAAAAAAAAATAGTCATAATTTTTATTAAAATGAAGTTAGTAACAACAGAAGCCTACATTGATTGGTTTACAGAAACAATGGCAAACAGGGTAGAGCCAAAATTTCAAATAGAAAGCTGGGGAAAAGAGACCATAGAAAAACTCTATCAGGCAGGAATGATAGGCTTTCTACAGAAATTTAATGGCCATTCTGAGGAGATAACCAAAGATTTTATAAAAAATTTCAATCAAGACCAAACTCGAATAGGAGAAATCATTGTTCCAGTAACCCAAGAATACTTGTCCAAAGCCTTAGATTTGCCAATGTTAGGAGAGAAGTATTACAAAGGGCTACACTTCAAGGAGAAAGCATGGAATTTCTTCCTTGAGAAAAACCGGAAGGGAACATTTGATAGGACAAAAGGTATACCCAGGGAATGGTTTAATGAGCCATGGAGAGAATTGGTCTTGATTATTCAAAAGTTTTTAACTTGTGACCGAGGATATAGTGTTGCCCATTTATATCATGTTAAACTTCTACAGCACATCAAGGGGGAAGATAGGATTAATTTACCTTATTTTCCTATATAAAAGCCTCTTAAAAATGATTGAAACAGCAAGACATGAAAACAGGCTTAAGGCAGGACAAATGTATCATCAAGGATTGATTAAAATCCTAGTTGAATATCAAGTAAGATTGCAGGGCATAGTGTGGAGAGAATTCATGGTTAAAAATCATTTTACTGAACAGATTACAGAGGTGCAAGAGAAAACAGAGCAGGAAAGTAGGGGAGTGATGAATTCACCCGTGTATCCTAGAACAAGAGCCAAACAACAAAATAATATGGCTATGGATTATGAAATATCTGTGATGTCTATTCCCAAAAGATTTACAAACAAAAGTCCCATCAATTTAGACAGGGAAGAAGAAACATATTTTCCAAGACCACAAGAAGAAAATAACATTCCACAAGAAGAATTTGATAGGGATTCTGCCTATGATGATGAAGCAGCTGCATCATTAATGAAAACAACTCAGGATTTTGAAAAAGATGGGAAAATCAAGGATTTAACTGATCAATTAGAAATTAGTAAATTTTTTGAAAAACAGTTAGAAGAGGAGAACAAAGCAAACAGGAAAGAAAATGCTAAATTGATCAAAACAAATGAAAAATTGAAAGAAGACTTGGGGAAATTGAAAAGGAAGAATGATCTAATTTCTAAACAAGCATTTAAATGGTTGAAGGAAAAGAACATGTGGCAGGCCAAGTATGAGAAGCAGAAGGTTAAAGCAACTTTTTTTAAAGAACGAAATGACACAGGTTTAGATTGTTTGGCAAGGGCAGCACAACAGGAAGCATCAACAGGTACAACATCTACTTCAGAAAGAAGAAGGTCAAAGAGGAACAGGCAAGCATGGGGACATGCTTGATGATAAGCAAGGGAGACATGTTGGGCCTTAGTTTTGGTCTTATTTTGCTCAAAGAAACTTATTTATCCATCTATTTTCCATCCATTTTCCATTCATTTATTCCATTTTGACATATATTTGATATCTATTCGGGTATTTAATTTTAATTTTTCAAATTCTAAAGTTTTTATGAAAGTTTGATTTTTAGTGCAAAATTGGCTGATTCAGAAATTCCCGTAATAGCTATATGGTTGATATGGTTGCAGGACACTTGGGCACGAGTTGAATGCATGGATGGACAGCTTGGAAACTAGGACTAAGCCACCTATGCTTAGTTCGAACAGAACAAGTTTTATTAGGCCCATTTAGTTCTAGTCAATCATGACTAGTCATTCAGAAATCCCATAGAAATAGGGCAGTTTTGAGATTCTATGGGATTGGCCATATTTCTTGGGATAAGAATAATGAATTCGACTTAGATAGGTGGATGAGAGTAGATGGGTTTTTTTGAGTGAAAATAGATCATTTTTTTTCATGAGACTTCTTATTTAAAGCCAAAGCTTTGATGGCTTATGTATTATTGACTTATTATACTTTTATATTGTGACAACTTTGGATTGAGGAGTTAATTTGAAGGCTTGTGTTGTTATTATTTTTATGTTCAATGCTATGGATGTGTAACTGAAGTTAAGCTTCTGAGATCATTTATCAAGTGTGCAAGGCAAGGGTGGAAGGGCCCCCATTCCAAGCTAAGTACACTTTCTTGTTAACTAGTTTTACTTCCTTGTAATTTGATGATTGTAGAACTGGTTTTCAAAGCTTTATTTCAGATTGTTTAATGATTCATGCATAGTGATTGATGTCATTAGTTTATAACTTATTCATCACTTTATCAAGTTGGAAAAACAGATGTATCAAGTTGAGCATCCCTTTTATGAAAATGATGAATTAAAGTTGGTTTCTTTTGTTTGTGTGCAAGCAGTTTCTTGTTGAGATTTTTGATATTAAGATGAATGAATTATAATGGAACACTTTACATGTCTCTTAAGTTAAGAGCTTCTTTCATTCATAGTTTATCCATCTTAAGTTCTTGGTTTTTAATCTCTGATTCATTAAGTAATAATTGAGGTGAAAATGAATTTCTTGAGTCAAGAACCATTTCCATATTAATCCTCTTTTTAAAAACTAATTGAGTTGGAGTTGTAGAATATATTACTTTCAGCATATCTTTCAAGGTTGATTATATCTGATCTTCACATATAGTGATCTTGCCTCAAAGCATAAACAACCCAGATTGATAATAAATATTGTGTTAGTTTAGGTACATAAATTAGCTCAACAGTGTGAGTAGCAAGTATTAATATAATATAACAATAGACTTAATATGAGAGCAGCAGGTATTAAGCAGATGATATAAATCATATCAACACATACACATCATGCACAGAGACACCAGATATAAGTGGAAACCCATAAAGGGAGAAAACCACATATTATTATTGTTGTGATGCAAAGGCAAGCTCCAACTCCCTCTCACCACTTTTTTTCTGCAGACACCAACCTACAGGAGGCTCCTACCTCAATTATGCAAGCTAAAACTTGCAAGGAAGCACCAAATCCCTTCAATTTTCTGCAGGCACCAACCTACAGGAGGCTACAACCTCAGTCAGCTACAACTGACAGCTATCAAGCTGCAACTTGATAGGGAAGCTCCAACTTCCTCAATTTATCAAACTGAATGTTTTTTGATTTACCTCAGATATCAGCTCTGTTCTATAGCTTCTCTTTCTGATCTTCTTTTCTTAATCTTCTCTGCCTTACACTTCTATACTCTGCCTTCTCTATATTTTCTCTCTCTCTTCTCTATTTTTTTGTGTATATCAAATTGATATTATATATAGAGATCTTCACATGACTATTTGTATTTCACAAGGAATTTGGAGTGAACAGTCGTGACTCTTTGGCTTCTGTCTTCTCATTCCTTTATCCAACTCAATTTTAAAAATATAACAATATGTACAAATTTCCATGCTACAGTGGGATCTTTCTTTTCTTTAGGATACTTGCCTTTGCATCACAAACAATATAAACAACAAAAATATTTACATTTTCAATTACACATTTCAATATCACTCAGCTCTTTTTTTGAACTTTTGGCTTTACTGGATTTGTCTTTTCTGCTGCTATTGAGTGACTGCTCTGTATATTTTTGTTCATCATGCCTGTAAAAATTCCCTATGAATTTTTCAGTTCTTACATTCTTTTTTTACCCCTGTTAGTCCCATAAAGTGCATACACCGAATTTATATGTGTGATACAACTGTATTTATATTTTCACTTCACAATTCTCGCAATCTCACACTTCTCTTATTCTACGCTGGCAAGTTCAAAAAAATAAGTCTGGACTATTTTAATTTCTTAATTCAAAGAATTGAGATATTAATTCAACATTCCTCTATAGCTATAGCCCGACAGTCCATTACGTATACATATGCGCCGCCATATATACATATGTGCTCTATATCAATACATATATTACGGTGTTCTTTAATTACCGGAAACGTTACAACAAAGTCCAACAATACTCGGCATCCTTTTGTTAACTCGCAACCTTAATATATATCAATATATGGTCACGCCTCTGTTCAACATTAGAGCATCCTAATATGGTTAACACCACATATATTTCATATGGCGCTAACTTTACAACTGTATTTATCTTTGCCAATGCAACGATTTTCACATACCTTATTAACTCATAAACCTTAATATATATTTGATCTGGGCCCACACACACAACACATTGCCAACGTGGGGTCAACACAGCTGAATCGTACCTTCGATAAATCCACGCCCCCATCCAACGGTTGTTATCATGTTGCCTCGGCCTTGACGATCCAACAGATATCGCACAGGCTACTTGCGCGAACAATAACGCGCGATGGCGTGTAGTGGAAGGCGGTTTTTCAATGTCGGTCGAGGACACGCGTCGATCAATCTATGGAATCGCTCGCGAATGGAGAAAACCGCTTTCCGGACGGAAGGTGGTGCGATGAAAACCACCCTTCAACTCCAAACCACGTTCACTGTTCACTTCGGTCATGGTTCCATCTTTCTCTCACAGTCCATGTTCCGTCCTCGCCTTGTTCCGCTCTTTTATGTTTTCCGCTCCTTTATATGTGGCCTTGGTCCCTGGCGTTTCAACACGGTCCTACTATATATATAACGCACAGTTCCATTCACACTGCACATTTGACTATGGTTCTGCCTCTCCTTTTGTGACATCAATCCTTTCGGCCCTTCAGATATATATGTGCAGAATCTCGAATGAGCCATTATTTCAGAGTTATTTGATCAATACAACACATCTAAGTTCGGAACAGAGGATCTTCATATATCTATACTAACCCTTATTTTATATATATCCTCAGCACATCAGAATTGTTTATAAATCAAACCATTTTCATTAAACGTTATTACAATTACTCAAAAACACTGAATTCCTTATTATATGCAGGGCATTTCCACGACCCTTCACGCGCAGTTTCTCAAGAGTGAGGGGGATATTTTATAGTGCATAAGAGGTAACTTTTCAACACTCTTTTCATACTTTCTATAATATGTTCCCACACTCAGAACCAGTTTCTCAAATCAAATATCTCTACTCCTTTCTCCTGAAGCTCCTCTCCTGCTCCTTTGACTTCTCCTTAGCCATCTCCTTTGCCATCAATGAAAACATTTCCAACAGTCTCCCCCTTTGGCATTGATGGCAATGCACTTCCTCTGCTTTCCTTTTAAGACAAGACCCTTTCTTCTATTTCTATCCTCCCCCTTTGACATCAATGGCAAGGGGTTGTGTATTTCTTTAGTGTAGATTGTATCCTTTTTTATTTACCCTTTTTCAATATTTCTTTCCTTTTCTCTCTCTGAGATCTTCTGAATTTGTACCCTGCTGCTCCAAACTTTGGATGAAATCTAACATTTTGACCCTTTAGCCCTTGTATTGACTCTTTTATGCTGGATGTATTCTTTCCATAATCCTTTTGATCCTGAGGACCTGTTTCATGCTTTCCTTGCTAGCTGATTTTCCCCTGGAATGATATTTTCATTTCTATTCTCCCCCTGAAACTGTGCTTTCTCTTTATATCAGAGAGTAGCATCTCCAGATACTACCCCAAGTCTATGTCTCAAATATTCAAATAGTTCTCTAGCAAGAGGTTTGGTAAATATATTAGAACTCTATTCTTTTGTTGGTACATATTCCAGCTTTACTATATTCTGAGCCACTTGTTCTCAGAGAAAATGATACTTGATTGGGATATGTTTAGTTTTTGAGTGAAGCACAGGATCTTTAGATATACTTATAGCACTTGTATTATCACATTTGATTGAGATAGTTCATCAATGCTTACCTTCATGTCTTGGAGGGTTTGTTTCATCCACATGACTTGTGTACAACATGCTACTACGACTATATATTCAGCTTCTGTTGTAGATAGAGAGATAGATGTTTGTTTCTTGCTTAACCATGCCACTAGACTTTCTCCTAGATAGAATGCACCTCCACTTGTACTCTTCATGTCATCCACACAGCTGGCCCAATCTGCATCTGTGTATGCTGTCAAAGTGATTTTTTTGCTTTTAGGATACCAAAGCCCATACACTATTGTTCCTTGTAGATATCTGAATATTCTTTTTAATGCCAGAAGATGATTTTGTTTAGGTGCTGCTTGATATCTAGCCACTAGTCCTACTGCTAGCATGATGTCTGGTCTTGATGCAGTCATATAGAATAGACTTCCTAATATGGATCTGTAGAGTTTTTGATCTATATCTACAGACCCATCATCAGCACACAGCTTGCATCCCGTGATCATGGGAGTTGACATAGGTTTGCAGTCCTCCATTTTGAATTTTTTCAACATTTATTTTAAGTATTTTTCCCGTGAGATGAATGTACATGTGTTCTTTTGCTGAATTTGAAGTCCTAAGTAGAAACTAAGCTCTCCAATAATAGACATCTCAAACTTTGTTTTCATCTCATCAGAAAACCCTTTTGCTAGTTCTTCTCTGTTGCTTCCAAACATAATGTCATCAACATATACTACAACAATCAGGAGTTCATTTTCATGGGCTTTTATATATAGATTGTTTTCTACTCCACCTCTCTTAAAGCCCTGTTTTTGCAAATATTTATCTAGTCTTGAGTACCAAGCACGAGAAGCCTGTTTCAATCAATATAGAGCCTTCTTCAGTCTGCACACATAGTCTTCTTTGTCTGTCAATGAGAAGCCTTCTGGTTGTTCCATGTAGACTTCTTCTTCTAAGTGTCCATTCAGAAATGCAGACTTTAAATCCATTTGATATACCTTGAAGTTTTGGTAGCATGCAAATGCCAAGAACATTTTGATAGCTTCCATTCTAGCTACAGGGGAAAATGTTTCATCGTAATCAAGTCCTTCGATTTATGAATATCCTTTGCAGACAAGTCTAGCTTTGTTCCTGATTACCTGTCCTTCCTCATTCATTTTATTTTTGAATACCCATTTTGAGCCTATGACATTTTTCTCAGTGGGTCTAGGAACTAGTTCCCATGTATTATTTTTCTCAATTTGGTCCAGTTCTTCATTCATAACATTCACCCAAGACTTGTCCTTGCTGGCTTCTTCGAATTTATTTGGCTCTATTTGTGACAACATGGCTATGTATACCTCTTCAGTTTGTTCTGTTAGCTGCCTTCTTGTTTGGACCCCTACTCTCTTGTCTCCAATGATCTGATCTTCAGGATGGTTCTTTTGAGTATATCTTGAGGGAGCTTTAGAACTCAGCTCTGTATCTTCTGTTGTCTTGCTTGTTTCCTCATCATTTTGGATTTCTTCTTCATGGTTGTCTGATGGACTGCAGCAGTCTGTATTTTGTGTATTGTTTGGAAGTTCTTCATCAAATCTCACATCAATACTTTCTACTATTTTCCGAAGAGTCTTGTTGTAGCACCTGTACCCTTTACTTTTGGAAGCATATCCTAGAAAGATCCCTTCATCTGCTCTTGCATCAAATTTTCCAAGATTTTCATCATTATTCTTTATGTAACACTTGCTTCCAAAGATTCTGAAATGTTTGATTGAAGTTGGTTTTCCATGCCATAGTTCATAGGGAGTCTTGTCACTGCTTGGCCTTAAGTGAGCTTTATTAAGGATATGTACTGCTGTGTGCAGTGCTTCTTCCCAGAAGGTTTGAGTAATATTATTCTCTTGCATCATGGCTTTGGAAATTTGTTGAACAGATCTCTTTTGTCTTTCTGCTACTCCATTCTTTTGAGGTGTCCATGCAATAGTAAATTGTTGTTTTATGCCATGTTCATTGCATAGGTCAGCAAAGTCATAATCAGTGAATTCACCTCCTCTGTCTGATCTGATGCATTTCAGCTTGCATCCTGTCTGATTTTCTGCTAATTCTTTAAATATTTTGAATTTGTCCAGAGCTTCTGATTTATTCTTGAGAAAAGCAACCCATGTCATTCTAGAGAAATCATATATTATCAACATGAAGTAGGATTCTCCACTTGGTGTTTTAGTTCTTGCAGGTCCGCAAAGGTCCATGTGCACAAGTTGTAGAGGTCTTCTTGTTGATAACTCATCTTTGGCCTTAAATGATGTACGGGTCTATTTACCCAACTGACAAGATTTGCATATGGTATTAGAAGGCCTTTTTATTTCTAGCATGTCTCTGACTGCTTTCTTTTTTCTCAGTCTGATGATATGGTCAAAACTAAGATGTCCCAATCTCCTATGCCATAACCATGACTCCTAAAGTTTGCTAAGATGGTAGGCTTCATCCTCCTCTTTCACTATGTAAACATTACTCTCTGTTCAAACACCTTTGAGCAGAGTCTTACCTATGGTGCTTGATCTGACTTCACAATCTTGTGCTCTAAAATGAACTTCACAGCCTTTGTCACACATCTGACTGACACTTAGTAAATTTTCTTTCAGCCCATCTACAAATAGTACATCTTGAGCCTTTCCTCTGCCATTGTCTTTGCTGACTAAGCCTTTTCCCTTGATATTACCTAATTTATCATTGCCAAAAGTAACATTACCAAATTTCTTTTCATCAAGAGTTATAAACTTGCTTCTGTCTCCAGTCATGTGTTTTGAGCAGCCACTATCCAAATACCACTGGCTTTTCAGGTCTTGAGAAGTTAGAGCCAAGTCACATTTATTCACTTTCCTTATCCACTGGAGGCACCCTTTTGTTTGGTATCTTTTGTGAAGTGATGAACTATATCTTCTAAGAGGACATTTGGAAGGTATATGTCCAACTTGATTGCATACAAAACATTTGATCATAATTTTTGTAGAATTATGAGTATGAAAAGTATTTCTTTTATTCATAAATCTCCTTGAGGTGTTAAACATCAATCTTTCTCCATAATTTCTACACTCAATGATTTTATGACCAAATTCCTTACAATAAAAGCAGTAACCATAGAAGCTATTTGCATACCTGATGTAAGGTTGTCTCCTCCATTTGTTTGCTTGATGCAGTCTCTTCAATGTTTGCATCTTTTGCTGGTTTGAATTACTCCTCCTTGCATGACAATATGCAGCAATGTGTGCCAACTTGTGGCAAGCATAACAGGTGGCATTCTTCATAGGAGGGAAGAATCTCCTTTGATGGTTTCCAAATTTTACATACTCAGGGGTCTTAGTATTTATTACATTCTTTGATACTAGTGGTTTCTTCTGATCTCTGTCTTCCTTATTACAGATTTATTCTTTTGTAGGAATTTTCTGAGCTGCTTCATCATTCTTTTTTCTTTTACAAAAATAATCTCTCTGTCAACCTTTTCTTTTCCTTTACTTGATTCTCTTCATAGCCTATTTTAGTCTTTATCATAGGGGATCCTTGAGCAACCAGAATTTCATTCAACTTACTAGAGCTTGTTTTTTGAGAAGAGTTTATAGCCACTTTCCTTTGAGCATTTTCTAATTTCTTCCTGAGACATACTACTTCTTATTCCAACTTTTCTTATTCTTGAGTTTTTTCTTTGATTTGTTTAAGTAACATGTCCTCTATCTTCTTGGCTTCTTCAAGCTCTATCTTTAGCTGCATTGGGACTTTTGAATTTTGTTCTTCTCGTAAATAATTGAGGATAATGTCCTTTTGTTTTCTGCATTTCAGTTTGAGTCGATCAATCTCTTCCAGAGCACTTCTTAGCTCCCCCTCAAGGTCGACTTCACCTTCTTCTTCTCCATCTTCTAGCAGGAGACCTTCAAGATCTTCTATAGTCATCAATAAAAATTCAGAGGTTCCATCTTCACTTGAGATTTCATCTGAATCTTCAGATGTACTGCTGTCTTGTTGAGCATAGAAGGATTTTCTACTGAACTTTATTCCTTTCTACCAGTTCTTTGATTTATTTTTCTCTGACTCTTGAGGATGATTTCTTACTTTCTTGTGAGGACACTTAGCAGCATAGTGTCCAACTCTTCCATAGTTAAAACATTTGAAGGGGAGTTTACCTTTGTATTTACCTGAGCCTCTATCCAATTTCTTGACAAACTTTGCCTCTTCTTCATCCGAGCAAGAGCATATGTCTCCCTCTTCTTCTCTCTTCTTTTCTGTTTTAAAGGTTGCTTCCCTCGTACTTGGCTTCTTCTGTGGGAGCCTCATTTCATAGGCTGTTAGATTTCCAAGTAGCTAGTTCATGGTCAAGGTCTCCCAATCAGCTGTTTCTTCTATTGAAGACATAGGTCTTTGGATTAAACCTGGATGGAAGAGATCTTAGAATATTTTGCACAATTATACTTTCTGGCATTTTTTCTCCAAGATCTTTGATATTGTTAATAATTTCTGCAGCTTTTAGGAAGAAAATGACAATGTGTTCATCATCATTCATTTTTAAGTTCTCAAACTGGGCTCTATAGACTTGAAGTTTGGTAGTCTTTACTTCCTTGTCTCCCTCATGTATGTTCTCAAGAGTATACCATATTTCTTTGGCAAAGTCTTTGTGCATTACTTTAATAAACTCTACTTCACATAATCCATTCAAGATGGCATTCATGACTTTTGTGTAAGCCACAAAATCTTGTTTTGTTTCTTTCTCTGTGTCAGTTGCCTTTGGGGCATATCCTATTTCCACAGCAGCCTAGACTTCTATTCCTAGAGACATTATGTATGTCCTCATTCTAATTTTCCAGAAAGCATAATTTTCACCAATGAAAAAAGGGGCTTTATTGGTTGAGCATCCTTCTTTACTAGCCATCTTGGGAACCTAGGATCTCCTTTCAGCTATTAGACTGGTAATAAGGAACCTACGCTGATACCAATTGTTGAACCCTTAGTTAAACTTAGAGGGGGGGGGGGGTGAATCAGTTTAACACATTCATAATCTTTTAAACTTTTATTAAATCTTATTTACACCTTCATTTCATGTCCAACTTAATATGTGAGTACTCTTAGAGTGTGAGCAGCAAGTATTAATATATTATAACAACAGACTTAATATGAGAGCAGCAGGTATTAAGCAGATGATATAAAGTAGATCAACACATACACATCATGCACAAATACACCAGATATAAGTGGAAACCCTTAAAGGGAGAAAACCACATCTTATTATTGTTGTGATGCAAAGGCAAGCTCCAACTCCCTCTCACCACTGTTTTTCTGCAGACACCAACCTACAGGAGGCTCCTACCTCAATTCTGCAAGCTACAAATTGCAAGGAAGCACCAACTCCCTTCAATTTTCTGCAGGCACCAACCTACAGGAGGCTCCAACCTCAGTGAGATACAACTGAGAGCTATCAAGCTGCAACTTGATAGGGAAGCTCCAACTTCCTCAATTTATCAAACTGAATGTTTGCTGATTTACCTCAAATATCAGCTCTGTTTTGTAGCTTCTATTTTTGCTCTTCTTTTCTTAATCCTCTATGCCTTACACTTCTATACTCTGCCTTTTCTATATTTTCTCTCTCTCTTCTCTCTTTTTTTGTGTATATCAAATTGATATTATATATAGAGATCTTCACATGACTGTTTGTATTTCACAAGGAATTTGGAGTGAACAGTCGTGACTCTTTGGCTTATGTCTACTTATTCCTTTATGCAACTCAATTTTAAAAATATAACAATATGTACAAATTTCCATGCTACAGTGGGATCTTTCTTTTCCTTAGGATACTTTCCTTTGCATCACAAACAATATAAACAACAAAAATATTTACATTTTCAGTTACACATTTCAATATCACTCAGCTCTTTTTCTGAACTTTTGGCTTTACTGGATTTGTCTTTTCTGTTGTTGTTGAGTGACTACTCTGTATATTTATGTTCATCATGCCTGTAAAAATTCCCTGTGACTTTTTCAGTTCTTACATTCTTTGTTTACCCCTGTTAGTCCCATAAAGTCCATACACCGAATTTCTGTGTGTGATACAACTGTATTTAGATTTTCACTTCACAATTCTGGCAATCTCACACTTCTCTTATTCTATGCTGGCAAGTTCAAACAAATAAGTCTGGACTATTTTAATATCTTAATTCAAAAAATTTAGATATTAATTCAACATTCCTCTATAGCTGTAGCCCGACAGTCCATTACGTATACATATGCGCCCCCATATATACATATGTGCTCTATATCGATACATATATTACGGCGTTCTTTAATTACCAGAAACGTTACAACAAAGTCCAACAATACTCGACGTCCTTTTATTAACTCGCAACCTTAATATATATCAATATATGGTCACGCCTCCGTTCAACGTTAGAGCATCCTGATATGGTTAACACCACATATATTTCATATGGCGCTAACTTTACAACTGTATTTATCTTTGCCAATGCAACGATTTTCACATACCTTATTAACTCGTAAACCTTAATATATATTTGATTTGGGCCCACACACACAACGCATTGCCAACGTGGGGTCAACACAGCCGAATCGTACCTTCGATAAATCCACGCGCCCATCCAATGGTTGTTATCATGTTGCCTCGGCCTTGACGATCCAATGGATATCGCACGGGCTACTTGCACGAAAAATAACTCGCAATGGCGTGCAGTGGAAGGCGGTTTTGCAATGTCGGTCGGGGACACGCATCGATCAATCTATGGAATCGCTTGTGAATGGAGAAAATCGCTTGCCCGATGGAAGGTGGTGCAATGAAAACCACCCTTCAGCTCCAAACCACGTTCACTGTTCACTTCGGTCACGGTTCCATCTTTCTCTCACGCTTCAGGTTCCATCCTCGCCTTGTTCCACTCTTTTATGTGTTCCGCTCCTTTATAAGTGGCCTTGGTCCCTGGCATTTCAACACGGTCCTACTATATATATAACGCACAGTTCCATTCACACTGCACCTTTGAATATGGTTTTTCCTCTCCTTTTGTGACATCGATCCTTCCGGCCCTTCAGATATATATGTGCAGAATCTCAAATGAGCCCTTATTTCAGAGTTATTCGATCAATACAACACATCTAAGTTTGGAACAGAGGATCTTCATATATCTATACTAACCCTTATTTTATATATATCCTTAACGCATCAAAATTGTTTATAAATCAAACCATTTGCATTAAACCTTATTACAATTACTCAACAACACCGAATTCCTTATTATATGCAGGGCATTTCCACGACCCTTCACACACTGTTTCTCAAGAGTGAGGGGGATATTTTATAGTGCATAAGAGGTAAGTTTTCAACACTCTTTTCATACTTTCTATAATATGTTCCCACACTCAGAACCAATTTCTCAAATCAAATATCTCTGCTCCTTGACTGATGCTGCTCCTTGCTCCTGAAGCTCCTCTGCTTCTGATTTGACTTCTCCTTAGCCATCTCCTTTGCCATCAATGACAACATTTCCAACAGCCTATTGATCACCAGTTGAGTATTTTGATCTTTTAGGAGTTGTGGAGTCGCCATTTGGATGATTTCTAATGTTCAAGATGATTTATTGTCCACCACAGTGATTAACTACCAGAATGAAGCTTGTGGGTTCTCTGAGTTCCTAAGGATGTCTAAAATAACAGTCTACTTAGATTTGTTCCCCAGTGGAGTCACCATTATGTTGGGGACTCAACTAGTTAACACACCAAATATTCTTGAATCAAGGTGTTTTTGAGATCCTAAGGGTATCTAAGATGAAAATCACTCAGAATTCCCCAGTGGAGTCGCCATTATGCTGGGGTTCCTGTGATTTGGCAGATTTGGCAATACCAAATGACAAGACAACATCAAATGACTTTCGAATCTCAGGATCTAGCCCTCTTGGATCCAGAGAGGGATCTCTCTATAAAGGTAAAGAATAATGTATCTTTAAAGGTCAATTTAAGGTGTTAGGCTAGTTATAGAGCACAAGGGTTGTTGTTTTGTTTGTTTGGTTGGGAATATTGACAGAAGGGTTCAATGTAAGGTAAAGGAATGAGTAGAGAAGGGTTTTCGGCAATGGAGAGATAATTCAAAGAGAATACAAGTCCATTGGGCAAGGGGGTCATGAAAGGGTTTACTTGTAATTCAAATATCCAAGGCTTCCACAGGGCTAGTCATCTAAAAAAGAGGATCTCTTACGATGATGTATTAGATGAAACAATAAGGAAATCAATGGGAATGAAAAGGAAAAGCTTCCAAGGTGACCACTTCAGAGTAAGTCAAGAGATAGGGCATACCTTATACCTCTATGATCAAAATTCCTGATGAGGCTAACTCCGAGGACAACAATCCAGCAGTCCTCCTGACTACTTTCAGACAGTAGAAACGCACTTAAGTTCAAACACAGAGTGAATTCTACGATCAGAGAAATACTTTTATGCTTCTCTTCTTTTGGAATTCAACTCAAAGGGATCTTAGAAAGGCTAACTGTTGGAAAGGGAACTTAGGGGATAGGGATAATCACTAAATCTCCCTATTCTCCTATTCTTTCAGCAGAACCAAACAAGAACATATAAGAAACAAACTCTAAATTCATACATCAGTAAGTATGGGCAAACCAACTCTTTGACTGGTTAATTATGTTGAATTTGTTCTTAGATACACAAATAGCAGAAAACATAAAGAGAAGAAAATGCAGGAAGCATTAGGGTACTTGCAACAGTATATCCTTAGCTAAAATTACTGTTTCTTATCAAAGAGAATGAAACATGATGTAAAACAAAGGGAAAACAATAACAAAGGAGGGACACATCACCACTGATTTAAATCAGGATCCAATGAACATGCTTATCATATTAGTAGAGCAAAACCAGTCACATACATTCTTGTCCAATAGCTTGATATCATCCAGAAATCATCTCCCAACCTATTTACAACTACTACTCACAGAACTCTAACTCAGTAAAACAACTTACAATAACTGATTTTCCAACAACCAACCAATATTTTCAATGTAATTTACAGGGGTTCTTATAGGGGAACGAGTGATAGGAGTGGTAGATAGGACTTAAAAGCTTCATTAAAACAGAGGGAGAAATATCTTCGAAGCCCATTATGTTTAATATATTTACATTAACTTTCAGTAACCTTTAGTCAATTAAGAAGTCTCTGTCAGGTTGACAATAACTTCTAGGGTGTGCTCTTGAATTACTTTCCTCGCTGAGATGTCTTTCTTATACTCTGAGACAAGTAAGGTGAAGACTTGTCTTTTAGGTCTTCCATGCCTTCATAACCACTGTCCTGATAGTTTTAGGCCCATTTCTGTCAGTTTAATAACTGCCAGGATGCTTGGTGGAGTGTAGAATAGGTCATGTGAATTGGTCCTTTTTGGGGAAAAGAACATTCTACTGATATCAGATCACTGTTGCTTTGAATTACTGGTATGACTTGTTTATATTTATGATCTGAAATTTATTAAGCTTTCTTCATTTTCCTTAGCTGCAGATTAGATACTTAAATCTGCAGTATCATGTGCTAATCCTACTGGTCTTCTTCTGATACTCTTTAGACTTCTGTTGGCCTGTGTTTGTGAATATACAGGTTACAGGGGCACTAGAGGGTTTTATGTTAGGGTAAATAACCTCGATATTCAATAAAACATGCTTTTAAATCTTCTTAGTGATGTCTTCCTCTGCGCTATATGTGACCATGACTATGACAGTGAAGACAATGTGAATTCACTGCCCTTTGAAACCTGTAAAAAATGAAAAACACATTATAAAAACCTGCGGGAGTGGGGATGACTTCTTCAAATGCTCGTGAGGGTGGAGGAGCAGTGAGGAAAAATGTGGATGCAGTGGAAAATGGGAAGAAAACCCTGGCAGAGCAGCTAACCAGGTCTGATGGGGGTTTGGGTGCGACGACAGTTGTGGACCGTTAGATCAGGATGATCTACGGTGGAGATATTTTGATGAAGTTGTTTGGGAGAATAGATGAAAGGAAAATGAATGGGGTTGCAATATAACACAATCCGTTCCATCTCAAAGAGAAACGGCTGAGATTAAAAGCTAAAATGACGTTGAGGAGGGTAGCGGTATGGCGAAAAACTGGGAATGGTTTCCGCAAAATGAAATGGGGGAGAGGCAGTATTCACTTTTGGAACATGATTCCATACACTGATCGCCACATGGATTTCCAAAACCACCCATTTCGAAAAATTTTGGGATGCTAATCTTCGAGCATAAAGATTTTTCGAAACAGAGCTTCGGCCGTTGGATCGTGCGATGTTGATCAGACGGTGCAGATAGCACATGAGGAGAGGCAATGTGTGTGGGCGGAAGGATTGGTTACGATCTAATATCGGGGCAGAGCTTTTGAAAGGGGGGAAAAGATGTCAGATGGATGGGCAGAGTGCGACGCAATCTCAGCCGTTGGTTCTTGTGGATTCAATGGCCCAAATTCATTTGAAAACATAATGTCGTGAATGGAAAAATAAACAAAAGATAAGGTTTTTGAAGGAGATTTATGTATTTAAGTGCCTGATTGTGGGGCTAAGGTTATATGAGAAGGGGGGTGTAAAGGATATAAGCCCTTGGGGGCTTAACACCTTATAGTGCAAAATATTGTTATTTAGGCCAAAACAAGGATTTTTAAGGCTAGGTAAGGGTTCCAATAGGCAAAAGAAGGGATTTTTAAAACCAAATAAGGGGAAATATAAGGTTTTAAGATGGTTAGGATGATTTAGAGGTTAAATGAAGGCTGTTTTTGAGGGATTTTTTGAAGGAAACAAGGATGAAAATGGGGATTTTGTGTGAGTGAAATGAGAAATGAAATGATGGAAAATGGAGCCTCATGAACAATTTTTCTTAGGTAAACAGCAGGGTTCATTAATGGAAACAACAGTGATGATTTTCTAAAGGATGAAAGACACATGAAGGCTTCAAGAATGATAGATTTACAAAGGATATGTTTCTCTTCAAGGCTCAAACTCATATTTAGCCACCTGTTTTCTTTGACAAATTATTATAGGTGGCTAACACTACCTTTGCTTCTAGACATCCCTGGAGGTGGTGAAAGGTGATGAAAAACGTAAACTATGCCTGAATACCATGGTGATTGAAGAATTTTTTTTGAAATTGAAACAAGGGAAAAATCCTCCTCATCCTCCAACATTGCTGCTATGAGATTTATGTCTACGACATGCAAGTTTGATTGCGCCATTAGTTTGGCCAAGCCTTGTCCCTTGATCAACTTTGTGGGTTTGATCTTCAAATCATATTCCAACATTGCTACTATCCACTTACCTCTTCTTCCCTCCAGATCAGTTTGCATTAGGACCTCTTTCACTGCTGCATTAGGACATATGATATGGTATGTGAATGCAGAATGTATACTCTAAAATCTTTTAATGGTTTTATAAGAGCCAATGCTTGTTTTTCAATGATATTATACCGCAAGGAAGCGTCTCAGATGGTCCTACTAAAAAATGCAATGGGTTGTTTAGTCTGATCTCTCTTTTCCATCAACACCACAGCCATGGTATGCTCCGATGAAAATGAAAATATAATGAAATCTTGAGTGTAATTTGGACTAATCAAGACTGGGGAATTAGACAAAGAAAGTTTTACCAGATTAAATGACTTGATAGCATCCTCGCTCCATTTGACAATGCTGTAATTTTTCAACATATTATTCATTTCTCTTAAATGTTCAGCCAAATTGGGTATAAATCTGCATAAGAAGTTCATCTTACCATTAAATGCCTGAATCTCCTTTTTGTTGCATGGGAAGTCTATGTGTTGAATTTCCTCCACTCTTGAAGGATCAATGCAAATGTCGTCTTTAGAAATGATATGAGCCAGTAGCCTTCCCTCATCCATAGCAAACAAAATTTTCTTCGGATTTAGATAAATCCCAAACTTCCTGCATCTTTGAAATACAATCTTCAAGTGGTGGAGGTGTTCATCATCGGAACCAGAAAACACTTTCAGATCATATAAATAAACAACCATAAAAACATCCTTTTCATTAGCAAAAGAAATATCCATTACTCGTTGGAGAGTGGCTCCAATATTCTTCAGTCCAAATGGAATTTTGGCATACTGATAAGTTCCCCAAGGTTTTGTAAATGCAGTTTTGTCTTGGTCCTTTTCATGCACCAAGATCTGATTATAGCCTGAGTAGCCATCGAGTAGTGACATTTCTGATGCTCCAAATACTATTTGCAGAATATGATACATCTTCGGTAGTGGATAGTTATCCTTCAAGCATACTTTATTGAGATTCCGGAAATCTATGCACAACGTTATTTCTCCTGTCTTTTTTCGAAATCCAATCTGAAAATCTAATTGGAACAATGGTACCATATTTATGCAATCTGTTTACCTCTTTTTCAATGGATGGGAGCAGCTTCGGATTGATTCTTTTCATCCTCTATCTAAATGGCTTCTGATCCGACTTTATGGGAATAATATGCTGAATTATATTTTTTTCATATACCTTCAAATCTGAATAATCCCACGCAAACACATCAGAAAATTTAGAAAGTAATTTAACATACTGGGCCTTTACCTTAGGAGACAATGCTTTTGATAACTTTACAAACTTGGGCTTGTCAGTTGTTCGAAGATTGACATCCTCAAATCCTTTATCAGTAGGCACCAAGCATGGCTTCCTTGCAACATCATCTTGATGAAAAAGCTTCTCTAAAGGTATGAGACCTCTAGTAATAACATTTTCTTTTAGCTGTAACACGTCCATCTGATTTGCTTCAATCTCTTGCTCATCGTTATCACAATCACTCTCTATGGAAGTATCCTCGAATTTTCCTTCACTCTGAAAAAAAGCATTGATTTCATTGTCATCCCAAAACACTTGCCAATACCTTAAATTATCTGGAACATCCGACCGATGTTTGACATAAATTTCAAATTTGTTGGTGGAGTTCATTGGAATCTTCAAATTTCTTGCAGTAGTGGCATGAGAATCTGCAATAATATTTTGCATTCGGGGTACTGCTATCAAAGTGTACTTAGAAAACATTCTTAGGATGTCTAGGACTGCATTTATGTAGGCTCTCAATTGCGGATGCTTTTTTTGATACTCTCCTTTTACCTGTTTGATTATTAACTCTGAATCTCCATAAACAGAAATTATTTTTGCATTCAACTTCTTCAAAGTTTTCAGACCTGCAATCAAAGTTTCATACTCTTGTTCATTGTTAGAGCAGTCGAACGCCAAGTTATAAGCACATACTCTAACATTACTAGGAACTTTTTGAGGCTAGAAAATAGGGCTTCGAATCCATATTCCTATACTCGCACCGTCCTTACCAACAGCTCTCTCAAAATCCATGCTCCAAAGGCCTTCTTCCTCTTCTTCTAGATGCTGAATTTTTGTTTCTTTCTCTACCTTCCCTTGACTGATTTCTTCATTTTTCTGCTATTCACTGTCCCTTTGTTGCTGGCAGGTGGAAAGCTTAGAAATTCTTGCTGCTTTTTCTTTTTCATGTTTAAGGAATTCCCTAAAATTTTCTAAAATTTCAGGAACCTCATTTACTTCTACCAACTGAACATCTTTATCATTCAAACCACAATCTGAATATAATACAAAAGACTCTAATTCTGTGTGGACAACATTAATTGGATGATTAAATGGCTTGTCTTTGCTAGTGATCATATATTTCATTTTCTTCTCCCTGTATATCTCTCTCAATTGACTGAACACGGGAATGGTAGCATAAGAGAAATCAAGTTATATAGTTCCCTTAAATTTTTCACCCCACGATCTAGACAAAAGCATTCCAAACCGTGGTGGAACATCAACAACAACTACATCCATCACAACATTCTTGACTAGGATTTTATCTAAAGATACTACCAAGTCTTTGATAAGACCAATACAATGGACCCTATCGGAGTCAAAGGAATACAAATCATGGTATTTTTGGGTAATATCAAGACCCAACTTCTCCATAATGGCTTTAAGAATCAAATTATGAGAAGCTCTGGAATCCAACAAGAATTGTGTAAAATGTATTCATGAAATTTAAGACTCAGGGAAAAGGGAGGGACTTCACTATCTTTAGACTGACCTTCGAAGGCAGGACCAAAAATGAGTTCAGGGTAATCATGTTCGATATTTACCATATCTGACATAGAGTCTATTTGAAAAATTATAGACACCTGATGTTTATAATTTCTATTCTTCACCAACTCAGCTAAGGGAATG
Organism: Pinus albicaulis; assembly: GCA_034641835.2. Classification (NCBI taxonomy): domain Eukaryota; kingdom Viridiplantae; phylum Streptophyta; class Pinopsida; order Pinales; family Pinaceae; genus Pinus; species Pinus albicaulis. The sequence goes on from CM076574.1 coordinate 1,409,266,476, forward strand.
GACACGTTCAGCTTAGCAATTTCATTTTCTAAATTAAAATATGAAACGTTTTCTACCTCTTTGACGGGAAGATCTTTCTTCTCCACTTGCTCCTTTGCTGCACTTGGCTGATTATTCTTCTCATTTGCAGTATTATTTGTCGAGGCTTATTTGCTAGAAGATGGATCAATAGGTTCTTTCCCTTTCCTCTGATTATTCGAAGAGTCATTCTTCGATTGTAGCTCTTTCCTTTTCTGGATGGGATTGACTGGCACATCTCTTCTCCTCAAAGAATATTTCTTTTGCTGTGCTGAAAAAGTATTCATATATCCTCGTTGATAATCATCAGACTCTTCCTATAAATCTACCTCATTCGCCAATATGAAATCTTCATCTCTTCAGGTGTCTGGAGTCACTGCATATTATTCATCTTCTATCAAAAAACTGGGCGTACCGTCAGTAGTGAAAAAATGATTAGCTTCAACTACTCGATCATCATCATCATCTGTTTCCATTCCCTGAACATAATTTTGCTGCAAAGGAGTTTTGATCTGTTGTTGTTGTGTTGTTTGGTATTGGGCTTTATGTTCCCTCTGTTTAATTCAGAATTGGGGCTGTTGCTGTCCTCTAAAATTTTGGATCCCTGATTTGTGCTTCAGGTCTATCTGAAATAGTCAACCAATCAACCATATTCTCAACTGTTTGGATCAAAGTATCCATATTACTGTCTGAAGGAGGTGCTTCCTCTTTTACAGTCCCTCTCTTTTCAACTCTCATCCGTGATCTATTGGCCCGCAAATTTTATTCTACGCTTACAGCAGTTTTCTGCATATCTTCAAGTGTGGTAGGATCTCACTCTCGTAACTAATATGCCATATCGGCATCGAAACCATATAGGAATTTGAGCAAAGCTAACCCCACGGGGGGTTTTAGACTGGCTGGAATAGCATTATACACTGAATTAAACCTCACACAATAATCTTGTACAGTTTCACCCACATTCCTTTTAATATTTTCATACTGAGACAAAATTTGGAGTGGATTTTTCTTTTACCTCCCACCAATCTAAGAATTGTCTATGTAGCTCTAGTAAAGTGTGAATAGAGGCTACTGTTAAGGCTCTGAACCATTTTCAAACTTCACCTCCAAAACTTTGGACAAACAATCTCACAGTCACATTGTCTGCCTCTACCTCATGAAGGCAAAAGAAGTCATTCATCTTATGAACATGTTGCTGGGTTGTGATGCTTTGAGTGGCATCAAAGAAATGAATTTTACTTTGGTAATTAGCAGTAATATCATTCAAATTCTGAGGTAAAACTAGGGGTGCATACCGGGCAGCCATAACTCGAGGTGGATTTACAACAACATTTGAACTACTAGGATTTAAGGGAGCAGTTGATGAAGGAGTGGGAAGCTAAAAAATTATTTTTGAAATTGATGGAAATACTGATGAATTGGGGGCAGCGGATGCTATTTCTAATGATTCAGAAAGCTCAGGAATATTTGTAGAAGTGATAGATGTTGGAGAAGAATTCAACATATCATCATCAATTGATCTATTCACCCTTTGAACTTCGATATCTACAAGAAAATCTGGATCTAAAACTGTGTTATCCAATGTTGTTTCAGATTTGGTTCTGAACAAATAAAGCTCAAAAATATCATCAAAAGGGAGATCTTCAACGAACAACCACTCACTGAGCCAGGAATGGGATCTGGAAATAGGTCTAGGGATTATTCAACCTTATTGTCTTCTGATTATTCGAGGAATGAGGTTAGGATTTTCAAATACAGGGGGAGGATTTGGATCAAGGTTTGCCCTTGTGTATTTCCTTGAAGCCAGTGTGATCGAAATTATAATTTGCAATGCTTTATTTTCAGCCTAGCAAATTCTGGAAATCATGATTCAGAATTCAAGAATTTATATGAAAGAAATTACTGGGGTGATCAGTCTTTCATTTCATATTTGTTCCCCAGTATGGTCACCATGATGTTATCACCTAATTTTTCCCCAGACTGAAGAAAGGAAAATCAGGGTAACTACACACCATGCTTAACCTTGTAGCTAGCCCTACAAGGCAGGGAGAGGGCTCTCTCCGTAAAATATCTCAATGAAGTGTGACTGCAAAACTGATTTTAGGCTAGGTATAGTAGCTCAAAATATTTTATAAATTTTATGGGTTTTATGGTTGGATTAGACGTAGCTGGGCAATTTAAATATGGGGAATTAAATCAGAAATACAGGGTATTCTGTGGGGCAAGGTAGGCATGGAATTTTAAAAACTTTGTTTTAATGATTATGAGGTGTTTAAAGACTGGTCAGGAGCTAAGGAGGGCATATGAGATAGATCCTTCTCAAAAAGTAGAAAACATACAATATTGAATAATTTTCCCAAGGCAGAGCACTTTAAAAAAGTGGATTCTAACTATCTAACTTGAAAAAATTCAATAGAAATAATGGAATGAATGAAATGGCATACACAACATTTAAAAGATGATTAAAAAAGAAGATATTGTGCTAAAATTCCATACCACAGGGATCCCATAAAAAATTACTGCAAGTCTTTATTAATTCCCTGCCAAGAGGTTACAAAGATATACAATGAAGCTCAGTGTGTCCCATTGATTCCGTTCTTTTTCCACACCTACAAATGACTCAAAAATTACACTAAATAGACAGGCTTTCAGGGTTCGAATCCGCAGAAGGAGGAGTTGTTTCACCTGCCCCGAGACCAAAAACTAAAGATAGAAAAACCCAACAGTATGCCTCTAAAAGAGAGGAAACAATATATTTTGACCATCTGGAAGATTTTCTGTTACATCTACTTCAAAAAATGGGAAGAAAAACAAATCTGGAGACCTTTCCCCCTCATTTCTCATTTTCTTCCTTTTCATGGCTAAGGCCGAAATGATCTCTGTATTCATAATTAGCTCACAGCCTTAACAAAATGTCTCTTTTTCCTTTTAAATTTCAAAAAAAAACCCTTTAAGCCAATAAAAATCGAAATTGCCTCTTTAATGGAGAAAAACCCTTTTTAATTTTATTGAAATAAACGAAGGACCAGTGAGCCCATAAATCACAATCACAAATCAGAAGCAGAAGAAGTGGGGAGACTTGTTGGAAGAAAACGTGATATGCGATGGAGCGATGGTGTAGTGGAGCGATGAGCAATGAGAGGAATGCGCAATGCGACAAAAATAGGCCGATCGGATGGAAGGCCGATAGAGGGAAGGTCGATGGCAAGGAAAGGAGGATAGGATGATGCGATGAGGGATGATTGGGGGCGATGGAGGAATGTTGATGGGGAAAATGCCGATGAAGCATGACCCGATGGAAAATGGCCCGATGCGAAGGAATGATAGAGGGAATTGGGGATTGCCGAAGTGGTGAGAGAGCGCCGAAGAAAAATATTTCTAAAAAAATTTAAAATCGAATTTTGTTCTTTTACACGAGGAAAGCCATTTTTCCTTTGAAGAGGCGGAAAGAATTAAGGTGGGGCCCGGGGATATCGCAATCGGTGATTGTAAGAGGAGCAGGCTTGGAGTTGCGGGACTGCTGAACGTGCGATGCGATGAAAGTATTATCGCATCGGCAGAAGGAGTGAGCCGGGGTTTAGTGCTGTGGGGATTTTCTGATCGCGATATGCGATTCATCACATCGACGGAAATGGGAAAGCGAGTTAAGTGCTGGGGATGCTACGAAGTTGCGATGCGATGAAGTGGCTTATCGCATTGGCGATATTGGATATGCAGGGTTTGGCACTGAAAAAAGAAACATTTGCGATGCGATGGTGCGATCGCATCACATCGGTGATGGGCCATCGCATCGAGGTTTTTTAGGATGCGGAAATAAAAAGGAAAAGGGAATTTTGTGATAAAATCATAAACAAGAAAAAATGTAAAGTTAAAGGGCCAAATGAAAAAAATGAAGGGGCAGAGTTGTGCTTTTTGGACCCTTATTCATTTGGGCATATTTCCCAATCCAGAAAGTGATTTTGGGAGTGTGATATACCATTGGAAATACTTTTCCAAGCTCCTTCTGATGAACATACTTGGAACATGATTTACAGTGAAAATTATGTGGAGAACACCTTTGAAACCCAGGCAGAGAAAAAGCCCCTTTGGCTTTTTGGAGATAGCATCTTTTGAAGTTCAACTTATTACATATGGAGACATAAAATTACATAAAAAATGATAATAAAAACAAAGTATCCTGTTTTCACCTCAAAATATGTTTTGAGGTGAAAATTACATTTAACTGAAAGAACAACTTCTTTGATTTTTCCAGATACCATGCTTTGAGTTTATTAGGCATCCTCATGTCCTTGCTGATATTTATTGACATTTTGATGATAAATTTGACCATGGTGGAACCCTAAGACCTAATGAGACCAACCCTATGATCTAACAAAGTGAACTTTGGAGTGAAAGTGAATCATGACTGAAGACCATAGAGAAGAGACCAGCAAGTATGTTCATGAGGGAAACTGATGAGGTGACCACTACCATCAGTGAATCCATGACCTAACGGAATGATAAAAATTTATAGTATGGGACTCCTAGTATGAAAATGAAAAAGAGCAGATTTTGATCACTGGTGGCAGTATGAAAAGACTAATACTAACATCGCTCACACCAAATAGATTGATTGCTATTGTAGCTGAATAGGGTTGGGTGGTAAAAAATCATGCAACGTAGAAATATCATAATCACCCATACTCTTCCTTAAGCCAGATAGAGTGAAAGAGATCATGTAGAAAGTCTCTATTCTTGTAATTTCTGCTGATGTCGTGGGCTGTAGTAACACAAAGATTCCCATAAGAGTGGAATCCTTTAAGAGTCCTAGACCAATGTTCTGAATTTCTAGTTGGGGTAAGTGAAAAAACTGAACGCTTCCAGTTACCTTTGAAGTTGAGGCAAAAAAGGATAATTGATTAATGACTATGATTGTACCTTTATGTGGAAAGGAAATCATTCTAAAGTATGTAGAAACAATAACAGTCATTGCATATACCCATGGTCTTCCGAGTAAATATTATAGTCAAGGGGTCTGCCAACAACCTCAACATCAATACTTACCGTTTTTCCCCCTAATTCAACTTGCAGGTTATTGATAATACCACAAGTTTTATATGTTCTTCCATCAAAAGACTTCAACGTCATTAATGATTGTAATAATCATGGCGAGCCAAGTGACTTCCAATAGTTTAGAGACATAATGCACATAGATTCTCCCTCATCAATAATAGCATGATGAATAAGGTGATTGAGAACATTTACTTGTATGGAGAATGCCAATACTGCTGATAATTGCGGCACATAGCCCGTATGATTAAACACAACAAGATTAGAATCAGTCGGATCAATTCCACCAATGGCCAAAAATAAAGCCTGCTTCTGGGAGGGACAATTTTGTAATACCGCAAGAGCGGACATAGTTGAAAGGGATTGAGCCAAATCTTCAACTATATTATAATTTTGTGTAGCTCTTGCTCGAGGATTATATGTTGATTTATGAATTACTCACTTTGGTGGCTTAATTGTCAATTCAGGAATAATAGGAGGTGGTACCGATTCATTAGATGGGTTCGTTGTCAAGGTAGTAGGTTTATCAGTGGTCGGACCACCATAGTCTTTATTCCGCATTGACACCAAAATATCTTGTGAAGGTTTGGTGGTGGATAACATTAACACTTGGGAACTAGGAGCTGGATCCGTAGCAACCAAATTTGTGTCTGGATTTGGAAATGGGTCTGTCAACATAGCTGATGCATGAGAAGTCTTGATGATTTTTGAGAATTCAGCATGGTGAGGAAAATACCTAACAAAGTGTTCCTCGTTACAGATTATGCATAGATAATGAGGTTTCCCTGGTCCAGACGGTTGATCAGATGATATTTCCTGCAGGTTAGAAGTTTTCTTTTCCTTTGATTTCCCCTTTTTCTTACGTCCTGGTTGCTTGTCACTTTTTCCTTTGTCAAATGACACGACATTAATTTTGGAAGTAGGAGCAGGATCAGATGCAGTAGTGTGGTGTGTGTTTGCAGTGCCTATCAAGCCATCTCCGGCATGAGAGTCCTTTATTTGAGGAGGAACATTGAAATTAGGTCGTGGCACATTAGGAATTTTTTCATAGAGCGTGCCAGATTGAGTATAAATCAAGTCTAAATATTGGGAACGATCGATAACTTGCTCTTCTGTGATGACGCCACCTTTAGCCACATCCTTAGTTATAGATGGTAACAAGGATTTAATGAACCATTCAAAAAGGAGATGATCGGGAACAAATGTCTTAACCATTCATCGACAACGACACCACTCATGAATATGATCAGAAATGTGAGTAGCATTATTATGTTTGAAGTTGGTCAAGAGTTCCGTTCTAGTTTCGTATCTTATTGGTAACTTGAAATGGGTCAGAAAGACAATAACTAAGGTAGTGAAATTATCGAAAGAAGCTGTAGGTAATTCAATGTACCATTTAGCCGCCGAGCTTGTGAGTGTATGATGGAAAAGACGTAATCGAATAGAATCATCATTTAGGGAATTTGATGAACACCATAAATGATAAGTCATAACATGAGTTGATGGATGTTCTCTAGGGTTTCCATTGAATTTAGGAATGCTGGAGGGTAATTTATGAGGTATCATCGGCCACCAGTGAGCATAATTGATAGGATCGTTGGTTAATTGGTTTAAAATTGGTAATTCCAAGGTTGCAACAAAAGGAAACTGTCTACTAAGGTCAGGTTGAGCATAGCCAGGGTAAGATGGAATTGCTTGGGCAATAGGTCTTTGAGCACCAGCATATGGAATTTGATGTTGGTAACCCAGATAGGGGTTGTTTTGCATAGTAAACGCTTGAGAATTCTGTTGACCAAAACCTGGATATGATACTTGCTGAAATGAAGTTTGAGGAATTTGCACCTGTGGTTTCCAAGGGGTCTATCCACCAATATTATAACCCAAATTAGTGTAAGCTGGATTCGGTTGATATGTATAACCAGGCTGCATTTGCGACATCCCATAAAATGGTACACCAGCTTGTGAATAAATGATCCCTGAAACAGGTTGTTGTAAATTAACCAAAGGATTTTCAGTCTGTGGACCCAACATTTGATGATATTGAGTCAAAGAAATTTCCTGATAAGGTTGATGTACAATATTTTGATTCTATAACAGGGGTATAGATGTATTAACAAGTGGTAATGAAGTGGGTGTAACAGGTTGAACTGGTTGATACGAGTGTACAACCATTTGTGGTTGGATAGGCAGTGTGAGATGCCATTGACAAACATTCATGTCAACATTAGTTTGACCAAAATGTGACTGAGTACTGTCATATTGGCTGACCAAATGTTGCCCCCCAGCATAAGGAGGATAATAAGTTGGAAAATAATTTTCTCCAAATGCTGGGAGTCCAGTTGATATGGTACTTAAAGGAATCGAACCATAAGGACCGACTTGATATTTCCCTAATGATAGATGTAATTAATCAAGTCGTTCAGTACTAACTATAGGTCTACCAGTTAAAACACCAGATGATGACATTGGTAAAGACCATGATCTTGAAGATCTACCAGAGAAAGTGCCAGATAATCATTTGTAACCTGTTGGGACCGAAGGGATACTGTGCAAATATGACTCTGGTGAGGTTGTGAACATCGACGGGGTAGCGAGGGTAGGAGCTGACGTAATTGGAACAGCAGACCCAACCAAAGATGTTGGTTCAGGCATGGTTGTATGACCAAATTTATACTCTCTAAAATCGACGAGAGATTGAATGGCAATAAGATCAACAAAAGTAGATGGAAACGATTGAGGAAAATATTGGTATAGGTAAAGGTCTCCCCCAAAATGGGTTGGACTTAAAGGTGGATGAGGTTGTGGTATTTATTCAATCGTAATTAAACCAGGAGGAAGAACTTCGCCGTTAGGCCCAAAATATTTTTCACACAGTTGATTGTGTGATATAGGATTTTCAGTGGCTACAGAAATTTGTGGGGTAACCAAGGTAGGAACAACTTCCAGTTGTTCGACTTTAGGATTTAGATGTGCCGACAAATAAGAGACAGGATATGGATCAATTTGTGATTGAAAAACGTCGGGTCTAGGAGGTATGGTCTCAGTGATTGAATGGATTGTGACTACGGATAGCTGTGAAGAATCTGTTTTGACAATAGTAAATGAACCGGGATGTGTGGAAACAATTTGAGCTAGCTCTAGTTTAAAAGATGATGTTTCTCCAGAGTTACGAATTATAATTGATTCGGCAGATCATGATCGCCTTCGCCTACCAGAAGTAACTTTCGGTGGTAAAGGTGGTTTTAAAGCTAATCTACGTGAACAATGGGGGGTAGGATTTTTTTTCTTCCAAGATTACTGATTTATTTTATCCAAAAAAAAAATAAACAAAAAGAGGGTAATGCTAGGCAAAAGGGTTTACCAAGAAACTGTGAACTACAGAATACCTCCTGGCGAACCAAAAATTACATGCAGGTAATCTCCCTGAATGTTGTGTTCGGTGTATCACAATTTCAGGGCGGCCGACTCGGTTCAATATGGATGGATAGCACCTAAAATTTTTCCTCCCAAATATACCTGAAGGTACGTGGAGGCCCAAGTCTGTATTAGCGTTGTCTGATGTGAAACTGCACAGTGAGAGAACCCCTTTATACTTATCGTACTGTAACACCGCCCGATATACCCAAGAGTACATGGAAGAGATATGATATACTTACATACGTGGAGTGAGGTATCACACTCGAAATGTATCGCAGACAAGTTAACGACAACAGCTATGTTTTACGACGTCAGAAACATGTCTCTAGCCTAGACCTTATAAATATTATCGTTATGATTCCAATGTGTTGTTAAGTAAATTGAGATTTATTTTATGTTGATCTTGCTTAACAATTTTCTATTCAGGTTCACCATGATGATGTATATGAAATTCCTAAAATGCAAGCTAAGAATGATAAACAAACTTTGAGTTTCAGCTTTTTCAATGAAGAACCTAGCTACTAAGGGAAGAGAGCAAATAGTTCATGAGAAAACAAATCAATGAAAAAAAACCAAAATCAATGAATCACAAACTAAATGCAGATTTCCTAATGTTCCTTTTGCAAAACACACATAATCCTACATGCAAATGAAAGTTTTTATTTTCAGTTTCCTTAATGTTATGAATGCAGAAAAGAAACTAGGTGCACTAGATCAATAATCAGATTCTTTATACTTTCGAGAAATGAAAAATACAAACAACAATTTCTCTTTTGAAGGAAAAACGAGGATTTCAACAACAATTTCTCCTATCAAGGAAATGAAGATTTTATGACAATTTTCTATTTCGAAAGCAAATGATTCTTAATGCGAGCATAAAAAATACTTTGAAATCAGCTTGTCAATGATAAAGAAAAACTTTTTTAAACAAACATTGAACAAATTTTCAGCTAAAGGAGGAAGAAGTATATAGATTCACTGGTCAATTGAGCATCAAACTTTTCAGAACACAGCAGCAAACAAAATTGAAGCAAGTTGCAAAGTCAAATTCAAGGGAATTTGGTCACTTTCAGGAGTCAACGCAGTCTACAAGGGGAGACAGTGCTCTACAACGCAGGCTTGGAAGGGAGACAATGCTCTAAAAAGCACTGTGTCCTGTCTAAGTGTGCGTTGGGCGCAGTAAACAAGGAAAAATACTACTATTTAACTCACTGTCTTTGCAAATTAAGTTCTGAAAAAGTATAATATTTATGTGTAACAACTACTAGGTAGATTTACAAAGTAAATCTGAGACTAAAACACCTAGAACTAAGAGAAATTCTCTCCAGTATGGTCTTGAGTTTGTTGGGCTAGAATTGCAATCTACGGATAAATTACGCTTCCCTAGATAGGCGCTAGTCTAGAACAATAGGTGAAATAATATACTACCATTTCTCCTAAGTCTGAATAGATACAAAGAGAGTATTGGAAGCTTATTTTTTCAGTCGCTTCCAAATGGCTCCTTCTGTCGCTTCTGTTGCAGCTTCAAATTCAAGCGGTTTGTGAGCTGAATGCTTCCGGCAAGAAAGAACACTGAAACAATAGAAGATGAAATAATATAGATATCTATTCAAGCTATTTATGTAAATCAGTAAAGCATAAACTACATTCATCAACCAAGATCTTACAATATGGAAAATCAAAGCTAACATAGATGCATGTAGGGAAAAATAAGAATTACTCTTTATTGATGATAGAAGGAGAGGTTACAACCTAGTGACTGATTTGAAGTGACCTTCTAGAAAAGTTCCCAAGTCTCATCACAACATAAATCTCTCCAGCAATAGCTTTACAAACCAAGCTCTCAATTCAAAATTATCCAGCATTTCTCTACTCAAATTCTTCCTCTCAAACACTTAGGTCTGTGTTCAATTTATAGATTAACTATGGTTTGTTTTGCAATCAATAACTTTCCAAAAATAGGCAAGAAATGTTTCCAGTCATGTATATGTCAAATGGACACTTGGATCCGAAGCTTGACACATGTGAACTCTTCTAGAAGGCACTGGCAAAGTGGAGATTCCGGAACAATGATAATTTCACTCCCAATGTGACCAACGCACCTGTGGATGTCGGGAAGTGCTGTGCAGAGTAGCCTTGTATGGGGCTACCTACATATGCAACGCACTTAGGCCCCTTAGAGCTTGCATTGGTGAGCTCTCATATGCTAAATAATAAGCTTCAAACCATGGAAACCTTTGCTTGATGAAAGTATTGCTTGATTTTTCTTGTTTCTTGTCTTAGGGCATGTAGCAACTGAAATGATAGGGAATGATAAACCCTTGATCATTGGTCCTGGAGATGATGCCCAGTTAACCAGGTCATTGGGAATGGTGCCCAAATTGACCTGTAGCACCAGCTTAGTGCATTCATGTATGAGAGAGGTATCATGGAGAGTGTTGAGGGGACTATAATATATGGTTTGATCACAGTCCACTCCCTTGTTTGCAAGCAGATCCGCTACTTTGTTACCAAATCATTTGACATGCTTTAAAGAGATCACCCGATTATTCTTCAACCACTATTATATGAGCTCAAATATAGTAGCCAAACGCCAAATTTTAGCCACCTTGGTGGCGGAATCACCCATGAGGAGATGATTCATTGCGTTAATGAGGATTTGAGAGTCTCCTTCTATTTCAATGGGGAAATAATTGTGCCTCTGAGCTAGAAAAAGACCCTACCATAAACCTTCCAATTAAGCCGAATTTTTAGAATCCCATCCTATGGATCCATAGAAGATCAAAATGGGGTTTCCAACAGAGTCACGAAATATGCCACCAAATCCTGCAACTCCCGGATTGCCTTTGGAGGTTCCATCAAAATTCATCTTGATTAGCCCAGTAGGAGGAGGAATCCAAGTGCCGGGTAAATCCTCATGAGTGGGAGGAGTGCTAGTGCTGGAGTGGTGGAATGGGATCGATAGATGCCAGTTCTCCGAAATTATTTTTTCCTGATCTTGAGTTGGAAAATCATACTCCTGCCAATGGTGAAGAGCCAGTGTTTCTTGAAGGCTGATTTAGAGGTTGTTCAATATTGTATCTAGAGAAGTGATCTGATTCTTAAATATTCTTTTGTTCCTTTCCTTCCAGACTATCCATAGAAGAAGGCTCGGAAGAAGAGTCCAAAGAGTGTTGAATAACTTGTTGTTGTAAGGTGCCAAGGGCCAATTGCGAATGGTGCTAACAATATCACCTTGTATGCATTTCAATATTCTGCATCTGAAGATAATTTCTTCCCACATTTTGTTGGCTAAGATGCAGGCATCCATTAGATGTTGGATAGTTTCAATTTGCATTGAACAGTTAGGGCACCTAGAAGGTCCGATAAATCCTTTTTTTAAAAGATTATCCCAGGTGAGGATGCATTTGTGGCATAGGACCTTAGGCTAGATACCAGGTTGCCAAATTTGGGTCCAAATCAGATCTTTTGGTTCTTGGGTGGGGTACATCAAAGTGTTTGCTTCCCTGGTAGTGAACATGCCTTGAGGTGTGTATACCCACCTAAGAGGATATTTCTTCTCTGAATATCTAATTTTTCTACTGTTAAGTTCTTCGTCAATTTCCCTATTTATGTCCTCCTACCAATTCTCGCAGATCTGAGCTGCTGGTGCCCATTGACGGTATCCCTGTATTATGGGGGGTACCAAATAATGTTTGACTTTGTTGCCCAGTTGGTTAAGTTGATCCACGTGTTACTGAGGCCGTATAATATTTACTAATTTGGGCCTTTTTTTCCAAGAATCAACCCAAAAAAGGGTTGTACCTCCATCTCTGACTCCCTAGAAGCTGTGCTCTTGAATGAGGGCTTGGTTTTGTTTGGCTGAAGTTCATATAAGAGAGCCCGTATCATTTGTTGTTAGCCTGATAAGATCTTATGGGGGTCTGTTTTTTAATATTTGACATTCGAAATAAGTGCCCACGGCGTGTGAGGCGCATATAACCATTTCCACCAAATGTGGGCGCCCATGACTGCATTGCTGTGATGTGGATATATTAGGCCTAGATCACCATCCTTTTTTGGCATGCATACTATTGACCATTTTATCAGAGCCCATTTACAGTTTTGACTAGAGGATCCCAAAAGGAAATTACGTTGCATATTTTTTATCTTTTTGAGGACCCATTTTGGTGTTGTGAGAACTGAAAAGAGAAAGAGGGGCATAGACTGTAAAACTACTTTGATTAGGATAATATGGCTAGCAATATTAAGGGATCTATAGGTCCAAGAGGAAAGTCGGGATTCATGTTTTGCTAGGATCTCTTCCCAGGATGAGAATCAGATTGTGGAATCAATCAAGGGCGCTCCAAGGTACTTGGTAGGTAGGGAAGCTATAGAAAAGCCAAGAATTCTGGAAATGTGGCTTTGGGTAATGGCTGGGGTATTCAAAAAAATTATCTGAGGTTTGCCAGTATTCATAGAGTTACATGAAGCCTCTGAGAAAGTGTCAAGCGGGGATTTAAAAGTGAAAGCTTCTTGAATTGAAGGATGACTGAACAACATATTGTCATCTACAAACTGTTGGTGGGTAGTTGGCTAGGATCCTTGAATAGATATTCCACAGAGGTTGTCAGAGCAAAGGGAATTTTGAATGAGACGACCTAGCCCTTCTTCCATGAGGACAAGAAGGAAGGGGGATAGGGGATATCCTTGGTGAATTCCTCTGGAGGGAGAAAAGGGATGAGAAGGGATGCCATTTATGAGGATGGAGTAAAAAGGGGAAGAAATCATATTCACAACCCATCTAATCCAAGAGGGGCTGAAGCCTAAAGCAGTAAGCATTTGCTTGATATAATCCCAACTTAATTTATCAAAATCTTTGGAGAGATCAATTTTTAGGAGCATACCTTCCTTCCTGGTGTGTTTCAGGGAGTGAATGATTTCATGAGCAAGAATGATCCCATCTAGAATCTGTCGTCCTTCAACATATCCTGTTTGTTCTGACGAAATGAGCAGTTGAAGCAGAGTCTTGAGCCTTTTAGCAATGAATTTAGAAATCACCTTGTAGATAACATTTCATACTGAAATGGGTCTATATTTATTCGGGGTGTTGGAATGTTCTTCTTTTGGAATGAGAGCTAGAAAAGTAGCATTGAGAGAGAGGAGAATCCAATTCAATTCTCTAGATTCCTCAACCAACCTCCAGACTTCCAATTTGATGAGGTCCCAGAAGTGATGAAAGAAATTAGAGGTGAAACCATCTGGACCTAGGCCTTTTCCATCTTTGAATTGAGCCATAGCTTGTTCAACCTCCTGAAGGGAAACTGGATGGAGGAGCATCCTGTTATGTTCTTCTATAATAATCTTAGGAATATGTTGGATGACTTTATTGATTGCTTGATGTCTTCTTTCTTGGGGTTCTTGTAGAACAGACTTGAAGTTATTGAGGATCTCTTTCTCAATATCCTGACGTTCTTCTAGCCTTTCTCCTTGCAGATTCTATATCTATGCAATCCTATTGTGCATTCTTCTTTGGATGGTTGAGAGGTGAAATAATTTAGTGCTTTTCCCCTTCCTTAAGCCATCTTATTCGGGATTTCTACTTCCAAATGATTTCCTCTTGTGTTCTTCTTTCTTCTAGTTGGGAGAGAATGCTTTGTTCTTGAGTGGCTAGAGACTTTATTCTTCCTTCATTGATTATACACTGCTGAAGTTCAATCATTGTTTGTTCCAGAATCTTCTGCTATTGAAAGATGTTCCCAAATGTGGAGTGGTTCCATTGCTTGATATTTCTTTTGAGAAGTTTGAGCTTTTGTTGGAATTGATACATTTTGGAACCTGCTGGAGGTGTGAAGCTTCTCCATGAATTTGTGACCATGCTTTTAAAGTCAGGATGAGTAAGCCAAAAAGCTTCAAATCTGAAGGGACAGTTAGTGGTGACTCTAGGACATAGTCATTGCAGAAGAATAGGCCAGTGGTTAGAGCCAGATAGAGGTAGTATGGAGGATTGAATGTCTCCCTGTAATTGGATAGCATTATCAGAGATTAGGAAGAGATCAAGCTTGGAGGCTATTTTCTATGAGCCTGTGCACTTATTGTTCCATGTATGCATGCCATTGGAGAAGGAAAGGTCAATTAACCAGTTTCTTTGGATGAATTCCTTGAAGTGGTTGCTTTCCACATCTAATTTAGCTCATCCTCCTTTCTTTTCTTCTATCTTGGTAATCATATTGAAGTCTCCCCCGATTATCCAGAGTGGATGTTGTGAGTTGGCATTGAAGATTTCTATGGTGTTTAGCAGCGCAATTTTGTGCATTGGATCTTGAGGGACATAGACATTAGAGAGGTGTCCATGAATGTTGGAGCCAATAAGATGGAAATATGCTTGTAGATATTATGTGAGGCATGAAAGTCAGAGAGTGAAATGATCTAAGGATCCCATGTGATTACTAGGCCTCTCGAGGCTCTGGAGGCATCTACTGCTACTGTGTGGCAACCAGACCATACTTTGGAGATGATGGAGCTGAGGGTGTGGTTGTTGCATTTAGTTTCTTGCATGAAAAAGAGAGAAGGTATTTCCTGCTATATCATATTTTTAATCATCTTGCATTTTTCAAGGCTGTTGAGCCCTCGAATATTCCATGATGTTAGTTTCATTAGGAACTATTTTTGATCAGTCGATAAAACTTAGTCAGCTTGGGATATCTTCCAAATTCCACCAACATTTTCCCAACAATGATGGTCCTCTGCAGATCTGTTCTTCACCCTATTTTTTTTTCCTTGAATATCTTTTTTCCATCCCAATGACTGCCTGGTTGTATGCCAAGTGATATTTGCTAATGCGCGCGAAATAGAATCACCTCTAAGTTGTCTATCTGTTTGTTAATTATTTTATCACATTCTTTTTTTTTATAGGCCTACTCCAGTACAAGAATTTCCAGATCTCCTAGGTCAATGCTTTTAGTTTCCTCTTCCATATGACTGGAATGGCTTCCTTCTGTTACTGATCCAACTGTGAGGGGGTTGGCTTGAGATAAGCCATCTATCTCCATGAGATTATGCTACCAGATTATCAGATCCGAGTCCTCACTGATATTGGGAGTGAAACTTTCAGGTTATCAAGGAGCTTTGGTTTAGTTTTGGGGGATTAGGGGTTCAAAA
The DNA here is from genome assembly GCA_034641835.2 of Pinus albicaulis. Classification (NCBI taxonomy): domain Eukaryota; kingdom Viridiplantae; phylum Streptophyta; class Pinopsida; order Pinales; family Pinaceae; genus Pinus; species Pinus albicaulis. The sequence goes on from CM076574.1 coordinate 1,409,282,100, forward strand.
AAAGGTTCAGAGGTGGAGGGCTTGGTTGTTTCCATAGTTTTTCGTGAAGATTCGCTATCTGGCAGAGTTTGTTTGGCTAAGATATCAAAGCTATTGTTGGTGGATGGAGCAGTAGAGTCATGAGGTGGAACTTTTGGGGTGGTGGGAGGTTTCTTATGGTGCTTTTTGTGGCTGGGGACTTTGTTGAACCCATCTGCATCAATGTTTTCAGAGGTGGCATTGGTTTTGGGGCGCTGATTTAGCGGACAGTCGCAAAAGAGACGACCATGTGCATGAAATTTTCTACACTGAAAGGGGACATGCTCATAATCTATGGTTTGTACCCATTCAAAATAATCATGATAGAGACTTACCGAGTCCATGAGAGCCTTAGCCAGATGCATGTAAACACAGATTCTTGCGTATGAAGTGTATCTTCTGAGCTTTGTTTCCTCGACGACCTTGATGAACTCTCCTAAGCCATTTCCTATTTCCTTTAGGGATTCCTCATCCCAATATTCTAGAGGTAGAGAGTACATTCTGATCCAAACAGGGGCCCAACTGGAATCTTCTTTGTCTGGGTTGAATCTTTCTACCTAGTCCCTGAGATACAAACCCGCTGAGTTGAAAAAATAGGGGCCTCCAGATAAGATATGGGTTCTGTCTTCAATACAGTTAAAGATGGCATTTAAGAATAATTTTGGCCCTAACTGGAGAGTAACATGTCCTTTTGGCTTCCATTTAGAGGCAATCCAGCCATGGAGAGCTTTCTCAGTAGGAAAAAAGCTGAAAATTTTTCCCATGAGTGCATGATCTTTCATGTACTGTATTTGTGTGTTGATACGATGGCTTGCTAGGTCAATCTTTGGTCATTTTACAGCGATAGGAAAATAGGTTGTAGAATTTTCCTTCGGCTGTTATGTATTGCCTGCGGGCTCCTAAGGCTTGTCGCTTTGCAATGTTGTGGTTTCAATCTATGTCCCTACAAAATTAGAGGACGAAATTTGGGAAGAGTCAGGAATGATAGCATCATTATTTCCGGAGGAGGGAGGGGTGCTATCTCCTCCCGCTGGTGATCTGAAAATGAAACTACTTGGATCTCAATACAAACACCTATTCCAGAGATTGACTATAGGGGAGTTTACTGCATATGTCACCTTTAAAGAAAGTATGAGATCTAGAGGCTACCTGGCCCTTTACAGACTCTGTCTTTTATAACTTGTGAGGTATTCATTTCCATAAAATTATATGTGAAAAGTGTTTATATAGTCTTGCAAGGGAAGCAAAGTGTTTTTGGTAAATTTTTGAGTCTTATGTGTGAAGGAGTGTTATTTATTTTTACTTTTTAACATATCAAATCTGAAAAAAAACAGCAAGATAAAGTCACATAATATAACACAGCAGCTGATGAGGTAGTTCACCCCTCCTGGGCTACATCTGTCAAGTCCAAGGGCCCCAAATGGGCATGTCCTTGCTCTTATTATATTCTTAAATTCGTTATACAGTGATAAGAAAGCCTAAATAGGAAAAATAAGCCATGGAAATTAGTTCAGAACATAGAAAATAGTAAATATAGACTTTTTTTTCACCTCCAATGGTTAAACATAGCCCAATACAGCTCCAACACTCCCTGGGCCCTAATGGCTCTTCAAGCTTCTCTGCTAAAAATGTACCCAAATTTGAGCTCTGTTGCCTCTGAAACCTACACCATTGGCTCTGGAATGCTCAATATACCCTAAATCAAAAAAAAATTCGCTCCAAAAGGTTCTCCCTACAGAAAGTTATGATCCCAAGAATATTTTGTCCAGTTTGGCCTAAACAAGCTCCACCAAATCTAGGCTAGCTGGAGTTAAGGCCACCAACTTTGGAAACTCCACCAAGAATGGTGCACTCCGCCTTATATGTCGGAACCATTAAACTTAAAATTAAATATTGGGTGGGCGGGGTCACATGGACCACCGCCCAACCCGCCGACATAGCCGTGGAGCTAACAGTTTCCAAACCGTAACATTAAATCTCCACCGGAACCGCTGCTGCTTGACATGTGACCGCAAATGTAATAACCGTCAGGGATAGAGCTATGGTTCTGAGTGCCCGATTGTATGGATAGGGGGCTAGTCCTTAGGGGCTTGCCCCCTTTCGGCCCCAACTGAAATATATTTAAACTTTATATATAAGTTCACAACTATACATGTTAAGAACTTCTGCGTGGGTGGGCTGGTGGCTGCCTACCCCGCAGTCGATTCCAGCCAATGCCATATAATTTTTTTCAAAACAATCCTTCACCAGCCTGGGGCCATGTGGCGGCCTCCGGGCAGGCCATGTGGCACCCTTTGATAGGCCAAAACCAACAATTATAAATAAACCTCCAATATGCAAATGACACTTTTCGAGACCTAGTTGGTCCATAGAGAATATTCCATGGAATATTCTATGGAATATTCTTTTTTTAATTTTTTTTAATCAAAGTAAAACCAAGTCAAACTGGAATTTTCCATAAAATTATGAAATTTCAAACTTGAATATGTTTCACATACAATGTCAGATTTCAGTGTCGTTCACGGTGCCGAGATCATATCGACAAGGCTTATCTAGTCGCTCAAGTTCCAACCAATTTTGAGAAATTCCAATTTTGAGCATTTTTACAACTTAGGACATGATCACCTGATCACACCTCCCAAATGGGAAGCTTTTGGACCCACAAAATCTCTCTGATTATATAAAATGAAGATGAGGAGATTGATTCTCCACTCTTCCAACTTTGAACCACTGAAATCTTCCTGAATTCATCAAATTGAGCTTCTCATAAAATGATAAATTGTTCCTTGAATTCACTGACCGACCGTTGCTAACATTGACTGACTCATGACACAAATTATTGAAATTTGCAGAACAACAACTATAATTTGCAGAAAGCATACTTTTTCTACAATGGTCAAACTTCAAAGAAGACTAAAAATAATATTCACCTTGCCAACTGTCCACATGGCGAATTTTTTATGAAAGAACCCTGTACTTGTGCCAAATCCCGACCAAGTTTTCTTGCCATACCAATCTGCCATTCTGAAACCAATATTGACCCATGCTGAACTGTGTGCCCTCTTTTCTTGCATGCCTTTCCATTTCATGGAATCTTGCACTGCTTTTCACCGACACTTCATTCTTTGCATGATCGCCACCAAAGGTACATTGTGCAACATAATGTCATCTTCTTTAAAAGATGAATTTTTATTAGACTGAAACATACCATCAGTTATATCAGCAATATCATGAAAAGGAAAATGTACAAAAACTTGTTGTTTAACCATTAACAAAGTCAGATTTTGACTTGCATTAACTAGCCTTTTCAATTGCCCTGCATGGACTAAAGAAGATTCTATCTTCTTCTTATGTGCTCTCACAATGTACTCTTTTCAATCCTTGAAAAAGTGATACTTATTCTCATGGCGATGGAAGATGGCCTTTCTGTCATATAAATATGGACTATCCAAAATAACACCGATAATGTCAAGCGGTACTACATCCAGTTCAAGCCAATCAACATACTGAGCTGTTATGGCGAAGCGCAAGATGCACTTTCTTGTGACTTGTAATTTTGCATCCTTTCATAACCACCCAAGTGGATAAGGCTTTGGATGTTGAATTGTCTCAAGTTTCAGTTGTTTGACCAAGTCTTCTGAGATAAGATTAGCTTGAGACCCACTATCAAAAAGTGTGTCTATCTTTGTGTGGTTTGAGATTATCCTCACATGAAATAGCTCTATCCTCATCTTCTCATTTTGAGTTTCTTTGTGACAGTTTAATGGGATATAACTGGGATTTGTTTCTTGTATAAGCTCTTTCCCCTTTATGTTCCTTAATACCATGGTGATACTTTTAGTCTCATCACCTGATTCAGACCCTAAGTCCTGTTCAATAGTTGCAACATTTTTTCCCTTTTCTTTGGTTTTGTCTTTGTTTTTATATTTCTTTGGTTTCAGGTCAGGATGAAGCTTCCAACAGTGTTCTTCATCGTGGCTTGTTTTTGAACAGTTCTTGAAAAATAATTTCCCTTTTTCCTTTCTAGAATTTGCAATCCTTTTTCTTCCTTTGCTTTTAAAATCACTACCCTCATTCAGTGCATCAAAATTGCTTTTTCCTCTAGCCTCTAAATGCGTAGCTTGTACACAAACTATGTCTAGACTAGTAGGATTAAGCATAAGGATAGTATGTATAAGGTAATTATGAAAAACACCTATATATTTTAGTAAGGTATCTTGCCTTTGTATGTCTACCCCTAATAAGAGTGCTCTTCTTCTAAATTCCTGGGTATAGTCTTGCACATTCTATCCCTTTAGCTGTCTAAAGTTTTTCCAGTTCATTATAGCCTTCTGAAGATGAGAAAGAGGATAAAATTACTTCTTGATTGCAGTAATAAACTCAGTCCATGATAGTGTAATCTTACCATGTTTCCTGATTTCCTCCTTGGTCTTGGCTTCCCACCATACCAAAGCTGCTCCATCCATCCTTAGCGAGGCTAGTTGTATTTTAGTGTCGTCATCATGCAGATTTGGAATCCTTAAATAGACTTCCAATTTTCTGATCCAGTTATCTAATTTCTCTGCATTCACTTCACCATTAAACATTGGCAATTCAAATTTTACATCAAGTTTAAAAAAATGATTTTTACCAGTGGTTTTTGACTTATGTGACTGATTTACCGAAGTCGACGAAGATGATGATGAGGAAGAGGATGAAAATGGAGATGGTGGATCACCATTTCCTCCATTCCCTTTCTTTGACTGATCATTACCCTTCTTTCCTCCTGAGGAATCCTCTCCTTTTTTTTGGTTTTTAGACCCTTCTCCAGAAATCCTATCATTTCTTTCTTGATAGAGGATTCTTACCATTTCAGTCATATCCAAGAAAGCTTTCTGAAATACCCTTTCTTCTTCGTTGGGATCCATCTCTTCATGAACTTCTTCTTCTCTTGAAGACATGCTTGTAACTACTTCTAGGGCTCTTGGAGGTGGTTCTCTAACCCTTCTTGGTTGTGGATTACTTTGTGCACTAACCAAGTTTCCTTCACCTCTCTTGAGTTTTAACGTATTCAGCATCAAAACTTGAAAACAAATGACTTAATATTTGCACAAAAAAAATTCTGAGTGAAAAATATAGCTCAAAACCATATGCTTTGATACCAAAATGATCTGAAAATGAAACTACTTGGATCTCATTGCAAACACCTATTCCAGAGATTGACTGTAGGGGCATTTAATGGATATGTCACCTTTAAAGAAAGGATGAGATCCAGAGACTACCTGGCCCTTTACATAATTTATATTTTAGAACTTTTGTTTGCTATTCAAGGTATTCATTTCCATAAAATTATATGTGCAAAGTGTTTAGATAGTCTTGCAAAGGAAACAAAGTGTTTTTGGTGAATTTTCGAGTCTTATGTGTGAAGGAGTGTTATTTATTTTTACTATTTAACATATCAAATCTGAAAAACACAAGAAGATAAATTCACATAATATAACACAACAGTTGATGAGGTAGTTCACCCCTCTTGGGCTACATCTGTCGGGTCCAAGGCCCCCAAATGGGCATGTCCTTGCTCTTATTAGATTCTTAAATTGGTTATATAGTGATAAGAAAGCCTAAAAAGGAAAAATAAGTTGTGGAAATGAGTTTATAACACAGAAAAAAGTAAAGATATGCTTTTGTTTCACCTCCAATGGTTAAACATAGCCCAATATAGCTCTAACACTCCCTAGGCCCTGATGGCTCTTCAAGCTTCTCTACTGAAAAAGTACATGAAGTTGAGCTCTGTTTCCTCTGCAACCTGCACCATTGGCTATGGAATGCTCAAAATACCTAAAATCAAAAAAAAAAATCACTCCAAAAGGTTCTCCGTAGAGAAAGTTATGATCCAAAGAATATTTTGTCCAGTTTGGTCTAAACAAGCTCCACCAAATCTGGGCTAACTGGAGTTAAGGCCGCTAACTTTGGAAACTCCACCCAGAATGGAGCGCTCCACCTTATATGTTGGAACTGTTAAACTTAACATTAAATGTTGGGTGGGCGGGGTCACATGGACCACCGCCCAACCTGCCGACATAGCCGTGGAGCTAACGGTTTCCAAACCATAGCATTAAATCTCCACTGGAACCGCCGCCGCTTGACATGTGACTGCAATTGTAATAACTGTCGGGGATAGAGCTATGGTTTTGAGTGCCTAGTTGCATGGATAGGGGGATGGTCCCCTTTCGGCCCCAACTGAAATATATTTAAACTTTAAATATAAGTTCACAAATATACATGTTAAGAACTTCTGCATGGGTGGGCCGGTCAGGCCTGTGGGCTGGTGGCTGCCCGACCCGTGGTCGATTCCGGCCAATACCATATAAATTTTGTCAAAACAATCCTTCACCGGCCTGGGGCCATGTGGCACCCTTTGATAGGCCAAAACCAACAATTATAAATAAACCTCCAATCTACAAATGACACTTGTGGAGACCTGGTTGGTCCATAGAGAATATTCTGTGGAATATTTTTAGAATATTCTATGGAATATTCTTTTTTTAATATTTTTTATTCAAATTCAAACCAAGTCAAACTGGAATTTTCCATAAAATTGTGAAATTTCAAACTTGAATATCTTTCACATACAGTGTCAGATTTGAGTTCCATTCATAGTGCCGGGATCGTATCGATGAGGCCTATCCAGTCGCTTAGGTTTCAATCAATTTTGAGCATTTTTACAACTTAGGACATGATCACCTGATCAGCTGGGGTTGTCCTTGAGTGTAGTCAGAGACAGAGAGGTGTTCTTTGCCTCCAAAGATTCGTGAAGCCATTGGTGTGGCAGAGTGCGCCCAGACCAGTAAAATTGCAGGGTTTGTCAAAACCCTAACTAGGAGAGGGAAATAAGTATACATGTGAGATGACTGTTATGACAGCGCAACACACCATTACATGATGGAAGATGGTTGTGACAAAACACCATTACATGAACACAATCTATACCCGAAACATTACCAGAAATATTACCCCAAACATTTAGTTCTTGCTAACTAATATTCAAGCCTAAAATGGTGTAATAGTATGTTTAGACAATCCAGGGTTGCGTGCCATTTTTATATAATAGAGTGAAGGAAATCTAAAGTCAACGGCCCAAATCTATAAGTTCACAAAGTTTCTTTACGGTGTACAAATAAGGAAGAGAACAAAGTGCAACTCCAATTTCAGAATAAAAATTAAATCCTTCTTCTAGCTTATACCATGAACATAAATGAATATTGGCAAGTTCATGCAGAGCGGGAGTGAATTTCTGAGATTACCATGTATGATTTCCTTATTTTAAGTCCCAAACCTTAAAAAAAAACTAATATTTGTACACCATATTCAACAGGAAAGCTTCCCATATTATAATAAATATTTCAACTTTAAAGAGATGCCTTTAACGGGTGTGAGACCAAATAAAGCAGCTGCATGGCGAGAACCTTTGTCAGGACTTCGTGCCAAGAAAACCTTCATTCGTAGGAAACCTAAAATTTTATGGAGTCGTCTAACGAGCCGGAGGAATTGCCCGGACGGTCAAAATTGGCCGGAATCCAGGCCAATTTTTTTTTTAAAATCTTGCAGAAATAGTGTTTGAATCCTAATTTTGACATTGGAAATGGATTCAGCACCATCAAAAACCTGTAGGACACCCAAAATATTAAGCTTTGATAGTTATAACATGGATTTAGAAAAATTCCTGCTGGATTTTCTGAAAATCTTATCGGAATTTTCATGATTTTCAGAGCGATTCCTCTGGCTAGTTAGACTACAACAAATTTTATAACCCCACGTGTTCATGACTCCCAAGTTATAGGAATGTCATTTTTACTATCGTCTGCGTGACAGTTGACTCTCCAAGTTGTAATATTGATGCTTTTTGTAACTAACATTTAAAGTTGAAGAAATAGTTAGCAATCAATATTCAATAGGTATTTCGTAGGTTCCGTGGACCATAAATATGAAGACTTCAAGGGTTCTATGGACCATAAATGTGAAACTATTTTACCAAATCTCCAAACACAGTAACCAAATCCTTAAAAATCATTGAATCCCGTAAATGTAAATGTCAAGATACAATAAACAAATTCATCGAATCCCGTAAATGTAAATGTCAAGATACAGTAACCAAATTCATTGAATCCCGTAAATGTAAATGTCAAGATACAGTAACCAAATTCTCAAATCCTGTAAATGTCAAAATACAATAACCAAATTCATCGAATCCATTAAAAGAGTGATTGAATCCCGTAAATGTCAAGATACAGTAACCAAATTCTTAAAATTAAATGTTAAGATACAGTAACCAAATTCATGGAAAAATAGAAAAACTTGTTATGACTTGAAAAGATGAAACTGATACTGTTGTAACCAAATTCTTAAAAACTGAAATTGATACTATTGTAACAGTAACCAAATTCTTAAAAATAATAATTGAATCCTGTAAATGTCAAGATACAATAACCAAAGTCTTAAAATTAAATGTTATGATACCGTAACCAAATTCATCGAATCCCGTAAATGTAAATGTTAAAATACAGTAACCAAATTCATCGAATCCATTAAAAGAGTGATTGATTTACACATACTGTGTAAAAAGCCCATCTGCTAGGACGCTAAGGTGGCATGCAGCTGCAACTTAATTCGAGGACTTCCATGCTCTTTCGCTGTTTTTTGACATACAGGGGAAGCATTCCTCTCATTTTTTCTAGTGATAACAAGTTTTTCTACTTTCTCAATCTTAAGGAAACGGAAAAATAGAAAAATTTGTTATCACTTGAAAAGATGAAATTGAACGGAAAAATAGAAAAGATGAAACTGATACTGTTGTTGTTTATGCTTTGCATTGCAGAGAATGGACAATTCCATGGCTTTTTTAAACAAAGCTGTTGCTCTCCGTTTGGAAAAGGAAAAGGAAAAGGTAAAGGTGACCTGGTAAAGGTAAAGTTATTTGTTGGTATTTGTTCATATTTATTACTTTTTGAAATATTATCAAAACTTATAATTAAAATAAAGATAACTAGAAAGTAAATATATATGAGAGTTTAAAATAAATTAAAAATTTTATATATTATGATGATGATGATGATGATGATGATGATGGTTAACGTCCACTAAAACCAATCTTTGGTCTATAGAACATAAAGAAACAGTTAAAAATTTGTAAAAAAATTTACATATAAATAATTTTACCTAGTATTATTATAATTAGATTAATAATAATAATAATAATAATAATAATATTATTATAAAACCTAAATTCACATATATTATATTAAAACATAATAAAGCCTAAAAACCTAAACTTATATGTATTTAAAACTAAACACGCATATAATAAATCCTAAATTTAGAAGTATTTATTGTTATGGCCAAGAAGCCAGCCATTGGGCACATACCAAGGAATATTTCACATGCATGGCACAATTTGAATTGTAACACAAAATATTAACAAATAGTTTCAATCTACTTTCCATTTTTTATTTTATTTTTCTCAGTTGTAACACATAGATGTTCATGGACATTAAGTTTCAATGTAATTTTCTATTTTTCATTTCATTTCCCTCTCATCTTAATATGTGTTTTCATTTTTCTCTATCCTCATACTTTGTAACAAACAATAACCAAGGGGGAGAATATACTAATATCTTTCAACTCTAAAATTAAAATTTATAATTAAAAATTAATCTACCCAATTTTAATGGGACATGTTTATCATTATAAAATTAATTTATCGACCTTCCTAGCTTTTTAACTTGTCAAAAATATAGTCATCTTGGGAGGCTTCTTTCCAAGCTCTTTGAGCATAAGGTACAATTTGAAAACAAACTAAATAATATGTTTCTTTAGGTTTGATAGAGAAAATTCTGGTCTTAGTGGATGTTAACCATCATCATCATCATCATCTGAAAATATTTAATAAAAAAATAAAAAAATTATATATTATAATTAAAAATTTGATATATTATATTAGTTAAGAAGGAAAAAAGTTATAAATAATTTTTTATAATTTAATTTAAATTAATTGAAAAATTTGGAAATATTTTAAAGCCAGCCAGTAGATTTGTTAAACATGGTAATGTCCATCAAGTTTTGAGATATTTTCAAACTTTACCATTAAAAATTAAAATAAAGATTACAGGGACATAAAAACTGAGAGGACATTAGTAATTGAAATATTGACACTCCATGTACCACAATGACATTTTGTGTGTTGGAAAATAATATCATCGACGTCGTGCGATCAACATCGTGCAATCATGAACTTTAACTTCTACATCACTAATAACTAATCATTTTCAAATTTAGAAAAATTTTACAAAGTCTAAAACAAGTAAAATACTTTACCATATTTATATTTATAATACATTCATCTATTTGCAAAATTCTTTACCATATTTGCATTAGAATATAGTAAACTATTTTATATAAATATTAGTACATAAATTAAAATTCTAACATATAATCAAAAAAATATACTATATTTAAAACACATTGTTTTAATTTATTTATGCAAATGTTAGTTCAATTTATAGCTTTTTACCACTCGAATGCGGGTGACACGTTCAGAGTGTGCGAGGACAAATCCTCTAATGCTCAGGCTAACGCCACCCTGCTACACCAGCTCTAACATGATGCAAAAACTCATCTCGAAAATCATTCATAACAGTGATCTACCAAACTTGACCTTTTGCCATACTTCATATCACATGCAGTCACACTCAGACCATCCCTCGCCGCATCTGCGCTCATGCCACAACCCCTCTCTGCATGTAAGCGGGTGCCACAGGTCTTCAAAAGGCACTAAAGCTCCTGTTTCAGCCATCGTTGTTATTCCCCTCGCCATCATGTCACTGCTCCAGCTTCCCTCGCGCATCTCCTTTGCCTTTGCCTTTCCTACTATGCGCTACCCCTGCTGCGAGCCCCCTATCGCATGCCCTTTTGCTACGTGCTCCTCCCTCTGAGATCCCCCTTGCTCATTTGCCCCTGATGTGTGCCTCCCTATTGAAATCCCCTACTCCTATGCTTCTATGTGTTGTGCGTTATCCACAGCGAGCTCACCCGTTGCGTGCCCCCCTCGTGCATGCCCCACAGCTGCGCACCTCTGTTGCGCGTACTTCAGCTATGTATTTCCCTGCTCTTGGCCTAGCTTCCCTCTCTTTTCTTCAAAGCCTCTCCATGGCCCTAAGACAATGTCAAAATCCCATCAAGGGAAGCCATAGAGGTGCATTCTCGGGGTGCTATCGCCATGGCAAAGACCAGTGTCGAGAATCCATTGAAGGTTTCTCTTAAGGTAACCACGAAAGGGAGGCTACTCAAATGCCTCACTTCACCCGGGAAGAGATTTTCTTAACGCCAGAGAAGCCTAGGTGTAGAAGAGGCCCCAGAAAATCTACCATAGTGCACTCTGAGATGCCCACTCAGAAAACTGAGGCGCTCCCTGTTCACGAGGTAGCGGAGGAGGAGATGGATGTTTAGATCATGGATTTGGATGGAATATGGACTAGTGTTTTAGATGTAGAGTACCTTATTGCTCCTATCATGTGCGTGGCCCCTCCCAAGATCCTACGCGAGCCTACAACTGAGGAGGTGGCCATAAAGTGTGAATATGGATGCCTTGTTGGCTTGAGGGGTCTTGGCCCAGGTTCGGAGGTTAAGGTTTTCCAACTAACCCCTATACTACTGGCCCTTTCGGCAATGACCTACTTTCACAGGACAAGGTCTCACCCGAAGTAGTATGGGAGGGTGTTGGAACCACGTTTTTTCACCCTGGGAGAGAGTAGGTAAGTAAGGCAGATCTACATTCACAAATTATTGGATTCGTAGAGAGTAGGTCTATTCGCAAGATTTTAACAGTATAATCAGTTATTGACCATAACGGAGCTCTTACCATTCACAGATCTAGTCAGTACCTTCGCATCCATGTGCGTATTAGTAATTACCAGCACATAATATCATAAACGCAACTACAGATAGATTCATAGCACAAAATAAATAACATAGATGTAACCGCAGCTTAAACAGATACCATAGATTCGCACCAATAGTAACACAATATATCTAGATAGCACAAAGATAATTCAACTATATTCCACATACATTAGTATCCAAAAACCCAGTTACAACATGTGTTGTGCACTGCCACAATGACATTTTGTGTGTTGGAAAATAATATCGTCGACATCATGCAATCGACGTTGTGCAATCGTGAACTTTAACTTCTACATCACTAATAACTAACCATTTTCAAATTTAGAAAAATTTTACAAAATCTAAAACAAGTAAAATACTTTACCATATTTATATTTATAATACATTGATTTATTTTCAAATTACTTTACCATATTTGTATTTAGAATACAGTAAATTATTTTATTTAAATATTAGTACATCAATTAAAATTCTAACATACAATAAAAAAAATATACTATATTTAGAAAAAATTGTTTTAATTTATCTATGTAAATGTTAGTTCATGCAATTATAACTTTTTACCACTCGGATGAGGGTGACACGTTCAGAGCGTGTGAGGACAGATCCTCTCATGCTCAGGATGACACTGCCCTGCAACACTAGCTCTAACATGATGCAAAAACTCATCTTAGCAATCATTCATAATGGTGCTCTGCCAAACCTGACCTTTTTCCATACTTCGTATCACATGCAGTCACACTCGGACCATCCCTCGCCGCATCTGCGCTCATGCCACAACCCCTCTCCGCATGTGTGTGGGTGCCACAGGTATTCAAAAGGCACTAAATCTCCCCTTTCATCCATCACTATTATTCCCCTCGCCATCACATCACTGCTCCAGCTTCCCTCGCGCATATCCTCTGCCTCTATCCTTCCCGAGAGAGAATCCCACCTCTTTCTTTGACTGACCTATAAGGAAGAGTGTTTGCACTACATTCATCATCAGGCATTGGTTCCATATTGTTCCTAATTTCTGCAGAACGTCCACATTCAGAAATTGCACAATTCTGAAGATCAGTTTGAGAGGAGGAGGTTGTCCTTCAAAATTTCATTTGAGGAACCAGTGAAGGATTTATCCTATCACCTTGAGCATCAATATCAACCCTCTAGTGCTTCAAATATATATCAGGCATTAGGCCATCTATAATTCATCTCCTATCAGCAACACTTCCATCAGGAATTGTGCTGTCCATTCTTGTAGATCCAAGGGAGAAGGGAAGTTACAAGCATTTTAGCTAGTAATCCAGAGGAGGACCATTCCTTTACATTGTATTCATTATTTCCTTAATTTTTGAGCTACATTTCATATCTTAGCAGCAGGATAGAGTGCCTCCTTCCTTTACAACACATTTTTTGTGAGAAGTTGTGTAGCGGAAACTATAATCTTCAAAGGAGGATTAAGGAGCTAGATCCTGAGCTTCTAGCTTCAGGATATAGTGAAGGGATCAGCCCTTCAATATTAGATCTGAACTTGTGACATAGTGTAGCCATCTATTTCTCAGATCCAGCTTCAGATCTGCATACCCAACAATTTTATAATGAAATTCCAAGAGGGTGATTTTCTTATATTGATAGATTTGAGAAATCCTTTTTGGGTTATCTTAGTTACCATCATAGTGCCTAGATCTAGAATCTTGGCATCATCAGGGCTCCATATTTCCGTAGATCTGCATTTCCCTTTCTAACCAGCAGTTATATTTACATCAACATCTGAAAGGACATCATAGTATTTCTTCTTGCAACTCTCCAGTTACACAGTTCCTACTTTGGCATGTTTTTAGGGTTGTTCTAGCCTATGTATTTGGCTTGAGCGCATCTATTTGAGCATAGTTGTACTGTTTATCCATCTCCAATGATAATAAAATGCTCACCTATTTTGTATATTCTATGATTGTTGAATCTTTAAATGTACATTTTATGTGAAGTTATTTATTGGTATATCTTTAAAATATTTAGAAAGAGTGAAGTTATTTATTGGTATTTGTTCATATTTATTACGTTTTGAAATATTAGTAAAACTTACAATTAAAAAAATATAACTAGAAAATAAACATATATGGGAGTTTAAAATAAATTAAAAGTTTGATATATTATATTAGTTAACGAGTTAAAAGTTTGTAAATAATTTTACAAATAAATAATTTTACCTCGTATTATAAGATGATTAATAATAATAATAATAATAATAATAAGAATTATAATAATAATATTATTATAAAATATAGTAATAAAACATATATTATTATAAACCTAATAAAACATAATATTATTATTATATTTTGTCTTAATTAAAATTTAATAATAATATTATATTTTGCTTAATTAAAGTTTAATAATTATTATTAGGTTTATAATAATCATAAAAATATGAACTTAATAATGATAAAAAACCAATCATATTATATTAAAAACTCATAATTATTATAATAAAACCTAAATTCACATATATTAAAAGTATTATAATTAAAAGTATTTATTGTTATGGCCAAGAAAACATTGGGCACATTTAAAGGAATATTTCATAGGCATGGCACAATTTGAATTGTAACACAAAATATTAACAAACAGTTTCAATGTACTTTCCATTTTTAATTTCATTTTTCTGAGTTGTAACACATAGATGTTCATGGACATTAAGTTTCAATGTAATTTTCTATTTTTAATTTCATTTCCCTGTAATCTTAATATGTGTTTTCATTTTTCTCTAATCCTCATACTTTGTAACAAACAAGAACCAATGCGAAGAATATACTAACATCTTTCAACTCTAAAATTAAAATTTATAATTAAAAATTAATCTACCCAATTCTAATTAGAGATGTTTATCAATATAAAATTAATTTTCTAACCTTCCTAGCCTTTTAACATATCAAAAATATAGTCAGCTCAGGAGGCTTCTCTCTAAGCTCTTTGAGCATAGGAGTGGAATTTTCAAACAAACAAAATAATCTATTTCTTTAGGTCCGATAAACCAAAATTTGGTCTCAATGGACGTTAACCATCATCATCATCATCATCATATGAAAATATTTAATAAATAATTAAAAAATTTATATATTATAATTGAAAATTTGATATATTATATTAGTTAAGAAGAAAAAAAATATAAATAATTTTGCATAATTTAATTTAACTTAATTGAAAACTTTGAGACATTTTTAAACTTTACCATTAAAAATTAAAATAAAGATTACACGGACATAAAATCTGAGAGGACATTATCAATTAAAAAATTGACACTTCATGAAACATGTGTTGCACTGGTCTAAATGTAATGTATTATTTTTGCTGTGCTAAGTATCGAAATAGTAATTAAATTGTCTGCATAAGGTTTACTAAAGTTTGGAGGTGAAACAAATGGTTTTAACTTAGTTAAACGGATTTATTTGTGAGGTTAAAGCATGTAAATTTCTTGTATAACACTGTAAAACAATAAATAATAGAGAAATAAACATCACATATGACAATACTTAGCAATTTGAAGAAGTAGTTCACCCCTCCTGGGCTACATCTGTTGGTACAGCTCCCAATTGCATGTCCCTCATATCATATTGCTCAAAAATGGTAATTCAATGTGATAAAAAGCCTCAAATGGTTGTTCTATCTGTAAGAATAACTTTATAATTTTTGAATTAGTCAGGAATGACTATTCATTTGCAGAAAATATAGAATGGATTCTCAATACACTAAAAAAACCCTAGTGGCCATAGTGGCTTCTTGATCTCTCCTAAAGCTAAATTTACACAAGATGACCTCTGATGGCTTGGAAATATCTACCAATATGTTTATAATGTCGAGAATACCCAAAATTGACTATTCATGCATCAAAATTGGTCGAAAAACCAAGGAGTTATGGCCAAAACAGTAAATTGCCCAATATCCCTTTAAAAACTCCACTAAATGTGGAGATACTCGAGTTAAGCCCGACAGATTTGGCTCTGACCGCCAATTTTGGTGGTACACTCCATAGATGGTAGCGGTTAGGAGTTAGCATTTAATGTGGATGTCGGTAGTGGTCACATGGGGTTACCACCGAATCCGTCGGAGTAGATACCAAATAATTGTTGGTATTAAATTCCGCATTAAATGTTGTGGTCACATAATTCTAAGACTGCACGGATAAGGTTGTAACCGCTAGAAGGTGTTAGCGCTTGGTCATGGTAGGAGGTTTCATCAAGTGGGGGTTGGCCCCCTTGCCACTGGTGCAAAGTTTGATTTCAATTAAATTTAAAATGCCGCCATTACATGATAAGAACCACAGCACAACCCGACTGGTCGGGTGCTCCTGCACGCAGACGATGGGTCTCAGGTTACATTCCTGTAGACTCCAAAATTTTTATCATATGCCTTTGACCTCTGGCCTGGGGCCATGTGTAAGCATCCGAGCAGGCCACTTGGTGCCCGCTGATAGGCTGAAAAATCCTTAATATAATTTTTTTGGTAAATTATACTTTTTTTTTAAAAAATTTCATAAAAATTCAAAATGAGTCAAAGGTCTAGTTTTTGAAGTTTAGTGGGATTTTCAAACCTTCATAAATTCTGCATATGACCTCTGTTTTTTGAATCGTTCATGGTGCCAGAATCACAGCAACGAGACCTTTCTGGTTGCTCAGGTTGCAACCACTTCTGAGCACTTTCATTTTTGAGCATTTTTGAGTAATGGACATGATCTCTTGATCACACCTCCCCACTAGGAAGCTTTTGGACCTCAAAATCTCTCTGGAATACTGAAAATCAAGATGAGGAGAGTGTGTGCCCACTCTTCCCATCTTAATCCATTGAAATTTCCCTGATTTCATTAATTGGAGATTTTCATGAAACGACAATTGTTTCCTTGATTTCGTTGACCAATCGTTGTTGACTTTGACATTGTCATGCTGCACATTTTTGAAACTTTCCGAACAACAAATTAAATTTTCAGTAAACATATTGTTTCTACATTGGTATATAATAAAACGAAATTGAAGATAAAGCAAAGGTAAAAGCATGAATCGATTGTTCAAGACGACGGAGAAAACAAGAGAAGCGATCACTGATTGAGACGAGTCATGACCTGAAACCATAGGGTTTCCTCTGCGCCCCTGCAGCGGGCACTGTCATTGCTGCTAATCCCTATATGCAATATTCATCCTCGCCATATGCAATCCATTTCTCTCTCTCTTCGTGACGGGAGCCAAAGGGGGAGGATCTGTAACCTCCCCCATCTCTAGAATCCTCAAGGTCTCGGCCACTACTGACAATCCTGCTACCGCCGCATCAGCTCAGAAGCGGAATGATGAAACTGACAATGCAGCCCATCAAGACACAGATCATTCCCAAACTGGGGAAAAAACCGATGGGGTGACTCCAATGAAATCCTCAACTTTCATACCCATAAAGAAAAAAATACCTGATACCCATTTCCCCGAAGAATGCATCAATAGCCGAATACAATACATGCATGATCATGCTCTAATCGGCAAATTCATTAGACTTTGGCCCACTGAAAAAGATTTGTATGGATGGATCCATGCCAAATGGAAGCCCAAGGGCCAAATATCGTTGCAGCTTGGCCCTAAGGGCTTCTTCAACATCATCTTCACCTGCCTAGAATACAAAAACCGTGTCATGGATGGGGGACCCTACTTCTTCAACGCTGCAGGACTCTACCTTCGAGATTGAGTTGAACGATTCAATCCTGATAAAGAGGACTTCAACTGGGCACCACTTTGGATTGGCCTATACTCCTTGCCATAGGAATACTGGGAAGAAATAAAACTCAAGGAAATCGACAACAGCCTAGGCACCTTCATCAAAACTGCAGAAGAAACAAAGCACAACAGATACACTTCCTACGCACGCATTTGTGTGTACATGCATCTTGAAAAATATCTCCTTGACTCGGTAATTCTATGGCATGAGGACTGTGAATGGATCCAATCTATTGATGATGAGCATGTTCCTTTTCATTTTCGTAAGTGTCAAATGCATGGGCATATTTTCAGAGATTGCCCCCAGAATCCCCAAACTAGTCATTCTGATAACCCTAATAGCCCAGGTCCTGATGGCTTCACTAAAGTTTCCCCTCACAATAGGCACTCCAAGAAATCCTCCCATAACCCCAACCCTTCACAACCCTCTTCAAGCTCCAATCCCAAGCCTTCCTCCAAAAATAGTTTCCACATCCTTGTTGATCTTGAAGAGAACAAGAGCCTGCCGCCCAATCCCCCATCCTTGGATTCTGATACCCCCCCCCCTCCCCTGCTTTCGGATCCATTCCCCCCCTTGATATCCCTTTGCCTGAGCTTATGGAGTAGCACAAGAAGCATGATGCTAATCCTAAGGACAAACATGTAAAAATCCCTGAAGTAACCACCTCTCACCCTTAATCGAGCATTCCTATCACTGGAACTAGCATGTAGGTTTATCCTCAACCCTCCCTTAGTCAACCACTAGGCCTAGAAGTCAGTTTAGTGACGTCCATCTCCTACATGATCGAGAAGCTAGAATTGATTGACTTTGGGGATCTAGATCTTACAGGTTTGGCAAAGGCCCGCAATATCGAGGAATACCACACTATTCCCTCTAGACAGATTAACAGCCTAGAGGAGGCCCTACTGAAATCTCAGTTGATAAAAGGGAGTGCACAACTAGGGATTCAAGGAGAGCTCATTCCTAGGGAAACACTCAATATCATCAGAGAATCCAGAAAGTGAGGAAGGCCAATGGATCTACAAATATTGATAACACTAAGACAAATTGGTGGAATATGGCTGATACCCGAAGCTGACAAAGTTCTTCAAGGCTCTGAATCAATCTTCTACATGATGAAGCTCACATCATGGAATATCCGAGGGATCAACAGTTCCTCAAAGTTCCATATGATAAAAAACTGTGTAAGACATCATAAACCCTCCATTTTCTTTATGCAGGAAACCAAATGAAATAGTTCCACCCCTTATTATACTTTATCTAGGCTCTGGCCTGGCTGTAATACCATGGTTGTAGATGTAATCGAGGATTCTGGTGGCCTTGCTATCACTTGGGATCCCTCCATTATTTCTCTTTCCAATTTTCAAGCTTCTCATCATTTCCTCCAGGCCACCTTTCACATTATAGACTCCCACCTGAAGAGTCTCCTCACCAATGTCTACTTGCCTCAGGCCTCTGCTCACCGAATCCAAATACTTGATGACATTGCCTCCCTCTCTTCCTCAAACCCCTCTCCCTTCTAGATTCTAGGGGGAGACTTTAACATGATAACCAGCCTCAGAAAAAAGAGCAGAGGTCGATCTATATTGGACTCTGATAGTCTCAGGTTCAAGGATTTTATCCTTCAGAACCGCTTGATTGACATCCCAACTGCCAACGGGATTCATACTTGGAGCAATCACTGGAACGGGAACCATCTTATTGCCTCTCATCTAGATCATTTTTTGATCTCTGACACTGTCATCGAGGCTAGAGGAGACATCTTCTCTACCATTCTTCTTGCTGCGGGATTTTACCATTGGCCCATTCAACTCCACTGGGATAGACTAGGTCATGGCCTCCAAAAGCCCTTTCGATTCAAGCATTTTAGCTTTCACATCCTGGATTCAGAGATATGGTTGTAGACTGATGGCACAATATACGACCCAATGAAGGATCCACCATGTTCCAAATTCATCAAAAGCTCAAAATTATCAAAGCCAGACTCAAACATTGGAATCATAATACGTTTGGAAACATTTTCAAAAGTCAGCAAGAGTCAAAGGAAAAAATGGCTACCCTTCAATAGTAGCTCATAACTTCTGAACGCAATGAGGAACTTAGCAGGCAGGAGTAGCAGCTCAAAAATCAGATATAGGAATGCGCTATACAAGAAGAAATTATAAGGAAGAAAAAAATCCAGAGTTCGTTGGCTAAAAGAGGGGGAAAAAAACATGACAAATTTCCACCACTCCACCATTCAAAGAAGAATGGTCAATCGTATCTCCCTTCTCAAGAATGATCAAGGCTTCATTTTGGAAACTCAAGAGGAGATCAAACATGAACTTCTCAATCATTTCAAGGACACGCTGACAGAACCACTTCTTAAATCGCCGGGAAGCCGTCAACCAAACCACTCAGCAAATTCCTGCTCTGATCACTGAGGATCACAATCAAATTCTGCTTCAACCAATCCAGTTGTAGGAAGTAGACCAAGCAATGGGCCAACTCAAAGATGGAAAAGCCCCCGGGCCAGATGGCTTCACCACCAATTTCTTCCATTACTTTTGGGAAGACATTAAGACTGACATTTGGGCACTGGTTGAAGAATCCAGATCTATGCATTGGATGCTCCTGACTCTCAATTCCACTTTCATCACCCTCATTCCCAAAGAAGAGTAGGCGATAACCCCCAAAAAATATAGACCCATTGCCCTCTGCAATGTGCTCTATAAGCTTGTCTCTGAAGTGATTGCCAACCACCTAAAGCCTTTACTCCCCCTCCTCATTTCTCAATAGAAAAATGGATATGTATAAGGTCATCACATCCTTGATGCTATAATTCTCACCCATGAAGTATCCCACTCCTTGAAGACATGCAAAGTGCTAGGGATGCTTCTCAAAATCGATCTCTCCAAATCCTTTGACAAGTTAAGTTGGGAATACATCCAGAAAATCTTGGCTGCCTATGGGTTAAACCAAACTTGGAAACGTTGGATGATGAGTCTCATATACTCTCCGATTTACTCTATTCTTCTCAATGGTTCCCCTTCCCCCCCCCCTTCTCCCCTTCCAAAGGCATTCGTCAAGGCACCCCTCTTTCCCCTTTCCTTTTTGTTCTTATGGAGGAAGGACTCAGTAGACTTATCAAAGCCCATGTGCATGAGAGATCCTTAAGAGGCCTTTGTCTTCATCATCGTCCCCCCATTACTCATCAGCAATTTGTTGATGACAACATGCTCTTTGGTCATCCCTCAATGTAGGAGGCTACAACTTTCAATTCTATCCTAGATTCCTTCTCCCTTGCTGCTGGTCCCTCTGTCAACAATTCCAAGTCCCAACTCTTCTTCTTTAACACCCTTATCATCACCCAGCACAACATTGCTCACATTCTTGGCTTCCCTATTACCTCTATGCTTTCCAAGTATTTAGAGCCCCCCTCACCAACTCTATCATCAAGCATTCCTCTTGGAAAGACTTCCTAGATAGAATGGAAACTGAGCTCTCTCTCTGGACCCACCGAGCTCTCAATCTTGCCAGCCATCTCATTTTGGTAAAATCCGTTCTTCAATCCATGCCCTTGTATCTCTTCTCCAAGTTGGTGGCACCAAAATGGGTTCTCAAGGCCATTCGAACCCTCTAGCATAATTTTATTTGGGGAGGAGATAAGGCTAAAATAAAGTGGGCACTAGTCAAATGGCAATACATCTGTGCTCCAAAAAAATCAAGGGGGCTAGGCCTTAGAGATCCATAGCTCAGCAATGAATTCATGGGAGCCAAAATATGGTGGCAGTGTATCTCCAACATAGACACCCCCTGGGCTCAGCTATGGGTAGCCAAATATGTTGATAATTGGCCTCTAAATAATCTGGTTCGCTTTGATGTTGAGAAAGGCGGATCCCTCATCTAGAGGGTATTACTGAAACAACGATCCCTCATTTGAGACCATAGCTTCTGGGAAGTGCGATCTAGAAACCAAGCACTCTTCTGGATCGATTCTTGGCAGCAATTGCCTAGAATGGCTACCCTCTTTCCCAAATCGGATTGGAAGGAAAATATGGAACACCTTCAGCAACCTCGACAAGTTATGGAGCACTCAGGAAAACAGCACCCAGCAGAATTATTATGGGCCCTGGCTTATAGCAGACCAACTTCAAGGTCAACTTGGTCTCCATCTCATAGATGATATTAAGCAGGAGCTCCTAAAGCATCGTATCTGCAGGTTTGAAGGAGACAACATCATATGCTGGGGTTATTCTTCATTAGGGACCTTCACCACCAAAGAGGCTTATGGCCTGCTTCTCCCCAATCCTTGGGACTGACTTGATGATATTTGGGACAATATTTGGCATCCCAAGATATGGCCCAATATCTCCACTTTTCTCTGGCTCGTCACTAAAAGGCGCATTCTGACCTGGGATAATCTATGCAGAAGGGGTTTTGTTGGCCCTTCTCAATGCCCCAACTGCGGAATCAATGACTAATCTAGTGAACACATATTCAACAAGTGCTCTCTAGAAATTTCACTCTGGGACAAAGTTACTTTGGTAAGGAGACATTCTGATAGCATTCCTGGATCTATTCTTGACACTATAAGAAGACGACCACCCACTCCCTTTCAAAGTAACATCCTCAATTCTCTTTGGACTATCATTCCTAGACTCATCCTCTGATCTATTTGGAAGGAGCGCAATCACAGAATCTTCAAGGATGTCAAAGCCACTCTTGACATCCTTTGCAATATCATTTGTAGAAATATGCAAGAAACATTAGCCCTTCAACATTAGCAAGACTCCGGCCTACCCTCCCATCCAAGGGAGAAGCTCATTTGGATCAATTGGAACCTTAAGCTCCACTCCTTCCCCCTCACTGAGCTCCCTTCAAACCACTCATATGATTCCCCTTGCCTTTGGTCCCTGTCGCCTCAAGGGTTCTTCAAGCTTAATTTTGATGGGACATCTAAGGGAAACCCAGGTGAGGTGGGCTTCAGAGGTATCTTCAAGAATTCATCTGGTGAAGTGTTGTTGGTCTACTATGGCAATATAGGTTGGGACACCAACAATTCTGCTGAGCTTGAGGGCATGATCCAAGGGCTCCTTCTCACTCAGGACCACAATTTATACCCTTAGAAATTGAGGGTGACTCCCAAATCCTCATTGATATGGCTACTCGTCTACAGGATGGTTCATCTGTCATGAAACTTGAAAGAGCTGGAGATTGGCCTCATGTATCACTTACTTGAAGCATCTCACCCACTCTCTAGAGGCGATAAACTTCAAGCACGTTCGGAGAACAACCAAAAAAGTGGCAGACCCCCTTTCCAACAAGGGAGTCATGCACTTATTTCCTCTTTGGCCCAGTCCTCTATCCTTGCTGGATGATGAAATTCTCAAAAATGATTGTCCCCAGTTTGTTCTCAGGGATCTATCCCTCCCAGATGTGGGTGGAATGTAAAGGGAAGAAGGGCCACGGGGCTGCCATGAGGATGGACACATGACTGCTCCACATGCTCCATCCTTGGAAGGGGCACCATCTTAAAGCTTGGCGTGAGGGCGTCATTACTCCACCCTCCGCCACCCTACCATCAACGTAATAGGTCTGCATATTTTTAATGTTGTTCATCACAGGCTTTAAACCCACCACCCTGGCTCTCCATTGCACATCAGGCTCTACTTGTTCATCCTTCCTTTAGCTCTCCATCTCTACTTCTCTGGATCTAAAGCAGTGCCCTAGTTCTTCTCGGACGAAGGCTACTCTGGTCTTCTCCCCTCTCAGAAACCTATTCCCACCTCCCTCTGGTCTGAAGACTCACCCCCCTGGACTGTCATGCTGCAGTGACATAGGTAGCTATGTCGAATAGCTGGTGGTCGTGGCTTGCCTTCTCGCCCTCCCTACCCTCCCATCTCGCCCTACCTCTGTCGCGACCTAAAATTCTCCATTGATTGGACTTTGAAAATCCTCAGCCTTCTGAGTAGCTCCCTGCTTCAGCTCCACCTCCCTCTCCCCTTCGCAGCGAAAAATGAGCTCGCAAGTCCACCATCACCCTTGAGTCCGCCTTCACCCCTCGTGAGCTGAAATCTCTTCTGGTGCGCAATGCTACCAGTGGTAGCAATGGTTCAAGTGATTCTGATGGGAACAACGAGGGTAGCCTAGAGCTAGATGTGGGTGGCAGTTTGGAGTTGAACATTGGCGACTACCCTTAGCACCATGTAGCTCCTCCGACTACTGATGATGCGGTGACCCTGAGCAACCCTGCCTCACCACGCCCTCTACAAGATGGACACACGTTGGACACAGGAATGATGGAAGTGGGCTATGTGTGTAGGATCCTTGAAGAGCCTCAAGCCTCCAATGACAAGCATGCAGGTCTCCCTTAGTTTTATCTATTTAACTCTTTGTGGCATTAGCTTGTGCAATCAAGTTTATCCTAGGTTTTTTTGTACATCTCTGCTATCTATTTTTGCTCGTTTTCCACCATGGGAAGAAATATTTTTTGAACTTATAAGTACTGGTTTCCCCTTTAGGGATAGTCCAGTACTTGACAGAAATCTTTGGCACTTTCCCTATGGATTGAATCCATTCTTTCCACAGGATGCGACTTGTAACTTCTTGTTTATTATGATCTAATAGAATTATCCTAAATTAGAAAAAAAAAATGAAAGGAAACTGAAATTTACTTTCACCTTGCATCCTATCCTTATGGCGATTTTTTGTTGAATTTGAACTTGTGTCGATTCCTGACGAAGTTTTCTTGCCATAGTACCATGCCTTTCTGAAATCAGCAATGATCATTGCTGAACTTTGTGCTTCCTTTGCTATATTGCTTTTGCCTCTCTTGGGCCCTTGCAACTTCTTGCACTGTCACTTTGTTTTCAACACCATTTGACACCAAAGACAATTGCTACAACTACTCGTCATCTTATTTCAAAGACAACCTTCTTTCAAATTGAAACAACTCATTATTTACATCAACGTTTACATGAAAAGGATTATGTAAAAATTCCCTTTGTTTAATCATCATCAATGTAAATTTTTGACTTGCATTGACAAGCCTCTTCATCTGCCCTGCATTCACTAAAGAAGATTCCAGTTTTTTATGGTGAGCTCTCATAATGTACTCCTTGCCATCTTTGAATAGATGATAATTGTTCTCATGGCGATGGAAGATATATTTCCTGTCATACAAGTAAGGAATTCCCAACACCATACCTATTATATCAAGTGGAATAACATATAATTCAACCATGTCAATAAAATGTGTTGTTATTGCAAAGTGCAACATGCACTTATTTGAAACCTGTAAATTTGCATCCTTACAAATCCAAACAAGAGGATATGGTTTCGAATGTGGAATGGTCTTAAGATTTAGTTTCTTGACTAAGTCCTCAGAAATAAGGTTCACTTGCGACCCACTGTGAAATAGTGTGTCAACCTTGGTATGTTTGGTAATAACCCTCACATGAAAAAAATCAATTCTCTTTTCTTCATTTGGAGCTTCTATGTGACAATTAGAAATACTAGAACTGGGTTTAGTTTCATTCTCTTTTCCCTTCAAGTTCTTTACTACCATAGCTATGACTTTTGTTTCATCTCCTGATTTTGACCCTAGGTCTTGTTGAGCTATTTAAACTATCTTGCCTTTCTCCTTGGCTTTATCTTTGGTTTTAAAACTTTCTGGTTTCATCTCTAGATGAAGTTTCCAACAATGTTCCTTATCATGGCTTGTTTTAGAACAGTGTTTGCAGAAAAATTTTCCCTTCTCTTTTCTAGAATTTGCATTTCTCTTTTTCTTCCATTTGCCTTTAAACACACTTTCCTCATTCTCATCTAAGTTTTGTTTTCACCTTGCCACTGGCGCAAAGTTTTGATTTTGTTTAAATTTAACCTTTTGTCATTACATGGTAAGAACCACAGCACAGCCCAACTGGTCGAGCACTCCTGCACACGGATGATGGGTCTCAGGTTCTATTCCCATAGACTCCAAAATTTTTATCATATGCCTTTAACCTCTGGCTTGCGGCCACGTGGCACCCACTGATAGGCCGAAAAATTCTTAATATAAACTTTTTTACAAAATATATAATTTTCTTTTCAAAATTTCATAAAAATTCAAAATGAGTCAAAGGTCTAGTTTTTGGAGTTTGTTGACCTTTTCAAACCTTCATAACTTCTGCATACGACCTCTATTTTGCGAACCGTTTGCGACACTAGAATCATAGTGTTGAGACCTCTCCGGTCGCTTAGATTGCAACCACTTCTGAGCACTTTAATGTTTGAGAATTTTTTAGCAATGGACATGATCTCCTGATCATGCACACTACCACAATGACATTTTGTGTGTTGGAAAAGAATATCGTCGGCGTCGTGCAATCGTGAACTTTAACTTCTACACCACTAATAACTAATCATTTTCAAATTTAGAAAAATTTTACAAAATTTAAAACAAGTTAAATACTTTACCATATTTATATTTAGAATATAGTAATTCATTTTATATAAATATTAGTACATCAACTAAAATTCTAACATACAATAAAAAAAATATACTATATTTAGAACATGTTGTTTTAATTTATTTATGTAAATGTTAGTTCATTATAACTTTTTACAACCCAGATGCGAGTGACACGCTCAGAGCGTGCGAGGACAGATCCTCCCATGCTCAGGCTAATGTCGGCCTGCAACGCCCGCTCTAAGATGATGCGAAATATCATCTCGGTAGTTATTCATAATGGTGCTCCGCAAAACCTGGCCTCATACCTTATTTTGTATCACATGCAGTCACACTTGGACCATCTGTCGCCGCATCTACGTGCATGCCATAGGTCTTCAAAAGGAACACAAGCTCCTCTTTCAGTCATCATTTTTATTCCCCTGGACATCACATCGTTGCTCCAGCTTCCCTCGCGCATATCCTTTGCCTCTGCCATTTCCATTGCACGCTCCCCCTGTTGCAAGCCCCTTGTCATGTGCCCTCTTGCTACGTGATCCACCAACTGAGATCCTCCTCTCTCTGTGTCCCATTCTGTGTGCCTCCCTATGGAAATCCCCTCCTCCTATGCTTCTCTATTGTGTGCTATCTGCGGCGAGCTCACCTCGTGTGTGTCACCCTGTTGCACGCCCCATAGTTGTGCACCTCTGTTGTGGATACTTCAACTATGTATTTCCCTACTTTTGGCCTGGCTTCACTCTCTTTTCTTGATAGCCTATCCATGGCCCTGAGACAACGTCAAAATCCCATTAGGGGAAGCCATAGAGGTGCATTCTCGAGGTGCTATCACTACGACGAAGACCAGCATTGGGAATCTATTGAAGGTTTCTCTTTAGGTAGCCATGAAAGGGAGGCTACTAAAATGCCTTACTTCACCTGGGAAGATATTTTCTCAATTCCAGAGAAGCGTAGGTGTAGAAGAGGCCCCATAAAATATACCATAGAGCACTCTGAGATGCCCACTAGTCGGAAAATTGAGGTGCTCCATGCTCACGAGACAACGGAGGAGGAGACAGACGTTTTGATCATGGATTCGGATGGAGTCTGGACCAGCGTTTTAGATGCAGAGTACCATATTTCTCCTATCATCCGTGTGGCCCCTCCCAAGCCCGTGCACGAGCCTAAAGCTGAGGAGGAGGCCACCACCCATGAATATGGATGCCTCATCGAGGGGGACGGCCCTGCAATAGAGGATGATGAAAGAACACCATGACTACACCATGGCATGGTTCATTTTTGTTTTCTGTCAACTTAGGACATACTTCAACTATTTTTTTTTTATATGTGTTGCACAACATTTTGTAAAACATGACGGTATGACTCTATTAAGGGGTTGGTTTCCTCCTAGGAGGCAGCCCCAAATGTGCTTTATTTTGAAAACTACCAAGGCTGGGATTGGATAAGCACCATTGGTCATCTCATCCCAATGCTTATGTAAAGTTTCTTTAATGATCTAATATAGTTTAGCCTAACTTACAAAAAAAAAGAATAACTTTTTACCAAATTCACAATAGACACAAAACTTTAACATATTTAGAAAACATTGATTTTATTTATGTAAATGTTAGTATATGTCATTATAACTCACTATTAGTTTTTGAAAGAAAAAAAACAAAAAATAATAGTGTTCCTTCTAATTGCATGCACTAACGTTTCCATTTTTTTTTTCTCTCTGAATATGGTAAAGTTTTTTACTTGTTATAAACTCCATAGCAAATAGTGTGAAATATATCATATATAAAAAATGTTCACGAGTTGGGAACAACTCTCTAAAGAGATTTTTTTTTTAGAGGTTTTGGTGTAACTTTTCATGTGAAGGTCTCATCCCCACAAGTTCGAGGTTTCGTCCCCACAAGTCTCTAAGTCCATTTTCAACGACCATTATTTATCGTTGATAATGGGAAGATTGAAATTAGAGATAAGAAAGATATAAAATCTAACGAGCATGTAGAAATTTTAATAAATATTGTGATGTATTACCAAACTCTCCTGATCTAACAATTATATCAACTATTAAATACAAAATCCTTCTACTTAATTCTTTGCGGAAACTTAATCGCCAATTGCAAACACATGAAGAGAAATAAAGCGCACATAACAAGATGTTTTTTTATCGGGAAAGAATAAAGCTAAAAACCCAAACTATCATATATTATGTATATCATGGATCATGAAATATTCTCATACAAAGCTCTGCTCCATTAGCTTTGAGTACAATATACAATCGTCTCACATTGTCATACAAAAATTGGTTCAGACATGCACCAATTTACTGCCTCCTAATAGCCTGCCTCCACTACGCAATCCTTGTTGAAGAACATCCCTGAATTAATTCAATCTTGCTTTTTCTTGATTGCGCAATCCTCAATGGAATCTCCAATGTCTGTGTAGATGCATTGAATGAACCACTATCGTCACAACTGGTAGTCAACCAGACCCTTTCACCTATCTCTCCACAAGGTCTCCAATGGATTTGACATGCATGTAGTTAACAGTAGTATTTATTTAGTTGCATGTGAGACCACTACTTGTGAATTAATTAAATAATTAATTCGCTTATGTCTCACTATTGTATCATTAGTTACAACTAGCACAACTGAATTTAACTCACTTAACTAAGTTAAACTAAATAACAACTCACATAACTACTCTTCCAACTCTGTTACAACTTTGTATCACTCAATTACAATGAAGTCCACTATGCATGTCCCACCAACCAACCTTGGAATGTGTAATTCCTTCAATCAGCTGGTTTTCCACATCATTTAACTGAAATCAAGTGCTTCAAGAGAATAGATTATTATTTATTGTCTCATTATTATTAAGGGGAAATAATAATCGAAATTCATTCTATTTTTAGACATGCGATCTATAAATAGACTTCGCCCATATATCTAAAAATAGAGACTCATCTAAAAATATAATTTTCTCAACCATCTGAAATTAGACTCCTGCTAGTTTTAGAATATGCTCACCATTCCAAAAATAGACATACACCTAAAAATAGGCTGTGGACCCCACCTAGTGAAGGTGCTTAATTTTCACTAGGATCATCATCTTTTTGAATCTCAACACTCCTTCTCAACAAGAAAGGGATTATCCTTCACCCTGATCCTACCTCTATGGTATTCGAATTTTCTCCTGGTGAGCACCATCGCCAGAATATCTGCATTCTGATCTTCCGTAGGAATGTACTGAAGCAACATGATATTCTGCTGCACACAATATCTGATATGATGATACCAGATATGTATATGCTTAGATCTATCATGAGACACAGGATTAATCGAGAGTTTATTGCAACTCTGATTATCACAATGAATCACTGTAGGATCTAAATGAGAACCAAACCAACCAGGATCTTCCTCATCTACATAACCTCACATGCATCTTGACTTGCTGGCATTTATTCCTCTTCTACTAGACTGAGTGCCATAGATCTCTATTTCCTGCTGTACCAAGAAACAATTGTACATCTGATACTGAAAACCCCTCCTGATGTGCTCTTTCTGTCTGTTGGGCTACCTGCCCAATCTTCATCTGTGAAGCCACGCAAATTCATCTCATCCATCTATCTGTACCATAATCCATACTCAGATGTGCCCCTGTGATATCTCAGGACATGCTTGCCTACCTTCCAGAAGAGCTTGCTAGGCTTAACCATCCCTTGAGTAAGTTGGTTCACCGCGTAACATATGTTCGGTCTTGTATTAACTAAATACATGATTGAAGCCACCAATTGTCGATAGACAGTAGCATCCACTACCTCTACGGATGTAGCATCCTCTTTCCTCCAATTTCATGGAAGAGGAGTATCCATCGGTTTGCATCTTTTCATGTGAAACTTACTGAGTATCTCCCTTGCATACTTTCCTTTAGACATAAATAGTTCACCATCTCACTGTCATATTTCCAATCCAAGGAAATAGTAAAGGAGGCATATATCCTTCATCTCAAACTCCTTTGCAAGGTCCTCCTTGCATGAGTGTATCATCTTCTCATCACCAATCAGTATTAAATCATCAACATAAAGAATAATGATTAAAAGCTTACCCTCCACCACAATTTGGTACAGGTTTTCATCCGCCTCACTCTTGGTGAAGCCAAGTCCAGTGAAATAGCT
Organism: Pinus albicaulis; assembly: GCA_034641835.2. Lineage (NCBI taxonomy): Eukaryota > Viridiplantae > Streptophyta > Pinopsida > Pinales > Pinaceae > Pinus > Pinus albicaulis. Next base: position 1,409,312,378 of record CM076574.1, read on the forward strand.
GTCGATCCAAGTGTACCAAGCACGTGGTGCTTGCTTCAGCCCATACAACACTCTTTTGAGCCTGCACACATGCGACTCGCTGCTGAAGATCTGAAATCCTTCAAGCTTCTCAATGTACACCTCTTACTCAATGATCCCATTAAGGAACACAATCTTCACATACATCTGATGAATGTGCCAACCCATCTGCACTGAGAGAGCAAGGATGGTCCGTATGGAAGAATACCGTGCGGCATGTGCAAAGGTTTCTTCATAGTCAATCCCCTCGATCTGTGAGAAGCCCCAGGAAAAAAATATTGCCTTATACTTCTCAACACTCCCATCAGCAGCTAGTTTTACCTTGTAGATCCATCTTGAACCTAACACTGATTTATCAACCGGCTTTGGAACAATTTCCCAAGCACTGTTTCTGAAAATGGAGTCATACTCCTCCACCATTGCATCTATCCATGTGGGCTCCTGCACTACTTCCTAAGAATAATATGGTTTGTCACAATACATTTTCTCATGAGAGCCATGTATCCAGTGAATCGGTTAGGAGACTGTCTCTGTCTACATTGTGAAGTAGGGTGGATCTCCTACATTCGATGCCATCTGCTTCATCATCTCGCCTTCCTCGTGGTATGTGCTTTTCGCCTTTCTCATGTTTGGCCTCCGCATGAGGACTCCTCCACTCCATTATACCTCACTGTGGCTGATCCACATCTAGAGGCTCATCTTGGGGAACAAGTAGCTCCTCCTCTGCATGCAAGGGTAGATCTCTCTCAAGCAGAAACTTCATGGCTTTTACCTCATTGAATTGTATATCCCATCGCACCACAGTCATCCAACTGTTTGGAAAATACACATGATAATTATGGGGTGTTTCTGTGTACCCCACAAATATCCTATCTCAGCAATGCCCACTTTCCTAGCATTCTTGTCAATACACATAAAATGATGAGCCATGTAATCTTAAAGTGGTAGCATCCCGGTTTCTTACCAGTAAAATATTCTTCAAGTGTACTTGCCAGTAATTTGCTGAGACCGTTAGGTCTCTCGTAATGCTGGCATTGGCAAAAGAAGATCACATAGTTAACAGATCCATTCAAATCCAACTTTTGGGATTCTAGGAATCTAGCCCTCCTAATCCGGAGAGGGATCTCTCCAATATGTACAAAGATGGATATTGTCTTTGAAGTTTAGGGCGATGATATTAGGCTAGTTATGGGAGCTAAGGGTATTGTCGGTTTTTCTGGATGGTCAACATAGTTGCTGCTCGAGACGGAAAGATTCATATGCAAAGAAATTCAAAGGTGAGAATTTGCAAGTAAAACGGTAAATGTTTCCGATTCTAAGAAGAGATGATGGCAAGTTTTCAATCCACTGGGCTATGGAGTCATAAGGGAATTTAATTGAAACATCCATGTTCAAGAGTAATCTATGGGGCAAGTCATCTAGGCCTAAGGATATCTTTGAAGTTTGATTTATGGAATGGGGTGATACAACAAGAAAAATAATCAACAGATGCAGAACAAAGAGCAGCCCAGGATCTGGTAAGTACTTTGAAACTAGCCAGCCTTTGACCAGGCACTTAAGAAAAACATAGAAGCAAACTAGGATCTGGTAAGTACTTTGAAACTAGCCAAAATTTTCGATACACTTCTGATAGAAAACAGATTAAAACAAAGGGAAACTTGAAGGCAACCTTTGGAGCAGAGACTAGCGGGCAGGGCTCACCTTTCTCCTCATCTTAGTTCTCCTTTACTCAGTTACTTCCAAGACAATCACCAAGATAACAAAGAATGGCCCAAGATCTGATAAGTACTTTGAAACTAGTCATCTTTTGACACATCCAAAGGGAAACAGACAGATAGTTGAGCAAACAAGAAAGGGACTCAGGGCTAACCTTTGATTTCCTCAATTCATTCCTTACACAACATATATGAAAGTAACATTTAAAAAACAACATTCGACAGTGACGAAAAGATGAGGGAACGCCAGCATCTCTGTACTTAGACCGAATTAAATCATTCCTAAATAACACAATAAGAAGAAAACATTGGGATAAAGATTTTTCAGCCAGAGAAGATCACTGGTATACATCAAATTCTAACACTGTTTAAACTGTTCTTTATAGTGGAAAATGAAACAAATTGAAAACTGAAATAAGAAACAAGTTACAGTTGAGAATATCACCATCTAAGATAGACCAGATCCCATAAATCAGCTTGTATTGATTGTCTAAACCGGTTACAATCTTCAAATCCGTTGTTTTAATTCATCTCTTTTCACAAACTTCCAACCTATCACAAGCAGAGCTCCAAGAGCCCATGAAACCACTATTTACAGTCAAGAGTTTTCCGCTCAGAAATAGCTACGGCGCTTCAGCAATTACATTAACAACCACCTAATCCAACCCCTCACTCATCTTCTATTGAAGTATTTATAGAAGGATGAGGAGGTGAGATCTGTTTTTAAAAGATCTCAAACACAATCAATGCAGAATTAATGTCTTCCCGACCCCGAGAGGCTCGATGAAGAAATTCTACAGGTGTTACATTGCATTGATGTGTTTATACTTAAAAAGTAAGCTCGAAGAGAGCTTATATTGACCTTTGAGGCTCTGCGTACTGTTAGGGTTACTCTGCAAACAATCTGTCGTTGAAATCTGGTGCAGTAATAACTTCTTTGGTTGTTCGAGGCATAATATCTGATCCAGTCCAATAAATTCATCCTCTGATTGAGCGCTCTGAGGTAACAGGTGGCACTGTAGTGGTTGAGGAATCAATTCGCCTCGAAGTATGGCGGTGGAGGCGATCTGTATGCCGAACACTTTTAGGTTTTGCTTCAATCCGTGTTCTGAGCCGGGGATTAGGCTTTTGATAACCGTCTTAGCCGTAATCCCCGCCCATATTCTCACAAAACCACTGCTCTGGTTCATTCTACCTTTAATCTGATACTCTTTCTCTGCTCTGATATTAGCGGCCTTCTTCAAGCTTTGCAGGGACGTGCGGCAACCAAATTTTATGCAACTTTGCAAATATCCCTGTTCTTCTCCGTATGATCAATTTCCTGGACAAACCGAGAGGATTGGAGTCGTCACTCTTATCCTTCAGATTTCGTAGAATACGAAGAAAAACCCTTTGAAAACCTGCAAAAAACAAGAAAAATGAGGAAATCCTGCTTTATATGGGCAGACTGCATCGGAGGGCGTGCGGGTGGATGGAGAGATCGGAAACGTTGATCGTATTATGACAATCTGGGAGCAAATCACACGGTCAACGCAGAGGAATAGACCGCCGATCTACAGAGATCGACGGTGGGGATCGATTTTCGAGGGCACCAGGAGAGATTTAACGGGCGTGCGGGTTTATTAAAGAGCGAACGAAAAAAGGCGATGGGGACCGTCGGATGGGAAGGCCCAGATCCGACGGCGAGGAGAAATCCCGCTGCGGGGTCATAAGACAATGTTTAACGTGCGGGGAGAAGGCACGGAACGGTGGTTTGGGGGCGAGGTGGAGAACACGTGTCAGTCGGCGCGTGGAATCGCTGGCCGACGGCACAAAACCACCTCCGGACGAAAGGTGGTGCGGGCACATACCGGTGGGACAGGAAAACAGCGCGGCGGAAAAGGGGGAGGGGTCCACCAGCTGACGGGATACTCCGCACCGTTGATCCGTGGAACAGATCAACGGCGGAGTTTTAATTTTGATTTTCTTTGGAGGAAAAATAAAACAAGCCCAACTTTACTTTTACAAAGGTTTTCAATGTTTTTCGGGCAATGAATTATTTCCGAGGGTTGCGCCCGTGGGTTTAGCGCGGTTCCCGCGTGGGGACATATGGAAGGAGAAATTAAAAGGGGCTTAGCTTGCAATGGTTAACACATAGAAACGCATGTTTCTATGGTTTTTAACCTGTTCGTAAAAGGAGAAAAGTTCCGATATGTCAAAAAGTGGGGTTTTCGACCTTAGGAAATGAGATTAATGGAGGACTAAGGGAAATAAAAGGGTTTGATGAGGTTTTTATGGTCGAGAAGGGAGTTGAAGAAACGGAGGAAAGGTGGAAGAAGGGGAGAGGACAAGGAGGAGGATGCAGCAACATTTTGATTAGGATTTTCATGGCATATCAGAGGCAGAGAGGAGGGAGAGTATGTAGAACCAACAGTAGTTTGGACTTTTATCAACAGACTTCAAGTACCAACAATTTTCAGGATTTTAAACTTGTTTCTTGAAGGCTGCAAAGAACATTTATCCACCACTGTCATAGTTGAAAAATATGGGTGGCTAACAGTGGCGCCACTTGGGGATGGTGCCTTCTTGAAGGCATCAAGAATTCAGACTTGATTTCTCTGGGATGATGACTGGTGTCTGACCCGTCACATGCTCTTGCTTTTCTTCTGGACAAAATAAGGTCAGTCATTTAAAGAGAGATGAATTTCATCAATACAACTTCTACCTACCCCAATCCTACTGATCTAACATTTTTTCCTTCATCAGAGTGCACTTGGATTGGAAAACTCTTAACACAACATTTTATTCTTTTGAAAGCAGTAAATCTAATCTACTTCTACTCCTTATTTCTCCCCGAACTCAGATTAAATAGTTGAGTTCAGATATTCCTCTACCTATTCTACTGTCTGTTGGGATTAAACAGTCCAACAAACTTTCATTCTCTAAATTCTACAACAGAAATTTTAAAAATAGCCAAGTCAAGATTGAGCTGTTTGACTTGCTATGATCTATGGCATAAAGACAAGCTGCACATAGATTATTATTTGCAGAAAAATTTAAATCAAAACAGAAGGCTTAAGATCTGAAAATTTTCTCATTGTGGCCTTCCCTCGTACTCACAGCTCTGCTTTTCCCTTTCAGTGAGCTATCTTTACTTGTCTTCTGGTTCGAGTATTGAGTGAATTAGAACCAGGTCTTTTCTTTGACTCAAAAATTAAAATAGCTTTGAGTAATCTCTTTGGAAACTTCGGTTCAGATTTTGAGTTTGTTTGAACCTTGATTTCTACCCTACTCTATCTACTGATAAGCCAAGATTAAACAGTTTGGCAAATCAAATTTGCTACCCTATCAGCAGAAAATTGAAAGCTAATCAGTCAAGATTAAACAGTTTGACCAATTAGAAGTGTGTTTCAAGGAGTGGCATTTAAGCTTGCACACTTTCAGATTCATTTCTCTTTTTGGCATGGGGCCTTGCCTTTCTTGTTTTTCATTTCTGCCCTCTTTTCTTTCTTTCTTTGTTTTTTTGTATTTTTTGATTTTTCATAACTTTAAATGCAATGATGGATGAAGTATTTACAATGGAAAAGGTGAAAAGGCTTCAAAACATGAAATAATTTTAAGAAATATAATGCTTAAGCATCGTGCCATTGACAGGACCCCCAAACAATTCCGCTCCATTCAGTTCTTGTAAGAAAAATGCATTGTTTCCAGCAACTGAATGAATGGAGTAAGGACCAAGCCACAGATTGTCAAATTTACCATGCTTTCCCTTGTCTTCCCTCTTTGAGTCCCACTTTAAGACTTTGTCCCCAATTTTGAAATTGCTGGCCTTTGTTCTTCTGTCAAATATCTTCTTGATATTGTCTTGCTTCTGTAATGCTTTGTTGTACACTTCCTCTCTGGTTTGCTGAAGATGAATGGTCTGATTTATTCTTCTGATTATGTCATCCTCTTCAGTTTGGAGCTCTTGAATTATCTTCATAACTGGTACACCAAGACTGTTAGGAAAAATTGCATTTGTACCGTATACAAGCTGGAAGGGTGACATACCAATGGATTTCTTCAATGTTAACCTGTCAGCCCAAAGTGCATGAACTAGCTTTATGTGCCAAGAATTCTTGTTGTCCTCCAACGGTTTCTTTATTATGTTCACTAAGCTTTTGTTGGAAGACTCTGCAAGTCCATTACCTTGAGGGTAATAAGCTGTGGAGTGCCCCAATGTTATTTGATACTTATGACAGAATTCAACCATTTTCTTTGATCCAAATGCTGCTGCATTATCTGTGATGATCTTGGTAGGACAGCCAAATCTGGAAAGGATATTGGTTTCTATGAATTTTATGATAACCGAATCATTGGCCTGCCTACAAGGAATGGCTTCTATCCACTTAGTGAAATAGTCTGTGGCAGTAAGGATCCATCTATGCTGGGCAGAAGATGAGGGATGGATTTCTCCTATGAAGTCAAGTCCCCACTGTTGAAAAGGGGCTTCAACAGTAATTGGATGCAGAGGAAGGGGTAGTAATTTTCTCTTGCCTTCAAACAATTGGCATTTATGGCAAGTGGTTGTCAGTTTATGTACATCAGGAAAAAGAGTAGGCCAATAGAAACCAACCCTCAAAATTTTGTTGGCTGTTGACTTCCAGTATAAATGGCCTCCACACTCTCCTTCATGGAATTCCTTCTTAATCTTTTCTGCATCAAACTCAGGCAAACATTTAAGCAATATACCACTAGCATTTTTCCAATAAAGACATTTATCAATAATGCAATAGTTTACAGCTTTTAACTTTAGGAATCTTGCCTTTGTTTTGGATAAACCAGGCGGTGTGTTTAATTTAAGCAAAACATAAACAATATCAGCATACCAAGGAGAATTCGCAAAATAATCTTCAACAATGGGGGTTGAGAATTCTTCTTGGTCATCCAAAGCATTAATCATGTTAATATCAAGAACTTCACAATTTGATTCGGCCATTAGCCTAGCAAGACCTTGACCTTAAATAAGCTTCGTGGGTTTAATCTCTAAGTCATATTCAAGAATAACAGCAATCCACTTACCTCTCTTACCATCTGGATCCTGGGTTAGAATGTCCTTTACAACTGAATTTGGGACAAAGGCAATAATGTGTGAGTGAAGGATGTATACCCTGAAGTCTTTTAAAGCTTTCACCAAAGCAAAAGCTTGCTTTTCCATAATGTTATACTTCAGAGGGGCATCCCTCAATGCCTTGCTAAAGAATGCAATGGGCTGCTCTTGTCCTTGTGGATTTTTCTGTAAAAGGACAGCAGCTATAGTATGTTCTGATGCAAATGAGAAGATATAAAAATCTTTTGAGAAATCGGGACTTATGAGAACTGGTGTTTTGGTTAACGCTTGTTTAACCAGTTCAAAGGATGTCTTTGCTTCTGCGGTCCATTTTACCCCTTGCTCCTTTTTTAACATGTTTGTGATATTCCTAAGGAGCTCAGCCAAGTTTGGGATGAACCTTCTTAAAAAGTTAATCTTTCCTATGAAAGACTGCAATTCTTTGATATTCCGAGGATGGGAGATTTGCAAAATGGCCTCAATCCTCATGGGATCTATCTTTATGCCCTCTTCTGAAATGATATGTCCAAGAAGCTTACCTTCTTGGAGTCCGAATAAGGTTTTCTTGGGGTTCAAAGATATCCCAAACCTTCTGCACTTCTCGAAAACTTTTCTTAAATGTTCTAAGTGTTCTTCATCTGTTTTTGAAAACACAGTTACATCATCAAGATAGATAATGATGAAGAAGCCTAATTCTTCCGAGAATGCTATGTCCATGGCTCTCTGAAAGGTTGCTCCAGCATTCATTAAACCAAAAGGTATTTTCACATACATGAAAGTGCCCCAGGGTGTAGTAAAAGCTGTCTTTAATTGATCATCAGGGTGGACTAGGACTTGATTATACCCTGAATAGCCATCTAGCAAAGAAATTCTTTTAGACCCTACCACCCTTTGCAAAATATGATCCATCTTGGGCAAAGGGTAGTTATCCTTTAATGAAGCTTTGTTTAAATTCCTGAAGTCTATACAAAGCCTGATTTCTCCAGTCTTTTTCCTAACTGACACCAGATTAGATACCCACTCCGAATATCTAATAGGGACAATAATACCAGCATCATGCATTTTCATAATTTCCTTCTTAACCAATGGCAACTGGACAGGGTTGATTCTGCGCAGTTTTTGTTTGAATGGTTTTTGGTTTTCTTTAAGAGGGATTTTGTGCTGTATTATTTCAGTGTCATAGGACTTAAGATCTTCGTAACTCCATGCAAAAACATCAGAAAATTATTTAAACAGCTCTAAGTATCTGAGTTTAATGTGAGCTGGTAAAGTTTTAGACAGTTTAATCAATCTTGGTTTTTCCTCACTGCCTATATTACATTCCTCTACTTCAGTTTCCACAGGTTCCAGTTTTGGTTTTTTGGCCACATCATCAAAATCAAACAGTTCTTCTAGAGGGGCCAAACCCTTGGGCAGACTATCATTATTAGAATGCAGAGTTTCCATTTCTTCAGTTTCGGATTTTGCACTTAATTCTGTTTGGTTTCTAGATGAGATAGTCTGAAGGTTAATATTTACCAGCTGTGGAGATGGCTCCTCTTCACCAAGAAAATTTTCTTCACTGCAGTCTGTCTCATAGTCTGAATCTGAACTATGAAGTTCAAACTCATTTCTGAATTGCATGAAGTCTTCTATTTGTTTATCTCCATCAAATACCTGCCAATACTTCTTGTTATCTGGGATAGCTCGTCTGAATTTTATCTGAGAGGTGTCATCATATAGCATTGGGCAGGTTCTAGCAGCAAAAGCTAAATTGTGGGCTGCAATGTTTTTCTTCCTTGGGACAAAAGATAAGGTGTACTCCTCAAATGTTTTCAAAAGATCAATGACATCATTCCTATAGGCCCTAAGTCTGGGGTGATTTGCATTGTACTCCCCATTGACTTTCCTAATGATTAATTCAGAATCCCCATATACATCTATTCTCTTGGCACCTAGTTTTTTCAAAAGATGCAAGCCCAAGAGAAGGGATTCATATTCTGCTATGTTGTTGGAACACTGAAAGTTTAATTTACATGAGATACATTCTGTATGATTATTTTCAGTGTTAGTGATCCAGACACCTGCACCCGCATTTGTTTTGGTGCATGACCCATCAAAATACATAGTCCAGAGAGGCAGATTTTCAGTTTGGTGAATGGACGTTGTATCATTTGATTCCTCAAGTTTTCCATCGGGTTGAGGACTGTCTTTCTGACTGTCAAGTTTTGAGCTCACAGGATTGATAACTTGGATTTCCAGATCTGTGGTAAGTTTGCTAGGATCTTCAGACACAATAGACCGTTTCGACATTTCATCATTGTGTTCCCCCTCTTTTATTTCAGCCATGGATTCTTTCGAAACAATTTGTTCGGTGAGTGTTTCATTATTGAACATGATAAAAGAATCAAGGCTCGTGTTTATAGCATAGAGTGGGGAGTTTTGAGGCCGCTCCTGGCTTGTTACTGTGTATTGCATGTGAGATTCTCTATAAAGCCTCCTAGTTTGATTGAAGACAGGGATGGTTGCATAGGCCATGTCCATTTGCATAGTCCCCTGTAACTTAGCCCCCCAAGATCTTGACAAAAGCATTCCATACTTTGGGGGAACATCAGCCACAACGACATCCATGACTAAACATTTGGCTGGAATTTGGGCCAGATTAACACAGAGATCTTTAATCAATCCTAGACACTTAACCCTACTTGAGTCAAAGGAGTACAGGTCTTTGTAAGGTCTGGTAATTTCAAGACCCAGGCTTTCCATTACAGCTTTTGGCATTAAATTATGGGAAGCGCCTGAGTCATGCATAGCATTATGGAGAATTTTGTCATGAATGTTTAAGCTTACATAAAAGGGAGGGACAGGACCTTCTTGGAATTTTCCTTCAATCTTTGGACCAAAAATAAGCTCTGGTTGGTCATCACTAAGATTGAGAGTATCTTCGTTATCCTCTAAGTTTAAAGCCTTCAAAATTTTGGACCTATATACATGCTGGGCAGCTAACTCAGTCAAAGGAACAGAGATTTTGATCTTTGAGATTTCCTGTTCCAGGCTTAAAAGGTTTTGATTCTTCAGAACATTGACTTCAGCCTTGTTTACTGCCACTTTATCAACAAAAACAGCTTGCTGATTTGGTTTATCTACAATTAAAATAGTTGTCTTTGCAGGAGTACTAACTGAGGTGCTAGTACTACTAATGTTTGCACTCTGTTTTTCGATGTTTTGAGTGTCTTTCCCTTTATCATCACCAGAATCAACAGCCACCATTTTGTCCCTTTGTTTGATCTTTTTAGACTTGGTTGCAGTGCTGTTTTGAGAAGGTTTGCCAGAGGTTTTATTGTTGGGTGTTTGTTGATTAGATTTACTTCTGAGTTCATATTCCCTCAAAGGTTCTATGACAGCGTTCTCCATGTTTTGGTAGTTGTTTTCAGCATCATCTCTTCTGTCATCATAAGGTGTATAAAGACCTTGTTTATTATCATAATGAACCTCAAAGTCATCATCATCTACCCCAAATAAGTTTATATCATCTTCCTCTGTTATTTGATTTGTTTGCTCAACCTCACTTAAAAAGTTCTGATGGAAGGGAGGGATGATCTGCTGATCATCTTCCCTGGGTCTGTTAGGAGGCTGATTTCGTCTAAGATTCTGATTTTGGTTTTGATTTCTGTTTTGAGGAGCATTTTGATTTAGACTCGCTTGTGCTCTCTCTAGAATGCTCATTTTCTTCATCATTTCTTCCATCATTCTTTCCATCTTTGAGCTTGAAGTGGAAGGGGTGGATTCCTCTCTAAAAGATACTTTCCTTTCAGCTTTCATCCTTGCTCTTTTCTCCATAAGGTTCACCTCTACAGAAAGGGCACCTCTTTGCATGTCTTCAAGGGTTGCAAAGACTCTTTCTCTGAGTGAATATGTCATGTCTGGATCAAACCCTTCAGGAAATTTGTTTAAGGCTGATCCTTGAGGAGGTTTCAGTTCAGGGGAGAGTGCGTTATATACACTGTTGAATCTGGTACAATAAGCTTGTACACTTTCCCTAGGGTTCCTATGGAGATTGTTATAGTCAGCAAGGACTTGGAGAGGGTTTTTCCTTACTTCCCACTTGTTTAAAAAAGTTTGATGGAAGGTTTTAAGGTCGTTAATACTATGGGGGGTTAAACCTTTAAACCATTTTCGCACATCTCCCCCCAAACTTTGAGCAAACAATCTGATTTTGACAGATTCATTATCAATTTCATTTCTGTCAAAGTAGTCATTCATCTTGTCCACGTGTTGAGATGCTGTTATGGTATTATTAGCATCATATAATAGAATTTTGGACTGATAGTCCTGTGGAAGATTGACTAATGGTACAGGAAGAACTAAGGGAGCATACCATGCTGCCATGATATGTGGTGGGGGTGGGTTTACAAGTGGAGGTGTGGGTTGAAGTGGAGTGGTTTGAACAGTGGATGAAGGATGAACAGAAGTGGATGGAACAGCAGTAGATCTCTGAGCTGATCTCGGATGAGAGACACCTAGATTATGTATGAAATGTAAATCAGGAGGTGTTGATTCTCTATTCCCAAGAATCCCCCTGATTTCGGGAGATGAAAGGGTAGGCTCAGAATCTAACTGACCCAAATCACCAAATGACCTAGTCCTGAATGGGTTTAACAAGTCAATTTGTGATTCATGAAGAGCTGAAAGGTTTTCAGGGACTGAATTGGCTCTTATGAGGGATCTGAAGATAGTTGAGGATTGTATCCTAGGAGACTTCCTAAGAATTCTTTCAGGGTTGTCAACTATTTCAGGAGGATCCAGGTCAGGATGGGCTCTAGTATGAATCTTTTTAGGAGCCACAATGTTTATGGGATTGGACCCAATCTAAACAAGAAAAGTTCAACCAGATATGACAATCTTTAGACGGTTAACTAATCTGTTCTCTCAATTCGAATCCTACAGTCCTTTAACTGAATTTGAATGATTTTTATAATGATAAGGGTTCTTTCCAGTAGAGTCTTAAGGTCTGTTCAGGATGGTGGAGTCGCCAGGTGGAAGGTTTAGAGTGTCTTCAAAGGAATGCACTGTCCACCACAGTGTTCGTGAAACATTCTTCTTCAAGGATATCTCGAAACACAACAAACTCTAACCAGAGATTGACTGGGAGGGAATTCACTAGATGTGTCACCCCCTAAAAGAGGATGAGATCCAGAGGCTACCTGGCCCTTTCCAGACTCTGTCTAAGAGTATAGAGTAAAACACATCGAAGACGTATACAGGTATCAAAACTTATGTTTTACTACCAATCTGAAATGTTTTTGGTATTTTCTGAATTGTTTATATTTGTGGTTTTTTGAAAGAATGTCCTAGCTTTGCCTCAAAACTTAGCTACGGTTAAGAAACAAAGACAGTCTATCCTTGTGGCTAAGCTAGCTGATTTCCCAAGGTTAGATAAAGACTTTAAAAGAACCCTAGGATTGACCTAGTTTGTCACTGATTCAAACAAGTTTTACCATGATTACCATTCTTTGGTAGTGCTTGGAAAGGCTGCTTTTTACTCTCAAAATGTTTATATGAGGATTCTAAGGTAAGAGTCCCCAGCGGAGTCGCCAGAAATGTTAGTTCCTGGTGGCTCAGCTTAAAAATAGATCAATTGTCATGGGACCAGAGATTTTGGGTTAAACTTCCCCAGTGGAGTCGCCAGAAATGTTAGGTCTCTGTAACAAGCAAGATTGGCAAAGTCCGATCACAGAGTTAACATCATTTCAACCAAATTTGGGATTCTAGGATCTAGCCCTCCTGAATCCGGAGAGGGATCTCTCCAATATGTACAAAGATGGATATTGTCTTTGAAGTTTAGGGTGATGATATTAGGCTAGTTATGGAGGCCAAGGGTATTGTTTGGTTTTCTTGGATGGTTGAACATAGTTGCTGTCTGAGACGGAAAGATCTATATGCAAATAGGTTCAAAGGTGAGAATTTTCAAGTAAACGAAATAAGCTTCGATTCTAAAGAGAGATGATGGCAAGTTTTCAATCCATTGGGCTATGGAGTCATAAGGGAATTTAATTGAAACATCCAGGTTCAAGAGTAATTTATGGGGCAAGTCATCTAGGCCTAAGGATCTCTTTGAAGTTTGATTTATGGAATAGGGTGATACAACAAGAAAAAGAATCAACAGATGCAGAACAAAGAGCAGCCCAGGATCTGGTAAGTACTTTGAAACTAGCCAGCCTTTGACCAGGCACTTAAGAAAAACATAGAAGCAAACTAGGATCTGGTAAGTACTTTGAAACTAGCCAGCCTTTGATACACTTCTAATAGAAAACAGATTAAAAACAAAGGGAAACTTGAAGGCAACCTTTGGAGCAGAGACTAGCGGGCAGGGCTCACCTTTCTCCTCATCTTAGTTCTCCTTTACTCAGTTGCTTCCAAAACAATCACCAAGATAACACAGAATGGCCCAAGATCTGATAAGTACTTCGAAACTAGTCAGCTTTTGACACATTCTAAGGGAAACAGACAAATAGTTGAGCAAACAAGAAAGGGACTCGGGGCTAACCTTTGATTTCCTCAATTCATTCCTTACACAACATATATGAAAGTAACATTTAAAAACAACATTCAGCAGTGACGAAAAGATGAGGGAACGCCAGCATCTCTGTACTTAGACTGAATTAAATCATTTCTAAATAACACAATAAGAAGAAAACATTGGGATAAATATTTTTCAGCCAGAGAAGGTCACTGGTGTACAGCAAACTCTAACACTGTTTAAACTGTTCTTTATAGTAGAAGATGAAACAAATTGAAAACAGAAATAAAATGACAAGTTATAGTGAGAATAACATCACCATCGGCATAGACCAGGATCCCATAAATCAGCTTGTATTGATTGCTTCAAACCGGTTACAATCTTCAAATCCAGTGTTTTAATTCATCTCTTTTCACAGTCTAACCTATATGTTACAAGCAGAGCTCCAAGAGCCCATGAAACCACTATTTACAGTCAAGAGTTTTCCACTCAGAAATAGCTACAGCGCTTCAGCAATTATATTGACAACCAACTAATCCAACCCCTCACTCATCTTCTACTGAAGTATTTATAGAAGGATGAGGAGGTGAAATCTGTTTTAAAAGATCTCAAACACAATCAATGCAGAATTAATGTCTTCCTGACCCCGAGAGGTTCAATGAAGAAATTCTACAGGTGTTACATTGCATTAATGTGTTTATACTTAAGCAGTAAGCTCGAAGAGAGCTTATATTGACCTTTGAGGCTCTGCGTACTGTTAGGGTTACTCTGCAGACATTCTGTCGTTGAAATCCGGTGCAGTAATAACTTCTTTGGTTGTTCGAGGCATAATATCTGATCCTGTTCAACAAATTCATCCTCTGATTGAGCTTTCTGAGGCAATAGGTGGCACTGTGGTGGTTGAGGAATCAATTCGCCTCGAAGTATGGCGGTGGAGGCGATCTGTATGCCGAACACTTTTAGGTTTTGCTTTAATCCGTGTTCTGAGCCGGGGATTAGGCTTTTGATAACCGTCTTAGCCGTAATCCCCGCCAATCTTCTCACAAAACCACTGCTCTGGTTCATTTTATCTTTAATCTGATACTCTTTCTCTGCTCTGATATTAGCGGCCTTCTTCAAGCTTTGCAGGGACGTGCGGCAACCAAAGTTCATGAAACTTTGCAAATATCCCCGTTCTTCTCCGTATGATTAATTTCCTGGACAAACCGGGAGGATTGGAGTCGTCACTCTCATCCTTCAGACTTCGTAGAATACGAAGGAAAAACCTTTGAAAACCTGCAAAAAACAAGAAAAATGAGGAAATCCTGCGTTATATGGACAGACTGCATCGGAGGGCGTGCGGGTGGATGGAGAGATCGGGACCGTTGATCGTATTGGGATCAACGGTTGAGAACAAATAAACCGGTCAACAAAGAGGAAAGTGGACCGTATAATGGAATCGGGAGAGGAGATGCAGACCGTCGATCTACAGAGATCGACGGCGGGGATTGGATTTTAAACGCGCCGGGGCAAGATTATCGGGCAAGCGAATCGGTTAAAGGACGAGCGGGAAAGATGATCGAGGACCGTCGGATGGGAGGGCCCAGATCCGACGGCTCGAGTGAATCCCGCTACGGGGCCATGGGACCATGTTTAACGCGCGGGAGACGGCACGGAACGGCGGTTTTGGGGGTGAGGTGGAGAACACGTGTCGGCCGGCGCGTGGAATCGCTGGCCGACGGCACAAAACCGTGTCCGGACGAAAGGTGGTGCGGGCGCAAACCGGTGGGAAAGGAAAACAGCGCCGCGGAAAGGGGGGAGGGGTCCACCAGATGACGGGACACTCCGCACCGTTGATCCGTGGGACAGATCAACGGCGGAGTTTTAATTTTGATTTTCTTTGGAGGAAAAATAAAACAAGCCCAAATTTACTTTTACAAAGGTTTTCAATGTTTTTCGGGCAATGAATTATTTCCGAGGTTAAGCGCCTGGCGGGGTTAGCACGCGGTTCCAGCGTGGGGACATATGGAAGGAGAAACAGAAAGGGGCTTAGCTTGAGGGGCTGAAGCTTAACACATAGAAACGCATGTTTTCTATGGTTTTTAACTGTTTTTTGCAAAAGGAGAAAAGTTCCGATATGTCAAAAAGTGGGGTTTTCGACCTTAGGAAATGAGATTAATGGAGGAATAAGGGAAATAAAAGGGTTTAATGAGGTTTTTATGGTCGAGAAGGAAGTTGAAGAAACGGAGGAAAGGTGGAAGAAGGGGAGAGGACAAGGAGGAGGATGCAGCAACATTTTGATTAGGATTTTCATGGCATATCAGAGGCAGAGAGGGGGGAGAGTATGTAGAACCAACAGTAGTTTGGACTTTTTATCAACAGACTTCAAGTACCAACAATTTTCAGGATTTTAAACTTGTTTCTTGAAGGCTGCAAAGAACATTTAGCCACCAACTGTCATAGTTGAAAAATATGGGTGGCTAACAAGGACAACGGTTTTTCACATAAACCACAGCGTTCCATGCTTCTGCCCAGAAGTCCATTGGTAGGCCTTGATCATGCAGCATAGCTCGTGCAGCACCCATGATCGTTTCTCTCCGCAACCCCATTCTCCTATGGGTTATGAGGCGCTATGAGTTCTCTTTGAATTCCTTCTTTGCTACATAAGTCTTTGAATTCATTCGGGATATATTCACCACCATTATCGCTCCACAGAGCCTTCACTTGCTTCCCCGACTCTTTCTCAACCAATAATTTAAACTCACTGAACTTTGAGAATGTTTGATCCTTCTTTTACATGAAGAAGATCCAGCATCTACGAGAATAGTCATCAATAAAAATAACATCATACCTATTTTTTGCTATTCAAGCAACCGAGAATGGCCCACACACATCTGTGAACTCTCTCTAGGATCATCGAATCATGGTTCTCCTTTTCATGAAAGGTGGTCTTCACAAAATTACCCATAGTACATCCCTTTCACTGATATAACTGTGCAAGTGTACCCTTGGGAATTCCAGTAGAAATCTACTGCAAAATATTCAGGGCGCCATGGTGAAGATGACCCAATTTCCTATGCCATAATTCTCCCTCATCCCTCCTCACCACTTCTTTTGTTTTTCCCACCATTGCAGCATAGATATCTACCTCCAACTTGTAGAAATTCTTAACTTGAATCCCTATATTCTTGGTTTGACCCATTTTTTTATGTCATAGAAAATATTTTGCATTGCTGAAAACAACATCATAACCTCTATCCTCCAACCTCACAACTAAGACCAAGTTCTTCTTTAGACATGGAACATGCATAATAAATTTCAACAGAAATTTTTTACCTGACTCCCTCTCAAAGGTAACGGTACCAATTCCGGTCGCACTGTATCGTCCATCATCTCCCATATCTATATGCATTTGGAGATCTTTCTCCTCCAAGTCAATAAAAAGCTCCTTATCTCCCATCATTTGGAAGGAAGCACCACTATCAAGATACCACATTGATCCCATTGCTCTTGAACCAAGCATGCGATCAAAGAAAAATAAAGTTCAAATTTCGAGGCAAGGACCTCACCATCTGCAGCTCCAACACCCTTCTTGTTCTTCTTTTCTGTGGACACTTAGTGGCGATATGCCCATGTTCATGACAGTGAAAACACTTCACCTTAGACAAATCTAGCTTCTTTCCTTTAGCCTCGAATTTCGAGCAGAATTTCTTCCCCTTCCTTTTCCTTGCTTTGGCAGCCAAATCCCAATCCTCTTCATCATCATGCTTTGATGAAGAGTCATCCCTAGTGTTCTGCCTAATCTCCTCCTGCACTAGGTCCGACCAAAGTCGTTCCCAATCTGGCAGTTTTTCCTGTCCATTGATAGAGTCTTCATAACTCTACTAACTCTTAGGAAGTCCCAAGAGAGCCAATCTCAGCCAATCATCATCATCAACCGTGATTCCCACACTCCCCAGTTCATCCCGACATTGGAAAAAATTTGTGAGATACTTTGGAATATTGTCGCCCTTCTCCATCTTGATTTTTCTGAGTTTATCCTTTAGCACCAATTTCCTATGGTCGCTGCTGCTTTGGAAAATATTTGTCAAAGCCGTCCACATTGAAAATGGAGTGGCTTTCCCATGAAGGCTTGAGACAATATGGTCTCTCACACCTTCCAACAGAATCCTTCTCATATTCGCTACTTTCTTTTGCAAGGTGTCAAGTAATGTAGCATCCATCAATGTGGGCTGAGGAACATCACTGTCGATGAATTCCTTCAAGCCATTATCTTCAAGAACCGCCTCCATCCTATCCTTCCATGCAATTTAGTTTGAGCTACCCTCGAATGCATACTCTAACCGCCAAGTACTCTATGAGGTTAATGGTTTTGCACATAAACCACATTGTTCCATGCTTTTGCCCACAAGTGCATTGGTAGGCCCTGATCATGTAGCATAGCTCGTGCAACCCTCATGATTGTTATTTTTTTCCTCTCTATGACCCCATTCTATTGTGGGTTATTAGGAACTATGAGTTCTCTCTGAATTCCTTCTTTGCTACATAAGTCTTTGAATTCGTTTGAGATATATTCACCACCATTATCACTCCACAGCGCCTTCACTTGCTTCACTGACTCTTTCTCCACCAATGCTTTAAACACACAGAACTTTGAGAATGTTTGATCCTTCTTCTACATGAATAAGATCCAACATCTACGAGAATAGTCATAAAAAAAATAACATAATACCTGTGTTTTTCTGTTGAAGCAACCAAGAATTTCCCACACACATCTGTGTGAACTCTCCCCAGGATCATCGAAGCACGGTTCTCCTTTTCATGAAAGGTTGTCTTCACAAACTTACCCATAGTACATCCCTTGCACTAATCTAACTGTGCAAGTGTACCCTTTGGAATTCTAGTAGAAATATGCTGCAAAATCTTCAGGGCGCCATGGTGGAGATGGCCCAATCGCCTGTGCCATAATTCTCCCTCACCCAAGCTCACCACTTCTTCTTCTTTGCTCACCATTACAGCGTAGCCATCTACTTCTAGCTTGTATAGATTCTTAATTTGAATCCTATCTTCTTGGTTTGACCCGTTGTTTTATGTCGCAGGAAATGTTTTCCATCACTAAAAACAACGGCATAACCTTTGTCCTCTAACATTGCGACAGAAACCAAGTTCTTCTTTAGACCTGGAACATGCATAACATCTTTCAACATAAATGGTTTACCTAACTCCCTCTCAAATATAATGGTACCAATTATGGTCTCATTGTATCGTCCATCGTCGCCCATATCTATATGCATTTGGAGATCTTTCTCCTCCAAGTCACTAAAAAGCTCCTTATCTCCCGTCATGTGCAAGGAAACACCACTATCAAGATACCACATTGATCCCATTGCGCCTTAAACCAAGCATGCAATCAAAGAGAAATCAAGTTCAAATTTCGAGGCAAGGGCCTCACCATCTGCAGCTCCAGCAGCCTTCCTGTCCTTATTTTTCTGTGGGAAGTTAATGGCGAGATGCCCATGTTCATGACAGTGAAAACACTTCACCTTCGACAAATCCAGCTTCTTGCCTTTCACCTGGGATTTTGAGTGGAATTTCTTCCCCTTCCTTTTCCTTTATTTGACACCCAAAGCACATTCCTCTTTATCATGATCCTTTGATGAAGAGCCATCCCTGGTGTTTTTCCCAATCTCCTCCTGCACTTGGTTTGACAAAATTCGTTCCCAATGCAACAGTTTTTCCCGTCCATTGACGGAGTCTTCATAATTGTGCCAACTCTTAGGAATTCCCAAGAGAGCCAATCTCACCAAATCATCATCATAAACCGTCATTCCCACACTCCCCATTTCATCCTGACATTGGAAAAACTTTGTGAGATACTTTGGAATATGGTCGCCCTTCTCCATCTTGATTTTTCTGAGTTTATCCTTCAATGC
This sequence comes from Pinus albicaulis, assembly GCA_034641835.2. NCBI lineage: Eukaryota > Viridiplantae > Streptophyta > Pinopsida > Pinales > Pinaceae > Pinus > Pinus albicaulis. The sequence continues at coordinate 1,409,331,590 of CM076574.1, forward strand.
CAATTTCCTATGGTTGTTTCTGCTTTGGAAAAAATATATCAAAGCCTTCCACATTGCAAATGGAGTGGATTTCCTATGGAGGATTGAGACAATATGGTCTCTCACACCTTCCAACATAATCCTTCTTGTCTTTGCTACTTTATTTTTCCATTTCGATGTTTACTCAACTGTCACAGCAAGAAATTATTGCAGCAAATTCGATTGTTTCCACCAAAAAAAACTTAGCACTGCTTCAATATTTCAATATTCTCTGCTCCGATTCCATGTAGAAATTTTTAAAAATACTGTGATGTATTACCAGACTCTTCTGATCTAACAATTATATCCACTATTAAATACATAATCCTTGTACTTAATTCTTTGTGGAAATTTAATCGCCAATTGCAAACACATGCAGAAAAATCAATCTCACATAACAATATGTTTTTTTACCGGGAAAGCATAAAGCTAAAAACCCAAAATATCATGTATTATGTATATCATGGATCATGAAAAAATCTCATACAAATCTCTGCTCCAATAGCTCTGTGTACAATATATAATCGTCTCACACTATCATAGAAAAATTGGTTCACACATGCACCAATTTACTGCCTCCTAACAGCCTGCCTCCACTTCGCAATCCATGTTGAAGAAGATCCATGAATGAATTCAATCTTGCCTTGCCTTGACTACAATCCTCATTAGCATCTCTAATGTGTGTGTAGATGCATTGAATGCACCACTATAGTCGCAATTGATAGTCAACCAAACCCTTTCACCTATCTCTCCACTAGGTCTCCATTGGATTTGACATGCATGTTGTTAATAGTAGTATTTATTTAGTTGCATGTGAGACCACTACTTGTGAATTAATTAAATAATTAATTCACCGATCTCTCACTAGTGTATCGTTAGTTACAACTAGCACAACTGATTTTAACTCACTTAATTGAGTTAAACTAAATAACAACTCACATAACTACTCTTCCAACTCTGTTACAACTTTGTATCACTCAGTTACAATGGATTCCATTTTACATGTCCCACCAACTAACCTTGGAATGCATAATTCCTTCAATCAACTTGTTTTCCACATCAGTTAACTGAAATCAAGTGCTTCAAGAGAATAGATTATTATTTATCTTCTGATTATTATTAAGGGCTAATAATAATCGACATGCGTTCTATTTTTAGACATGCGAGCTATAAATAGACATCGCCCATATATCTAAAAATAGAAACTCATATAAAAATAGAATTTACTCAACCATCTAAAATTAGACTCCTAATCATTTTAGAATATTCTGACCATTCTAAAAATAGACATACACATAAAAATAGCCTGTGGGCCCCACCTAGTGAAGGTGCTTAATTTTCACTAGGATCATCATCTTGTTGAATCTCAACAGAGCAAGAAGGCCACCTTCTAGAAGCAAAGCAAGTTTTCACAAAGAGGCCAAAGAATTTTCTGTCCTCTACAATGTACAAATAGGAGTTCTCGTCTTTTCTGGAGACAACAATTTTTTCTACGTCATTGGTGGGCCAAATATAGAAATTGAAATGCATCATTACATTAGCAAATTATGTGAGCAATGAAATCTCGTGACTAATTTGAATACAACAATAATAATCAAAATAAGAACCAGAACATCTAGGGGTTGGGGCCAAAGTTTTTCATGGAATAGTTGCAGAGGATGTTGAAGTATATTGTGGTAAAAAATGTAAAAGGATTGTATGTTGCACTATTACAAAAATTATAATAGGAAATGGAAGTGGTAATCGCGTGGGTGAGGGTGAAAAATAACAAGGCTATCCAGAGGTGCATAAAGGAGAGAACGGTTAATGAGAAAAATATGATGCAGGAGAATCGGAATTTGTGAACAAAGAAGAGGCATGTACATTACACCTTGTGTCCAATGCCTGTTTCTCAAACATTATATTACCTGACGTATAATATCTCAAAGAATTTAAAATGAAAATTTGAACTATTATTTAAAATATTATTATTAAAAGCTGCAGTTTGAAATATTGCTTTGGCATGTTTTCAGGGTCATTCTAGCCTATGTATTTGGCTTGAGTGCATCTATTTGAGCACGGTTGTACTGTTTTTCCATCTCCAATGATAATAAAAGGCTCACCTATTTTGTATATTCTATGATTGTTGAATATTTACATGTACATTTTCTGTGTTACAAATATTGTGTTTGTGTATCAATGCGTTATTCCATTTTGGGATATTACATCGGAATAGCTATTCCCCATTCGACATTAGAGGAAAAGAATAAGGTAAAACATAATATTAGGAGCTTTAACCATAAAAAAGTATGATAATTTAGTCGCATAATGAGGGTATGTATAAGGGTATAAACTTAGAATCCTAGGCACTAAGAATTATATTATCATTATCCAAAATGGTAACCAAGGGGGGAACTTGGAATTCACTGAAGGGTACCTTTGTTAAACATTTTACCAGATATTTATTAGTCGGTTACTTTGTTTCCTTTGAGATAAGAAATGATCTTAAAAGGAAGGGGGAAAGGAAGATGGGGAGGGAAAGCTGCGGGCTTCAAAAGGAAAATAAATGGATTGGAAAAGGAACTTGCAAAAGACGTTGTGGGATAAGTTAGGATTTTGCCTCAATCATTCCTGAGCTTGATAGAGAGACAATGGAAGCCTCAAGTTCAATATATGTTCCAGGTTGAGCCTTAGATGGTTTTGTTACCTATAGACTAACCCTGTTAGGGTATTTGAGTGTGAATTATTCTAGTATGAATATGCTCGAGGAAGAAAAAATTACGTAATCGCCTTTATCAAGGTTGGGTGTCATGGTCACTTAGTTAATCCCTAGACACCCCGCCATAGAAGATAAGTATTATATTAGTTTCTTTAAATAATATTTCTGTGAATCCTTGTGAATTCTTTGGGGATGAATTTATGTAGCGCAAATTAAGATAATACGAATTAAAGAAAATAATATAAATATTGGTATAGGATTGTATTAATGTTGGAAATTAGTTGTTTTGTTTGTTATTTTTTATTTTTTTTAAAGAAGAAAGAGACTGAAGATGAAAGTTTAAAGATTCTAAGCTCGAGTTTTGTGCAGTAAAAACTGATGGGTCAACAAGTTAAAGATGTAATTGAAAAGAAAAGAAAGAAACAAGTGAACAAGTGGGAAGGGTGAATTTCATTTTGGCAAAGCACCGAGGAAATTAGGAAGAATTTAAGAAACAAAAGTTGGTGGTCAAGGGTTTGGCTAGGTTAGCCCTTCATGAGGCCGGAATTAACCAACCACTCATGAGCAATCTTGGGAAAAAACCATCTCGAAATTTAAAAAAAAAATCTTTAAGAAATTAAACCCTGGTTGTAAAACTATCTCAAGGACGAAAGCACATTAAATATCAATAGGAACACAACATGCAAAAGATATCTCTTATTTAAAGAATGGAATCCCTATATTAATAATTGGGTTTGGAAAAAACAGTAATTTTCTTATCATTACAAAAGTAATATGGTTTCAAAGAAAAAAATAATATTGTTATTTGTAAAGAAACTTGAGCTTGCACTTTTTTGTGAATATAAAAATAATTTTTCAAAAACATAGAAAAAGACAATCAATTGTTTCATACCCTTTTTACATAATAATGTTAAGAAAAAATGAACTCAAGGGCACAAACATGTAAATTCACAGTGTTTCCTTCTGATATACAAATAAGAAAGAGAAGAAAGTATAGCTCCAATTTCATAAGAGAAACTAAACACCAAAGGAAGCAGACCTTGTTTTGGCTTCTAGAATTAACAAAAAGTGATATTGATAAGCCTCTGCTGAGTGAGAGTGAAGTTTTCATATTACCCTATACACTTTCCTTCTTTGAACTCAAAAAAAATATAGGAAAAGCTACAATTATTACATATTATTCGATGGGAAATATTATGGGATTATAAGAAATATCTCGACTTTAAAGAGATTCCTTGAAAGGGTGTGTTTGGTAATTTAGTGTTTCCTAAATTGCTACATTAATTTATCAATCAGGGATTCATAAGCTGATGAAGTGTGGCGCACTATATGTGCAAGATAACCTATCTCTTACTTTTTGTCATTTTTGGATTTTTATGAAATTATAAAAGACAAGTATGGAGACAAATATTCAAGACAATGATGTCCTTCTAATGATTTTCCAAACTTCAAAAGAATTTTAAAACACACAATGACAATATTAATTCTTCAAAGAAAATGAAATTGCATCACTATTCTAGTGAAACAATAGTGAACTACTGATCATGAAACTCATTATCCTTGCTGCTGTCCAAATACAAAAGAAACTATGCTTAAAGAAATCCAAGAATTGCAACAAAGTAAATCTAAATCAAATTGCATCAACTTATATTCTGATCCCTCGCCATTAGTCCAGCTATGGCTTTCGGAGGTAACCATAAACAACTTGAGCAACCTGATATCTAGTTTGCAGAAAAAGAAACTAATATCAAACTACACACTCATACTTCAATCCCTCACCATTAGTCCAGCTATGGCTTTCGGAGGTAACTGAAAATGAAATGAGCAATTTAATATTTCTAACTTGCAGAAAGTAAACTAATATCAAACTACACACTCATAATTCAATCCGTCACCATTAGTCCAACTATGGTTTTCGGAGGTAACTGAAAATGACATGAGAAATTTAATATTTCTAACTTGCAGAAAGTAAACTAATATCAAACTACGCACTCATACTTCAATCCCTCACCATTAGTCCAGCTATGGCTTTCAAAGGTAACTGAAAATGACATGAGCAATTTAATATATCTAAATCTAACTACTGAAGCAAATGTGCAAGACTGAAATAAACAAACAGTGCTGGAATTAAACAAAAACTAAGAAAAGTAAATTAGCAGAAGGGCAATATTGATTCCATGTCATTAGTCATTATAAAAAGATGTGCAAGTGCCGGGGTTGCCTATTGTAATATGAAACAAGAACACTGATCAGTTAACCACAACATAAAACATGAAATATTATGGACAGAAGTAAAATGTAAAGCATGAAAGATTATGAACAGAGATGAAGCATAAATACCATGAAAGATGCAATGTATAAACACGTGAATGACTTATGGCACAATGAACTTAAAGAAATAAAACAAGAAACTATACAGTAATGCACAAAACCTCAGCGTGTGTAGGGGCCCTCTGCACCAGCCTCGGACAACAGCCTTCAAATACGAATTACGCTTGGAAACAAAGTCTTATTATATATTAAAATGCAGTCATAACAGAGAAATGATATTACATCACAGTGGCAACGCAATTACATTACAGAGCTATATGGAGGCTAACTATTATGCGTATGAAAACGCGTTATTTATAACAAAGGTGATATAACCAATTCCCTAAAGTTTGTGCTGATAGAGACACATGAACCATCACGTCCAGAGATCCAGCATCATGGCCGCGGTGAGGAGTAAATCTATGAAGAATGGATGTTGGATTCGGATTATGGAGCTGTGTACAGGTGTTGATGTGTCTCCCGTAAATTAGAAACGGTCATACAAATCTTCACGTGATGAGAAACAGAGTCCTGTCACCGTGGGACTCTACGGTTTACTTCCACTTGGCCACCTTTGACAACAGCCTCCTTAGGTGAATTTTCCCGAGCCAATAGGACACGATCCATGTCCACATCATTTCTGACTTGCCCATGTGGCTCTAATTGCCTGAAGACACCTGCAACACAGACTTTCACAAAATGGCTGCAGAAAGTTGCAGTAGCTGCGGAAAGTGGCAAGATTCTGCAGCTAAATGAGAAAAAATATAAATCAAACAGCAGACACAAAACATAGTTAAAAACCATTTTAGATGCTCTTTTACGATTAATATGCAATGATATTGACGACTTAGAAGGTTCAGGTGAATGAAAATGGTCTAGAAAGGTGTATAGGAAAGATGCAGATTTGAGACTCAACATACCCCCACTGTGAAGGTGTTGCATGTCCTTATGCAAACAAAATTTTGATAATCCTTTTTCAATTCATATGCCTTGACACTTCAGCCAGTACATCTAGTCCTCTCCTCCTCTTCCTTGGTGCTGCTAACATCCTGGGATTTTTCATCAAGCATCTCAATTTGATATTAATTAGTGCTCTGCTTAACTTCTGGCATTTATTTTTCAATTTCTTATTCTTCTTCTGCCATAGTCCCAGATGTAGCATGGTATTATCATGAATGATCTTGTCCAATTTTCCTTGTTCCTTCAATGTTTCATTTTCATTTTTAATGTGTCTATTTAAAAGCTCTAGCTCAAAGACTTCTTGTTTCAGTGATTGCACTAGATCATCTTGTGCTGTGTGAGGCTGAGTGGACGAAGTACTGGGACCCGTAGCTGCTCTTTCTAAATATTTTATATAATCATATACTTCTTGTTGCTTTGTGTCTATCTCAGGTGTCGTTTTTATTGGGCTGTCCCCAAAATGCCGTGGAGGAGAGTTGTCTTCAAAATCTGGCTGAGAAGGGCTCATATCAACGTCTGGCTGGGAATGGGATGGACTATGTTCAATGTGTGACTGAGAATGAAATGAACTAGGTTCACTGTCTGATTGAGAGTGAGATGGACTATGGCCAGCTGGGGATTGTTCAGATGTTTCTTCTCCCAAATCAATAAAATGGGGTCCTTTCGTTTGCGTTTTCCTCAACTTCCCCTTCAGCCTGGAACTTCTTTTTATACGTTGTGGACCACTGTCTTTTTGCTTTTGTTTTCCTTTCCCTCTCTTTGTGGCCATAGATGACTGTTCTTGAAGGTGAACTAGTCTCTCAGATAACACTTGATGATCTTCTTCGGAAGAAGGGGTTTGATGCATAGTCTTAATACTTTTTCTCTCTTTTGATGTTATTGGCTTTTTACCCTTGGTTTCTTTCTTCTTCCTTTTTGACATTCTCTCTTCCCTACTAATTATTTCAACTGTAGTAGTAGGAGTACTTTAAATTTCATCATTTTTTCTCTTTCTCCTACTCCTTCTTGATGTACCACCTTCAGGAATTTCTTGAGGTTCCTCAAAGAAATTTCTAATCAAAAATTGTTCCCATGTGTCCTTCTTCTCTTTTAACTGTTTTTCAATAAAAATTTTCACAAGACCATGGTGATATAGATGTGGTTCTACATCCCCTAAATTCTTCTGAACAGTCACAGAAATTTTCTTCAAACTATTTAATAAAAAGTATGGCAGATTGAGGGTCTGGTTATCTATTAAATTCATCAGCAATCGGGTATGGTACATATACATTGACCCAAAATGGCCCTCACAGGTGATAAATTTTTGAACAACTAGCAGCAAAGTAGCCCATTCCTCTTTCAAAGCATGAACAGGAATTCCTCTTTTAAAAATAGTTATGTCCATACCTAGGTTATGTAGAATCACTCTCCAGGCTTCATCACTAATGCTTTTGTTCTTAAACCAACGTTCACCCTCTTGAAGAAGTTATGTGGCAGATGCTATAGATGCCTCATTCACCGTAAACTTAAGGTCTCCAATCTCTACCTCCAGGCCATTGAAAGACCTTGCAAAAGCTTTTGTCACCTCTTTATGGTAACCTCTAAACTTTTGGATAAACCACAGCCACTTTGCCTTCTTCAATATATCCCTGACTTGCGGGTATCCTTCCATGAATTTAGGTCCCTCTGGTTCTGCTCTCAACAATTTACCCATCCTTCTTTCTGCTCTTTAAAAACTTGCCTACGTGAGGAGGGTTCAATGGAAGTAGGACGGCTGAATGAATGGAAATGAGCACGATGACTGTAGGTAGATATCAGAGAGTGGGTATACAGACTGTAGCGTAACAGAGAACAAAATGGGGTGAAGCGGAACAGAGAAGGGTTACGTGAGCACGGCGGAAATGCGGTTGTGAGATTAATAGAACAATAGGAGGAGTATAACACATCCGGCAGTGTTTTAAAATTTGGTGGCTGCAGAATAAATGTAAGCACGTTTATACAACGACTACGGATTTTATGCGGCTGAAAGAAGCCGTAGTCAAATCAACTACGTTTCATTGTCACAGGTGGAATATCGGAGTATGAGTGAAGATCGGAGGTTTAATTATGGGACCATTTGAGAATGAATGCAAGGATTGTGGGAGGATTGTACAGAGATCATGGAGTGGTTACGGAGTTTGTCAATACAATCATTGCACATAATGGAGCTTATGGTTTTATAACTATATAAAAATGTGTTTTAAATGCCATTTGAAATAAATTTTTACTCATATCTTGGAATTCTTGCCATTTTTCCTTGGTCTTCAATTAGTTGCTCCTCATTGATATCTTGAATGCCCCATGTCTTCATAATTGGTCCTCATACCTGCATTTGATTTCATGATTATGGAAATAACATCTGGCTGTGGAAACTGGTGTCAGCTGTGGAAATAGATGTCAGCTGCGGAAACTGACACATCTATTATTTGGGTGAATGGAAATGAACGGATGACAATTGACTAAATGGAAATGGTCATGAAAGAGAATTTTATTGGTAAAATGGAATGAAATAGATAAAATGAAGTGAAATGGAATGAAGTGGAGTGAAATGAAGTGGAATGGAATGGAGTGGGTGGTCACAAAACTTGTGAAATGAAGGAGAGATTTTTTTTTTTTGGAAAATATAGGGTGTCAGGTGTTCCTGATTTTCACCCTATATTTTCTGTATAAGACTGCCAATCAGTGATTGGTTTTCAGGCTTATACAATTTTTTTTTTTTTTTTTTTTTTTTAATTGAAAAGAACAAAAGCTAGGCTGGTGGAGAAGAAGAATTCTTCTGTACCAGCCTGATTGCAGAACTTTCTTGAAACAATTTGACAAAATCCTCTTTTGAGAGTGGCTTATGATAAAATTTCAATCTATGGCCATTCACAATAAGAGGAGTTTGAAACTCATCAATGGTCTTGATTCTTACCACTCCATTGCTAAAGATCTTGTCAATCTCATAATCTCATATGGCCCAAGCCAATGAGTCCGAAATTTTCCTTGAAAATCTTTAAACTTGGAATCAAATAACAATGCCCAATCTCCTTCTTGAAACTTCTTCTCTTTGATGTACTTGTCATGCCATTTAGCTCTTTGATATTGAACTAGATCAGTTCTTAAAATTTCTTCTTGTCTGATCTCATCTAGCTCGTTCAACTACTCCATTCTATGCTTTTGGGCTTCTGATAAGTCCATCCCCAATTGAACTGCTATCTTGAAGGTCTTGACTTGGAACTCAATGGGGAGCAGGACTTCCTTCCCATAAACAAGTTCATAGGGAGAATGTCATGTTGTATTTCTCCATGTAGCTCTGTAGGCCCACAAGGCTTCAGGAAGCCTTTATGCCCAATCTCTTCTATGTAGATGAACAGTTTTGGTGATGATACTTTCGAGAACTTTGTTGGTAGACTCCACTTGACCATTTGCTTGCGGATGGTAAGGGGTAGATCTTCTATGCTTGATTTTGTATTCTTCCATCAGCTTCTCCACCAGGTTGGATGTGAATTGGCTTCCTTGATCTGTCACAATTTCTCTTGGAACACCAAAGCGAGTAAAAATATCCTCATAAAGAAAATGAACAACTAAATTTTCAGTAGCAGATACTAATGCTTTGGCTTCTACCCATTTAGTAACATAATCAATACAAACCAATATATACTTATTTTGCTTAGATGGTGGATTAATAGGTCCAATGAAATCTAAAGCCCATTTTTCAAAGGGTTCAATGAGTACCTGTGTTTGCAATGGCATTTCATTTCAAAGGGTAGGTTTCCCTACTCTTTGGCAGCTGTCACACCTTTTGACATATTGTTTTTCATCTTTGAAGAGGGAAGGCCAATAATATCCTAAAGAGAGGATTTTATAGGCCGTCCTTTTGTCTGCAAAGTGTCCGTCGCATGGTTCATCATGACATGCCTTAAGAATATCAGGCATTTCATCTTCCCTGACACATCTTCTGATCACAAGATCTGGCCCTGTTTTAAACAATTCGTTAGAAATCCATGAATATTTTGAACTCTCCCGAATAATTTTTCGTTTTTCACTTGGAAATAAATGTGAAGGTAGTTTCCCTGTAACCAAATAGTTAGCAATATCTGCATACCAAGGAGTTTTAATAGTTACCGCAAACAAGTATTCATCAGGAAACTTATCCTCTACAGGAGAATCTTCTTTAGTATTCTGAATCCTAGACAAGAAATCAGCTACTGTATTTTGTTTCCCTGGTCTATCCAACACAGTAATATTGAATTCTTGTAAAAGTAAGAGCCATCTTGTCACTCTGCCATTAGTAATAGGTTTTTTCATTAAATATCTAATTGCAGAATGGTCAGTATGAATAAAAGTTTCATAGCCTATTATATAATGTTTAAACTTATTGATTGCATGAACAACAACTAAAAACTCTTTTTCAGTCACAGTATAGTTTAACTCCGTGGGAGTCAAATTTTTACTGGTATAATAAATGGCATAAGGAACTAAATCTTTTTGACCCAACACAACTCCTAGAGCTGTATCTGAAGCATCCGTAGAAATATGAAAAGGGAGTTTCCAATTTGGTCCTCTCAAGATAGGTGCTTCAGATATTCTTGTTTTCAAAGTTTCAAAGGTTGATTGACAATCAGGATCCCATTTGAATTCACAGTCTTTTGTAAGCAGTTTGAAGAGTGGAGATGCTATTTTAGTGAAGTTTTATATAAATCTTCTATAGTATCCAGTAAATCCTAGAAAACTTCTAACATCTCTTTGACAATTTGGAATAGGCAACTTGGAGATGACTTCAACTTTTGATCTATCAACTTTAATCCCATCTCCTGAAATATGATGCCCCAAAACAATACCTTCAATAAACATCATAAAGCATTTTTCATGGCTTAATGAAAGGTTTGTTTCTTTACATCTTATAAGGAATTTTTCCAAATTTTCTAATGCCTCTTCAAATGAATTACCATAAACTGTAAAATCATCCATATAAACCTCTACACAATCATGGATTAGATCAGAAAAAATTCCTAGTACTGCTCTTTGGAATGTTGCTGGTGCATTACATAACCCAAAAGGAAGCACTCGGTAGGCAAAAGTTCCTCATGGACAAGTAAATGTGGTCTTATCTTGATCTTCAGGTGCTACCTGAATTTGATTATAGCCACTAAAACCATCCAAAAATGAAAAGTACTTTTTACCTGCTAATGTATCTAATACCCGATCGATAAAAGGCAAAGGAAAGTGATCCTTCAAAGTTGCTTTGTTCAATTCCCTGTAATCAATGCATACCCTCCATTTACCATTCTTTTTAGGTACTATAACCAAAGGAGAAACCCATCGGCTATCTGAAATTGGACAAATGAAGTTTACATTGAGTAGTTTTTGGAGCTCTTCTTTCACTATCTCCCTAATATTTGGATTCATCCTTCTTTGAGGTTGTCTGATTGGTCTACTGTTTTCCTCAATATAGATATGATGGATGCAAGTCTTAGGATCAATACCTTTCATGTCAGTATACTCCCATGCAAATGCAGTAGAATGTTTTTGCAAGATTTTTGTTAGTTCTTTTGGTTGTGATTCTTCCAAATGTTTGTTGATATTCAATGTTTTTCCTGGAAAAATCTCAATAGTAGAACTACCAAACTCTTCCATAGAGTAAAGAGACATTTGTCTTGATGATAAATATTCTATGTCAGATTCCAATTGAAATTGTGTGGGGTCATATTATGAAGATATCTCAAAATTTTCTAATGTGTTCAGAATTTGACTATCCTCACTGATTTCAGAAATGGTAAAGACAGGTTGTATAGTGTCCTCATCATCAACCCATTCATTGTCTCCTACTTCTGTGATTGCTTTTGCTGGAGGATACAAATTGAATTTCTTTGTCGAATTACCATTAGAAATGTACATATCCCCAGATCTAAAACTAATGAAAGCATCAACTGTGGCTAGCCAAAGTCTTCCTAAGATAAGTTGGTGCCCTCCTAGATTACTCTTGGGAGTCAAAATCATAAAATATACTGGATATTCCCAAGAATCTAGGGAGAATTAAATATCTTCTAATACAGCATCTGGTTTAATAATTGATCGATCTGCAAGTTGCAGTAAAGTAGGTGTAAAAATAAGGTTAGGAAGTTTTAGCTGTTCCATAGTCTGTCTACTCATAATGTTGATAGTAGCCCCTAAGTCAATCAATGTGTTTGGAATTTCTATCCCATTTATATGTGTCTTGACAATTGGACTTCCTGGATCTACATACTTCTGCATGGTAATTTTTCCCATCATAATATTTGCAATTTTTCCTACCAGGTGGATTCTTCTTGTGTCTTTTAGTTTCCTTCCTGGTCTTTTGAAACTCAACTCCTTTATTGTTTTTGCTAGAATAGGAATCTCTCAAATGGCTTGTAGCAAGGGAATCTTGATACAAACATTCTTTAATTCATCTAGAAAATCATAGTTAGGCAACAAGATTTTTTTTTCCACCCCTTTATCAATTTGTAATCTTTCAGGAAAAGGAGGTGTGGATGAAGATGCAGGTTGCTCAACTATAGGAGTTGTAGGTGTTAACTTTTCTTTCTCTTTTTGAATGTTTGAGTTTTGAAGAGATGCTTCCTCAGAACCATTATTGACTTTAAGAGAGTCCTCCGTAGAGGTATCTTGCTCTTGGACATCTATAGAAGGTTTTTCTAAAACTCTACCAGACCTGAGTTGTACATCATTGAGAGGAACAATCATATAGGTAGGAAATTGTTGTCCTTCTATCATGTAAGTATTCTGAGGATTTTTATTGTTAGGATTTGGAAATGGCTGAGCTGGAAGTTGATTTTCCTTTTGTTGGTATGGAAGCATGAGTTGAGGATTTGGATTTTGTTGAGAATGTTGTTGTTGTGGAAATGGCAATGAAAGTTGTGGATTTGGGTTTGGAAGTTGTGGAGCTTGTTGATTTTGAAAAGATGGAGGATATTGATAAAATTGAGCAAATCTCCTATAAGGATTTTGCATCCCTTGTACCCATGGCTGATATGGATTTTGATGTTGGGGCCAAGGTTGTTGCAAAGGATTCCAATTTGGTGGGGTTTGAAGATTCATAGGATTATTAAACCCTTGAGTTTGTTGTCCCTGCCAAGGTCTTCTTGCAACAAAACAGAGAGATTCTACTGAATTTGGGTCTTCTTGAAAGACAGCTTTGAGTCCAGGATTTGAAGGACAATCCTTGATCTCATGATTCTCTGAGAAAATCATACATGTTTCTACAACTTTTGCATCCAAGGGACATTCCCTTAAAGCATGTTTCTTCCTACATTTCGGACAAAAGATGGCTAAAGCATCTGTTTCTGCTTTCTGCTTGTTTTGGATTTTAAGGGTGTCTAGTTGTTCACTAATGCTCCCTAAGATATCAGTTTTGAACTCATCAAGCATATTACCAATCTCTGCCCTACTTACTGATCCAGTTGCAGATTTGTTAGCCCTAATAAGAGAAGGATCCCTAGGCCCTTTTCCTGTTTTAGATTTTCCTCTTGAGAGATGGACACATAGTTCGTTATATCACGAAGTGGGAGTTGAGAAATGTCTCCTTTCCCCATCATGTTTAAAATATCTATCCATTCATCTCTAATGGCTTTTAATATGAGGGCTTTCAAGGTTTCATAATCTAAATTGCTCATCTTTTCTCTTTTCAAGTTTTATTGAAATCTTTCAAGTAAATCTTCCAAGTTTTCATCTTCTTTTTGCATCATTTTGAATACCTCATCCTTGTGATTGGTGGGCATACAATAGTCCAAGTATCTATCCAAAAATGTTTGTTTCATACCATTCCAAGTCCTAATATATTGAGTGGCTAATCCCATGAACCATTTCAAAGCAGCTCCCTTCAATGTTGAAGGAAACAGTTTGAGTTTTTGAGAGTCTTCCATATAGTCATAGGTTCGGCACACGACTTCAAACTCAAACAGAAATGTTTCAGGATCCTCACTTCACAATGCATAAAAGTTGGGGAGGACAGATGTGAGATATTTTTCATTGTTGTATGAGTTTCCTCATCAACTATAGGGAATCCAAATAAGTTGTCTCCTTCCCTATTTCTTCCATTATTACCTTCACCATTGTTGTCTCCATTGTTTCCTCCTCCTCTACCTCTACCTCTACCTCCAAATCCATCTATTATTTCATCTGCCATGATAGTTTCTTTAGAGTCCTTAAAGTTCTCTGGTTCTTCTATGAAGGGAGGATGAGAGGGAGTCTCTTCCTTTTCTAAATGAGATTTAGTAGGTGGTATAGGAGAATCCTCTAATTCAGCTGCTCCTTGGATTCCAAAAATCTTAAGGCTAGGGGTAGATGGTGGTGAATCTTGTCTATGCCTTGAAGAAGATGGAGTTGTAAAAATCGAACTCTTGGCTTTAGCTATAAACCTTCCCCTAGAATCTCTTGCTCTATGCATGTCATTTTTTATTTTTATTTTATTTTTAAAAGTTGGGCTAATAATTCTCTTTCTGATCTTCGAGGTCACACTAGGTGCAAGAAGAGAGCATACTTAAGAAATTACTAAACCAATAACTCTCTTTTCTGATCCTCCAGATCACACTAGGTGCAAGAGGAGAGCATACTTCAAGAAGTTATCAAGTTTTCCCTTCTTTTATTATTATTATTTTTTTTTTTAAGAAATTGGCTACCTAGTTACACTTCCCCGGCAACGGCGCCAAAATGTTTGGTCAATTTAGTGTGTCCTAAATTGCTACATTAATTTATCAATCCGGGATTCATAAGCTGATGAAGTGTGGCACACTATATGTGCAAGATAACCTATCTCTTACTTTTTGTCATTTTTGGATTTTTATGAAATTCTAAAAGACAAGTATGGAGACAAATATTCAAGACAATGATGTCCTTCTAATGATTTTCCAAACTTCAAAAGAATTTTAAAACACACAATAACAAAATTAATTCTTCAAAGAAAATGAAATTGCATCACTATTCTAGTCAAACAACAGTGAACTATTGATCATGAAACTCATTATCCTTGTTGTTGTCCAAATACAAAAGAAACTATGCTTAAAGAAATCCAAGAATTGCAACAAAGTAAATCTAAATCCAATTACATCAAATTATATTCTGATCCCTCGCCATTAGTCCAGCTATGGCTTTCGGAGGTAACCATAAAAAACTTGAGCAACCTGATATCTAGTTTGCAGAAAAAAAAACTAATATCAAACTACACACTCATACTTCAATCCCTCACCATTAGTCCAGCTATGGCTTTCGGAGGTAACTGAAAATGACATGAGCAATTTAATATTTCTAACTTGTAGAAAGTAAACTAATATCAAACTACACACTCATACTTAAATCCCTCACCATTAGTCCAGCTATGGTTTTCGGAGGTAACTAAAAATGACATGAGCAATTTAATATATCTAAATATAACTACTGAAGCAAATGTGCAAGACTGAAATAAACAAACAGTGCTGGAATTAAAAAAAAACTAAGAAAAGTAAATTAGCAGAAGGACAATATTGATTCCATGTCATTAGTCATTATAAAAAGATGTTCAAGTGCCCGGGCTGCCTATTGTAATCTGAAACAAGAACACTGATCAGTTAACCACAACATAAAACATGAAAGATTATGGACAGAAGTAAAATGTAAAGCATGAAAGATTATGAACAGAGATGAAGCATAAATACCATGAAAGATGCAATGTATAAACACGTGAATGACTTATGGCTCAATGAACTTAAAGAAATAAAACAAGAAACTATACAGTAATGCACAAAACCTCAGCGTTTGCAGGGGCCCTCTGCACCAGCCTCGAACAACAGCCTTCAAATACGAATTATGCTTGGAAACAGAGTCTTATTATATATTAAAATGGAGTCATAACAGAGAAATGATATTACAGCACAGTGGCAATGCAATTACATTACAGAGCTATATGGAGGCTAACTATTATGCGTATGAAAATGTGTTATTTATAACAAAGGTGATATAACTAATTCCGTAAAGTTTGTGCTGATAGAGACACGTGAACCATCACGTCCAGAGATCCAACATCATGACCACGGTGAGGAGTAAATGTATGAAGAGTGGATGTTGGATTCGGCTTATGGAGCCATGTACAGGTGTTGATGTGTCTCCCGTAAATTAGAAATGGTCATACAAATCTTCACGTGATGAGAAACAGATTGTTGTCACCGTGGGACTCTATGGTTGACTTCCACTTGGCCACCTTTGACCATAGCCTCCTTAGGTGAATTTTCCCGTGCCAATAGGACACGATCCATGTCCACATCATTTCTGACTTTCCCATGTGGCTCGAATTGCTTGAAGACACTTGCAACATAGAATTTCACAAAATGGCTGCGGAAAGTTGCAGCAGCTGCGGAAAGTGGCAAGATTCTGCAGCTAAATGAGCAAAAATCTAAATCAAACAGCAGACACAAAACATAGTTAAAAACCATTTTCGATGCTCTTTTACAATTAATATGCAATGATATTTACGACTTAGAAGGTTCAGGTGAATGAAAAAGGTCTAGAAAGGTGTATAGGAAAGATGCAGATTTGAGACTCAACAGGCTGTGAGACCAAATAACACACCTTAACAAAGTTACCCAATATCTGTCCTCATAATGAGGTAAAACTTTTCCATATGAAGAACGTTCTAGGAAAAACTAGATTTTTCCATCTCAAGAACCTTTTTCGACATCCTGAAGCAAGAAACTATGATCTTGCCATTGAACTCCATAACGATGAAAACCTCTTACTTCTTGTTAAAGTGAAGAAGATAGACTAGGAACCTTTCATGTCTAGTGAAATTTGTCGTAATTTTTATTTGTATAAAAATATTTAAAAATTACTTGGTATTAATAAATAGTAATATTTATTTTATTTTTATCGAGGGGGTCTTTGATAGATGTGATCGGGTTCTCTGTTAAGGCACTCCTTGATGTGAAGTCACTGGTTCGATTCCCCACCTCGATCATGCTGATATATTGGATATGGTGAAGATCTAGTCCTACCAAACTTAGAAAAAATATATATTATATATTTATTTTACTTTTAAAATGAAAATAATATTTTATTTTTAAAATGGAAGTAAATGAAAATAAAAAAAAACTACATGAACAGAAGAAGGGATGAATAGAAATAGAAATATTAAGCCACTGAAGCGAGTAGCAGAAACCGAAAGAAGCCACCAGGGATGCCAAAAGAAGCGAGGAGCAGAAACAAAAAGATTAAGCCACCATGGAGGCCAAGAGCAAGTCCAAAAAATAGATACATGGGAGACAGAAATAAGTAAATAGATACTTAGGAGAGGGAAATAAGTATACATGGGAGATGATTGTTGTGACAGCGTAGCACACCATTACATGATGGAAGACAGTTGTGACAACACACCATTACATGCACACAATCTATACCCCAAACATTACCAGAAATATTTCACCAAACATTTAATTCTTTTTAACTAATGTTAGCATTAGTTTGTATTTGAGACCATTTGGAAATACAAAACTGTTGTTATATGAACAAACATGAAGCAGTCGCCTATCTACTTCAAGAAGAGGCTAATAATATGATAAAATCTGTGACTGGTGCTCGAAATTATTCCATCAATTTCAAAGGTTCAGCCACATTTGTTTTATGAAACAAAAATAAAAACTTAGGATAATGGCAGGGACTATTAATGCTACTGTTACTTTTCAATTACTATAGTCCCTTGTCGTGAGTGTTATAGCATCATTTTTCACCCTCATGTGATTCATGATTGTCTCTATGGCCTTGGGTACCCATTCCCACAGACTTGAACAAAATTCATAAAAAACAGTGTTAAAAATCCCATACGCAGGTATGCCCAGACTTTTCCACGTGTATACGCGAGTCCATACACACTTTTCCGCGTATGCCATTAAAATCATTAAAAAATATATAAAAATTCCCTATTTTCGGTTTAGGTTGATGGTTACTCCAGTAGTTCAACCACCCCATCACGTGGCCAACTATTTCCAACTGATTGAAACTACTTTGAGGGAGTATAAAAGCTCCTCATGTGCATGGCCTAAGGGAGAGAGAAATTTTATAGACATTATACTCTGTTGGAACCCCAATTCAAGTCTGATTTCCCGTGCCTCCTGCACTTTCCCAGATTTTTACAGGAAAAACTTGTTTCCTAGAGATGTTCATCAGTTTATATGTCATCTCAAGTGCACAAGTCTTGAAATTATCTTAGCGAGGCAAGGGCGGGATGGATCTGGACGACGGTCTGTTCGAAGATCGTAGAAGGATTCAGGTGATCTCTCCACTTTTTATCATTGTACATGATGTTCATAATGAAGAAGAACCATCTTGTTCCCAAATTCACGTGTTAATATCTGCTTGTATATGTGAAAAGATTATTATTTAAGCATTTATTATTGTTTATATGATGTTTCACATGGATTTCACTGACATTTAGGATAAATATATGTTGTACAACTAGATTTCCATGCACGTTTCTTCTTGGTTTTCAGGTAAAGGAGGAAGAGGGGTTGCTGGCGGTTTGGACCTCGTAGGATCTACATCAAACGTAGGATTACGGGTGATTTCTACTATCGATGTTATCTAGTTTTTAGCATACAAGTGTGGTTGTGTGAGTCCTTCTTGAACAGCATGCCCTGATCTGTGGAGGTTTTGACCCAACAAACCTCTAGGGAGTTATTTCTTGAAACAGAACTGGCAACTCCACTGGGGATCGTATTTTTTTTATTTCCCTTTTGGGTGGTTTCAGCTATTTTAAAGGTTTCCAACAGTTTTAATCATTATACCCAGTCCAGTTAACTTTTTCTCAGTCAGACTTAAGACCTGGTTCTTTATCCAGGGTTGATCTTTTTTATTTTTCATTATTTTCTTTTTCATACGCGGTTTTTTCTCTGCACAGTCGCGTATACACGCTGTTTAAATCAAAGGTGGTCGCATATATGCAGGTTTCCTTTGCCACAGTCGCGTATACACGCTAGTTGAAAAACTGTTAAAGCGAGTATGCCTAGGGGCAAATTTTGAAATTTTTATTTTTAGTTTTTCTGGTCTTGTCTGCCTGTGGTGACCTATTTCTACAGTGTTTTTTAATCTCTGGACTATGTTTAAAGTGTTTATATGTCTATTTCTCTATCCTTTGTGTGAAGACTCTCTCGGTTGGTGAAATTTTTGGTTGTTACGTTTGCAATTTTGGTTTGAGTCCCAAGGTCTTTTCTTGAAGATTCTTGGCTGTTCTGCTTAATCAAAACAGAGAGCTCCTGCTCATTTACTCTTTCCATGTGTGTTGCTGCACATTTTGATTTTTTACCTATTTTGTGTGTTTGGTTTCCTTGGTGTTCAGTAGACTAGTTTTGTTGCAATTTTCGAAGAGTCTCTTTTTGATTCTTTGAAATTTTTTATTGCAAATTTATACTATTGTACTAAGTTGATTTATTGAGTTTCTTGTCTTCCTTTCTGCTCATATAAAGCCCTGCTGCGAGAGTGGCATGGTTGGATTTGAGCATTTTGTTGAATTTATACTTGAAATTCAGAGTTTGTTTGACTTAAGTACCAGATAGTTCAATTGGTCTTCTTGAAATCTATTTTTTATAAACTAAAACTAGCATATAGGTTAGAAAATCTACTTTCCGTTGCATTTTTCATTCTAGCCTCCATTCTAATCACTTTCCATAGGGTCGATCCCATCAGGTCATGAGAATTACACCCATTTCACTCGCCGATTATTTAATCATGACTTGGTGGTAGAGCCTTCCTTTACATGGGCTTCCTATTTAGTTCCTCGCTATCACTTGTTGCCCATGCTGCGTTTTATGTAGGCTCGGGAGTCCTCTTTAGTCCCGCCATGACTTATGTGTTGAAGCTTCATTCTTCTTCTTCCTCACTATCATTTTTCTGGCTATTACCCTAGAGGCTCCTTGGTGTTGTTGAGTTGTATTACTGCATTGCATATTGGCTACTTGTTTATCCTGGCCTTTAGCCGGCTTCATTTTGGACTCAATGTTTAAGCCAAATTTTGACCTTGACTATCTGTACAAGTTAACCATTGCATGCACTTAGCTATCGCGACTTGACACCCTTTTTACCCATGGATGGAACATTCCTCTGAGTATCGCTTACCAGTTTCCGCCACCTTGCATTGAGCATAGGATCATTCCAATCCCAGGAACTAGTGCATCTGTTTCTTGATACTCGTTCTATCCATTGTACCATAGCATTCTTTTATTCTTTTTCAGGCTTATTATATGAAAAAGACAAAAAAAATCAAATATAACAAAAAGAGCGGGAACGGGATGTATCTTCGTTATTTTGATGGCAGTACAGAGTCAGTTTGTCGCCCTTGAACAAAGAACATATACTTATATATATTTCCTTCATTTGGGATGGTTCTAGTTTGACCTAGGTTCAGCCTTTACCATGTTTCACTTGTCAGTTCTCCCCCGGTTGGTTATCTCTTCCAATCATATGGAGAGTTTGTTTTGCCTCCTGCAAGACAGACTTATACAATGTCACTTTTTTACTGCCTTGGTCATCACAGAGTCGTGCTTTTGTTCAAGGGAAGTCTAGCCTGAGTCGGCCATTTTGCGGTGTCTCTTGACTCATTATTCAGTCGGCCTTCCCGGTCTTGTCAGTATCATGTTCTATCACATCAGATGTTTTGATCTTCTGCTCGTGCTGGTTTGAGAAGGTCCCCATTGACTTCTTGCCGGCGGGTTTGTCTCTTATCGACTACGACATATTGCTCTGAGAGCAAGCCTAGAGCTGCACCTTGGGCCTATTTCCATCATTGATAGGTGACCTTGTGCTCAGCATTTGATCATCATCATGGGTCTTTGACTGAGTGGTTTCCCCTGTGTTCGACGTCAGCACACATTATCACACTTAGGATTCATGCAGTACCTTGATTTCCATTTGACCCTATCGGTGGATTTCTCGCCTCTGTGTCAGCTTTCATTATTGGTTGGTTCAGAGGGTTTCTTCCATGCGCTAGCTTCATCTTGTGCATGTCGGAAACGTACTTCGGTTTTGGTTCCATCACTCTACTTCGTCTGATTCCTTCCAAATCTTGGCTTGCGGGTTACACTCGCGCTGGACTGATGTGGGATGCCTTAATGCCTTCCTTCCAGCAGATCTTTTCCCATCGACTCCGACTCATTGCTCTGGGAATAAGGTATAGAGTCTTTTTGTCAGTACCTTAGGGTTTGCAGTCATCAGTGGCAGACTCTTCGCTATCGACAGTGGGGATTCATCATTGCCTCCTGATTGGTAGATTCTTTCAAGTGTTCGACTTCAACTCATTCATTCACACTTGTTAGATTGTACTGGGGCACCTTGACACTCATTTTCATTATTGGTGGGTTGTCTCGCGTTGGTTAACGGTATACATTATTGACCGGTAATCCAATGATTTCTCACATGGTCGACTTCAGCTCATTTATTCCCATTGTGTAGAATTGTGCCATAGTGATCGGTGAAGACCTCGGGTTGCATCAGCATTTCTCGATTCACTTTTGACAGTCCATTCAGTTTCTGCCAGTGATGTCGTTCACCCTTATATGTTGCAGTGTCAGTATAGTAGCATCCTATATGTTGGCTCCCGAGTTGCGTGATTGTACCATGTATTCCACCTCTTATGATTTGGTACTTGGAGATTCAGTTACTTGTATGATCAGACATCCAGTTTCAGCATCATTGATCAGCTTTCTATATGTGATACTTGGACATTGATTCCGACTTGTACTTCTGGGCCATGCTCAGATGATTCATTGTGTACTTTTAGTTCAGCTATACTTGTATACATTTTGGATCTATTCTGTACTTTCTATATGATGTATTTTTGACTGAGCATGGGTATTCCCGCCTCAGCATGAGTTGACTCTATGTTTTCTTTCATTGGTTTTTGGCAGGCTGAAATCTGGTGAAGTTCCTCTCTTGTCCTTGCGAAGTTCTTTCTATGTGCATAGTATATTTTGGCCATAATGTACCCCTTCTGACCTCATATATTAGGGGGCATCTATTATAGCATCATTTTTCACCCTCATGTGATTCATGATTGTCTCTATGGCCTTGGGCACCCATTCCCACAGACTTGAACAAAATTCGTAAAAAATAGTGTTAAAAATCCCATACGCGGGTATGCCCAGACTTTTCCGCGTGTATACGCGAGTCCATACACACTTTTCCGCGTATGCCATTAAAATCATTAAAAATATATTTAAAAATTCCCTATTTTTGGGCTGGTTTGATGGTTACTCCAGTAGTTCAACCACCCTAACACGTGGCCAACTGTTTCCAACTGATTGAAACTACTTTGAGGGAGTATAAAAGCCCCTCATGTGCATAGCCTAAGGGAGAGAGAAATTTTATAGACATTATACTCTGTTGGAACCCCAATTCAAGTCTAATTTCCTGTGCCTCCTGCACTTTCCCAAATTTTTCAAGAAACCCTTGTTTCCTAGAGATGTTCATAAGTTTATATGTCATCTCGAGTGCACAAGTCTTGAAAGTATCTTAGCGAGGCAAGGGCGGGACGGATCTGGACGACGGTCTGTTCAAAGATCGTGGAAGGATTCAGGTGATCTCTCCACTTTTTATCATTGTACATGCTGTTCATAATGAAGAAGAACCATCTTGTTCCCAAATTCACGTGTTAATATCTGCTTGTATATGTGAAAAGATTATTATTTAAACATTTATTATTGTTTATATGATGTTTCACATGGATTTCACTGACATTTAGGATAAATATATGTTGTACAACTAGATTTCCATGCACGTTTCTTCTTTGTTTTCAGGTAAAGGAGGAAGAAGGGTTGTTGGGGGTTTGGACCCCGCGGGATCTACATCAAACGTAGGATTACGAGTGAGTTCTACTATCGATGTTATCTAGTTTTTAGCATACAAGTGTGGTTGTGTGAGTCCTTCTTGAATAGCATGCCCTGATCTGTGGAGGTTTTGACCCAACAAACCTCTAGGGAGTTATTTCCCGAAAAAAAACTGGCGACTCCACTAGGGATCGCATTTTTGTGATTCCCCTATTGGGTGGTTTCAGTTGTTTTAAAGGTTTCCAATAGTTTTAATCATTATTCCCAGTCCACTTAACTTTTTCTCAGTCAAACTGAAGACCTGGTTCTTTATCCGGGCTTGATCTTTTTTATTTTTCATTATTTTCTTTTTCGTACGCGATTTTTCTCTACACAGTCGCGTATACATGCTGTTTCTGTAAAAGGTGGTCGCGTATACGCAGGTTTCCTTTGCCACAGTCACGTATACACACTAGTTGAAAAACTGTTAAAGCGCGTATGCCTGGGGGAAAATTTTGAAATTTTGATTTTTAGCTTTTCTGGTCTTGTTTGCCTGTGGTGACCTGTTTCTACAGTGTTTTTTAATCTATGGACTGTGTTTAAAGTGTTTATATGTCTATTTCTCTCTCCTTTGTGTGAAGACTCTCTCGGTTGGTGAAATTTTGGGTTGTTACGTTTGCAATTTTCGTTTGAGTCACAAGGTCTTTTCTTGAAGATTCTTGGCTGTTCTGCTTAATCAGAACGGAGAGCTCCTGCTCATTTACTCTTTCCTTGTGTGTTGTTGCACATTTTTATTTTTTACCTATTTGGTGCGTTTGGTTTCCTTGGTGTTTAGTAGACTAGTTTTGTTGCAATTTTCGAAGAGTCTCTTTTTGATTCTTTGAAGCTTTTTATTGCAAGTTTATACTATTGTACTGAGTTGATTTATTGAGTTTCTTGTCTTCCTTTCTGCTCATATAAAGCCCCACTGCGAGAGTGGCATGGTTGGCTTTGAGCATTTTGTTGAAGTTATACTTGAAATTCAGAGTTTGTTTGACTTAAGTACCGGATAGTTCAATTGGTCTTCTTGAAATCACTTTTTTATAAACTAAAATTGGCATATAGGTTAGAAAATCTGCTTTCCGTTGCATTTTTCATTCTAGCCTCCATTCTAATCACTTGCCATAGGGTCGATCCCATCAGGTCATGAGTATTACACCCATTTCACTCGCCGATTATTTAATCATGACTTGGTGGTAGAGCCTTCCTTTACATGGTCTTCCTAGTTAGTTCCTTGCTATCACTTGTTGCCCATGCTGCGTTTTATGTAGGCTTGAGAGTCCTCTTTATTCCCGCCATGACTTATGTGTTCAAGCTTCATTCTTATTCTTCCTCACTATCATTTTTTTGGCTATTACCCTAGAGGCTCCCTGGTGTTGTTGAGTTATATTATTGCATTGCATATTGGCTACTTGTTTATCCTGGCCTTTAGCCGGCTTCATTTGGACTCAATGTTTAAGCCAACTTTTGACCTTGACTATCTGTACAAGTTAACCATTGCATGCACTTAGCTATCGCAACTTGACACCCTTTTTACCCATGGATGGAACATTCCTTTGAGTATCACTTACCAGTTTCCACCACCTTGCAATGAGCATAGGATCATTCCAATCCCTGGAACTAGTGCATCTGTTTCTTGATACTTGTTCTATCCATTGTACCATAGCATTTTTTTATTCTTTTTCAAGCTTACTATATGAAAAAGAAAAAGAAATAAAATATAACAAAAAGAGCGGGAACGGGATATAACTTCGTAATTTGATGGCAATATAGTGTCAGTTTGTCGCCCTTGAAAAAAGCACATACACTTATATATTTCCTCCATTTGGGATGGTTTTAGTTTTGACCTAGGTTCAACCTTTGCCTTGTTTCACTGGTCAATCCTCCCCCAATTGGTTATCTCTTCCAATCATATGGAGAGTTTGTTTTTTCCTCCTGCATAACAGACTTATATAGTGTCACTTTTTACTGCCATGGTCATCATGAGTCGTGCTTTTGTTCAAGGGAAGTCTAACCAGAGTCAGCCATTCTGCGGTGTCTCTTGACTCATTATTCAGTCGACCTTCTCGATCTTGTCAGTATCTTGTTCTATCACATCAGATGTTTTGGTCTCCTGCTTGTACTAGTTTGAGAAGGTCTCCATTGACTTCTTGCTGGCGGGTTTGTCTCTTATCGACTACGACACATTGCTCTGAGAGCAAACCTAGAGCTGCACCCTGGCCCTATTTCCATCATTGATAGGTGACCTTGTGCTTAGCATTTGATCATCATTATGGGTCTTTGACTGATTGGTTTCCCCTATGTTTGACGTCAGCATACATTATCACACTTGGGATTCGTGCAGTACCTTGATTTCCATTTGAACCTATTGGTGGATATCTTGCCTCTGTGTCAGATTTCATTATTGGTTGGTTCAGAGGGTTTCTTCCGTGCGCTAGCTTCATCTTGTGCATGTTGGAAACGTACTTCGGTTTGGTTTCGTCACTTTGCTTCGTCCGATTCCTTCCAAATCTTGGCCTGCGGGTTACACTCGCGCTGGACTGATGTGGGATGCCTTAATGCCTTCCTTCTAGCAGATCTTTTCCCATCGACTCCGACTCATTTCTCTGGGAATAAGGTCTAGAGTCTTTTTTCAGTACCTTAGGTTTTGCAGTCATCAGTGGCAGACTCTTTGCTATTGACAGTGGGGATTCATTATTGCCTCTTGATTGGTAGATTCTTTCAAGTGTTCGAATTCAACTCATTCATTTGCACTTGTTAGATTGTACTGGGGCACCTTGACACTCATTTTCATTATTGGTGGGTTGTCTCACGTTGGTTAATGGTATACATTATTGACCGGTAATCCAACGATTTCTCACATGGTCGACTTCAGCTCATTTATTCTTATTGTGTAGAATTGTGCCATAGTGATCGGTGAAGACCTCGAGTTTCATCAGGATTTCTCGGTTCACTTTTGACATTCCATTCAGTTTCTGCCAGTGATGCCGTTCACCCTTATATGTTGCAGTGTCAGTACAGCAGCATCCTATATGTTGGCTCCTGAGTTGCGTGATTGTACCATGTATTCCACCCCTTATGATTTGGTACTTGGAGATTCAGTTACTTGTATGATCATACATCCAGTTTCAGCATCATTGATCAGCTTTCTATATGTGATACTTGGACATTGATTCCGACTTGTACTTCTGGGCCGTGCTCAGATGATTCATTGTGTACTTTTAGTTCAGCTATACTTGTATACATTTTGGATCTATTCTGTACTTTCTATATGATGTATTTTTGACTGAGCATGGATATGACCACCTCAGCATGAGTTGACTCTCTATTTTCTTTAATTGGTTTTTGGCAGGCTGAAATCTGGTGAAGTTCCTCTCTTGTCCTTGCGAATTTCTTTCTATGTGCATAATATATTTTGGCCATCATGTACCCCTTCTGACCTCATATATTAGGGGGCATCTGTTATAGCAGCATTTTTCACCCTCATGTGATTCATGTTTGTCTCTATGGCCTTGGGCACCCATTCCCACAGACTTGAACAAAATTCATAAAAACAGTGTTAAAAATCCCATGCGCGGGTATGCCCAGACTTTTCCACGTGTATACGTGAGTCCATACACACTTTTCCGCGTATGCCATTAAAATCATTAAAAAATATATAAAAATTCCCTATTCTCGGGCTGGGTTGATGGTTACTCCAGTAGTTCAACCACCCCAGCACATGTCCAACTGTTTCCAACTAATTGAAACTACTTTGAGGGAGTATAAAAGCCCCTCATGTGCATGGCCTAAGGGAGAGAGAAATTTTATAGACATTATACTCTGTTGGAACCCTAATTCAAGTCTGATTTCCCATGCCTCCTGCACTTTCCCAGATTTTTACAGGAAACCCTTGTTTCCTAGAGATGTTCATCAGTTTATATGTCATCTCGAGTGCACAAGTATTGAAAGTATCTTAGCGAGGCAAGGGCGGGATGGATCTAGATGATGGTCTGTTCGAAGATCGTGGAAGGATTCAGGTGATCTCTCCACTTTTTATCATTGTACATGCTGTTCATAATGAAGAAGAACCATCTTGTTCCCGAATTCACGTGTTAATATCTACTTGTATAAGTGAAAATATTATTATTTAAGCATTTATTATTATTTATATGATGTTTCACATGGATTTCACTGGCATTTAGGATAAATATATGTTGTACAACTAGATTTCCGTGCATGTTTCTTCTTGGTTTTCAGGTAAAGGAGGAAGAAGGGTTGTTGGGGGTTTGGACCCCGCGGGATCTACATCAAACGTAGGATTACGGATGAGTTCTACTATCGATGTTATCTAGTTTTTAGCATACAAGTGTGGTTGTGTGAGTCCTTTTTGAATAGCATGCCCTAATATGTGGAGGTTTTGACCCAAAAAACCTTTAGGGAGTTATTTCCCGAAACAGTGAGCGACACAGACTAATAAGAACCAGAACATCTAGGCATTGGGGCCAAACTTTCTGGCGGAACAGCTATAGAGGATGTTAAAATAAGAATTAAAACATCTAGGCGTTGGGGCTAAATTTTTTGGCAGAATATTTATAGAGGATGTTGAAGTATAATGTGGTAGAAGACGTAGAAGGATCATATGTTGCGCTATTACAAGAATTATAATAGGAAATGGATGTGTAAATCATGCGGGTGAGGGCGAAAAATAACAAGGCTATCGAGAGGCGCATAAAGGAGAGAATAGTTAATGAGTGAAATATGATGGAGGATAATTGAAATTTATGAACAAAGAAGATGCATGTATATTACACCTTGTGTCCAATGCCTATTTCTCAAACATTAGATTACCTGACGTATAATATCTCAAAGAATTTAGTATGAAATTTGAACTATTATTTAGAATATTATTATTAAAATTTGTGGTTTGAAAACTCTTCGAACTTTTTCTTTTTGCACCGTTAGAAATCATTGAAAATAATTCAATTTTTTTATCTTTAGTAATTAGAATCATGTGATTGCGTTAATAAAATACCTAATATTCAACATATTCTCTCTCTTTCACAATTGAATCATACATGAAATATGGTAATTGCGAATTTTTATTGTAAAGTGGATGTTTCAAAGTGGTTTTATTAAAATACCCGGTATTAAATAGATCATATCCATTTGTGGGGATTGAATTGTAAATGAGATATTTTAACACCTCCTCATGAATTCTATATACCTATGAATGTTTTTTTTTTCTAAGTAAGTCTAATTTCTATTTATAAAAACATATAGTACATGGATTGTCTAGTCTCTGGAATCGCTGGACTAGCCAATTCCAGAGGCATTGTGAGGCAAAAGATCAAAATTGTGACTGCCCCAGAAGGGGAAACCAGCTTCATACAAAAAGAAGTAATGTATGACAAGATTGTCTAGGAGCAACATAATAAACAAGAAAAAAGAGTCGCAAACTGAAAAGAAACCTGTAGAATTTAGGTGTCATTTCCTAGGGGAGTTTTCTCCTCCAAAATTACGTACCTATACTCCTCAGTGTCATCAACAGTCATGTCTCAAGACGCTGCATTTTCAGGAATGTTAGCGGTGCATGCACTGGTCATTCCCCCATCATCACTATACCATTCCTTACTGCTACTATTACTGCCACTGCTACCATTTCCTGTGTTGCCCTTGATTTTGCTGCTGGAGGCAGAACTGCTGTTAGTATGAATTCTTCGTCGAAGTGTACGAAAAAGAACCACTTTAGCTACGCATAACTAATAGCCCTAACAACAATAGAGGCTGCCAAACATCTTCAGATCTGCGATTAGTAGTAAAAATGCTGCAACACACAGATCTATAAATGGAAAGACATTAAGCAGTAAAGTAAAGAGTTTGCTCCATGCATCCAACAGACAAGACAAGAACACGATTTTTAAATGAATTTTTATATTACAGGGCACCTGGGAAGAAACAAGAAGGTGTATCCAGATCTCCTCAATGGGATGGGTTCTTTGTAGTCCTCAGCACTTCAGATCTAAGCTTTCTCTCTCTTGTAGATGTAGAAAACCCAATATAGAAGATAGAGCTTACAGGGCACCTGGGAAGAAACAAGAAGGTGTATCCAGATCTCCTCAATGGGATGGGTTCTTTGTAGTCCTCAGCACTTCAGATCTAAGCTTTCTCTCTCTTGTAGATGTAGAAAACCCAATATAGAAGATAGAGCTCAATGGGAGCAAATGATAGAGATGAGACCAAGTGTATAGATCCAGAGTGATCTAATAGGCAACAAAAGGTGAAGAATGATGGGGAAAACCCTCCTATTTATAACAAAATATTGGGTCTTTCTAGATCTTGGTGCATGATTAAAATAATGTTAATCACATCTAGATCCACCTCTATGGGATATTTTATTATTATTTGTTGGAGGGAAAGGGTGTTTGACTTGGGTCAAATCCCTTGATTAGTGAAAAATAAATAAATAAATGATTTATTTATCTTTTTAAGGAAGTGGTTGGGAGATAATCAAATAAATAATGATTTATTTGATTAATGGTGGGTGATTTGGTCATATTTAATAAGGAATATTATCTAAATAAGATTTAAATAATTATTCCTAGAAAATAACAAGATAACTAAGGGTTTATCTCATTAATTTCTTTGTTTTTGGGTTAAACATGACGGGGAATAATAATTAAATTATGGTTTAATTAATTATTCCATGAGGAAAATCAAACAAATATAGGTTTGTTTAATATTTCCTTTTGGGGTTTCCTGTTTTAACATAGTGAAAGCAGTTTTACTTAGGGTAAAACTGGTCTTACATGGTGTACTTGGGTCCATCTAATGATAAAAGGTTAGATGACCAAAAATGGTGTAACAGATTGCCCCCCAGCGTGCGAGTGTCAGGAGCAAATCGTATGACCGAAGTACGTTGTAAGAACACAATCACTAGACAACAAAAGGGATGTCAGAGAGAGAAATGTGAGGTAGATAGTGTGTTGAAGGACTAGACCCTGAGGAGACGAGACTCACAGGTGCAACAAGTCTCTTTTTATGAGAGGGTACCTGTGCTGAAGGCGGCGGGGGAGGCATACCTATGCCCGCCGAGACAAAGTACAAAAGAATAGTGTGTCCAATAAACAAGGGACCAAACCATAAAGTACAGCTGGCATAATCAAGAGCCATATAAGAATACAATGAAGAGTCTCACATACATGCTGTGCCTGGGATAACAGCCAGGACTAGTACAATAATATCTGAGTACCTGAGATAAATACAACCCAAATGCCCCCCGTAAATGGGGAAGGGCTCACAAAATCTGACTGATACATGCAAATCAAAGAGGTGCTGCAAGTGGCTAAGGCCAACATCATCAAAATCTGGAGCGGCATCGAAGGCTGCAAAGAAGAGGTCATCCGGGCATGTGGGGGGCTACCTGCAGGGCCACCCCCTCATGAGGGTTGAGACATCTCACACACACCCGGGAATCATCAAGAGCTGTTGCTGGATCACTGAACCATCGAGTATACGGATCTCGATCATGCTGAAAGGAGCTGGAGAAACAATCAAGTCAAAGGGGAAGAAGAGATCCCTTTTCCTGATCCGAGGCACCGAACAATAGTGGAAGCTGGAACCAAGGTACACCGCCCTCTAGACCTGGCTTCTGGAATGAATGAGCTGATGTCGACAGAAGGAGGTCCGCCATAGGTGAGGCAATGAGAGATCCTCAACGAAGGCACGAGAGAAAATAGTAGAGCGACGGACAGACTGACACTAATGATGATGGCGGAATGGACAGGATGGGGTGGCGAATGGACGACTTCCCTTGTTAGAGCATAAAGGGCATGAATGACATGGCAGCGACTAACACGATATCAAAAGGGATAGGGGACAGTGGGGCTGAAGGTCATAGTGTGCGACGCAAGAGAGGGACCAAGCAATGAATGACGGAGAGCAGAAATGGTGTACAAAGGGAGATGGTATAGACTCCATGGAGGCAAGGATGACTCAACTTGGATGCTCTAAACAAGGGTGACACGATAGTGCTGCCACACAGTAAAGGCCCCAATGGGGGACCATGGAAACATGAGTACAAGGTGGGCACTCATGACGAAAATCGTCACGAACATGGACAAGTAAGGGGGCATTATGGTGCCCCAAGTACAAGTGTCGTAAGTGAGGAAATTCGATTTTAAGGAGCGGTAAAGTGACCCTTCTTGGACAAAATGTGTCCGTGTGAAGTATCAAATCACCAAAAACTAATAGAAACCCATTTGAGAGCTCGGTGAGATCTTTCTAGCGGTTCTGACGGTTCATCGAACGGGGCTACGGTGTGGTCGCAGCAGTCGAAAGAAGAAACAGGGGTTCTCTTTTAATAAGGCAGTTTTCCCTCCAAAATCATTCATTTTCTATTGTTGCTGTGGTGAATGTGGAGAGGAGGGAAGGCCCTAAATCTTGCGGTGAACGTAGCGGACAAACCGACCGTTGGAATCGAGATCTGTCAGTTGGAGGTAAGAGGCCTAACCTTGCTCTTGCATTTTGATGGATTACATTTGCAGTTTAGGGCCCAGAATCCCAGAAACAACCCCTCCTTCACCTCTACGGTCGGGTCGCACTTTTTGGGGCAAAAAGTGCGACCCAGGACGCAGGTATCATGGCAAAAAGTGTGACCTGGTCCAGAAAATGGCAGAAAAATGCGACGTGGGAGATGAGGGAGTTTTGGTGCTGTTTTATGGCTGGGAGCTGGATTTTAGTGTTTGGTTATGGTTTTCCCGATCTGTACCCTGACAAGGATGATATGTTTGTATAGGTATGGCAGAGTTGCGGGTTAGCTGGAGAGAGAGAGATCTGGGAATGCTTCGAACAGAGATCCAGGCGGATCAAGGCGTCCGTCGTGTATTGGCCAGATTTGGGGTTCTCAAGTTTTTGGAGAACCCGTTGATGAGAGCAGGGGAATGTTTACTGGCCCAGATTATCAGTTATTGGGATCCAGATCAGGAGATCTTTGTAGTGCAGGGGCACAAGATCGAACTGACGGTTCAGGATGTGTACTTTCTGACCGGCCTCCCACCACTGGGGATGGTGGGAAACACACAGCCAGTGCTGCCGCGGGGGCGGCATATCATGGAGTTCGTGGAACGCCATTGTCGACCGGGTCTCCAAGTCAAGGGGACTCGGATATCGATCGGGGATCTAGAGAGGCTAGAAACTCGTGCAGTGGCCGCAGCTGTGCTGCGAATCCTGGGCACCCAAGCGTTCCATCACATCACCGGTGGGCAGATGATGATAGTGGAGAGTGTGTTGAGTGGGACCTACTTTGGGTGGGCCCAAATGATGTTGGTGTCGCTAAAGAGACAGTTGTCGCTATGCAGGCGGCAGGTGAATCATGATTGCTCATATGGGACTTTGTTGTGCGCCTTCTTCTTTGAGAAGATCCCGACCTTGAGGCCTCGTGTGCATCTTCCAGATGGGGGCCCGAGAGAGCCCAGGATGCGCCGTTGGGGACGACTACTCTGCAGAGGAGGAGGAGGGGCGGTCGGGCGAGTGTTTCGACCAGAGTTTTTTTCCCATTGGGATCAGATGCCGCTGTACATAGATGACTACCCTTATAGTGGGATGAGCTACTGTGGGGATCCGGATCTGCCACTTCCGCCTGGTCGAGTCTGGGGGCCCGATGGTAAGTGAAAAATCGCTATTCTTGTGTGGGCATGTTAAAGTTTTTGAATAGTAATTAATGATACTGATTCATGTGCTTTTGGTATGCAGATATAGCACCGGTGAAACCGGCCGGGTATATGGGACGACCGGCAGCGTCTGGAGCTACAGGTCCGAGTGGGTCGAGAGCAGCGCAGAATGAGGATGCAGCCGCCCTCCGGAGGACATCCGTCGAGATGTGAGCATTTTACCTATACCCAGCCGCCGGTGGCTATAGATTTCAGATGACCAGTACGCAGCCATGTGTCGGGCCCCCCCTCGGAGTGGCGAGGTATCATGCGGCGTGCGGGCGGCGCCCGCCGGTGCTGGCGTGATCTACATGTCGCGTGCGCAGCCACGGCCCGGGAGCCTCCAGATAGTGATTAGGGGTAGGGGCATGTGGTGCCCCTTCTGATGTATGTAGGGGCAGGTGGTGCCCCCTATGATGTATGTAGGGACATGTGGTGTCCCCTATGATGTATGTAGGGGTAGGCGGTGCCCCCAGTTTTTGGATTTTGGTTTGTAACATGCTATGGGCATGCCGTATGTATCAGAGTAGATGGACTCTAACTATATGTTTTGCGACACATATTATGGATATGTATCGTCTTTTGATGGTTGATTTAATGTTATTGTCTTGTATGAAATGTGTGTGATAAATGCCAATCTAGAACATGGTTTGCAATACTATCTACATAGTGATTCTGTTCTCGAGGTACGTGGTTGAAAGTTATGGTTTCAAACGCACGTATTAAGATTTTCACTCGTAAATAGCGTCTAAACAGCACAGGGTTATGCACACGATAAACACCATTTAGTTGCATTACAAGAAGCAAGGAATCCAAACGAACGTGCAGATGGAGGATGCGATGAAAGAGGGCATCAGCTAATAGGCCACGCACTGCATCATATTCGGCCTGATTGTTGGTGGCAGAACCAATGCATACCCCGTTAGAGAGAACAAGGTCATGCAAGGGGGTGAAGATGGCCCAACCTGCCGAGGCAAGATTCTTGGAGTAGCGACTTGCACCATCGGCGTAACCGATAAAGGGTGTGGACGGGGGGTCCTGCAAAATGGTGTGACAAGACAATAAATGAGGGGATGAAAGGAAATGACGGCAGCGTGAGGGCACAGAAGTCATCGAGCGGTAATGGCAGGAGGAAGGGGCAGGATGATCAAGACTCAAACAAGGTGGTGTATGAGAGCTATCGGAAACATGGTGAGGACTCGGGCTGCGGAGGTCAACAGAGACATAAGTGGAGTGATCTCGAGTATAAAGGGACACAACGGGGGAGGCTGCGGACGGGCTAGGCTCCGAGTGTCATGCAGAGAAGGATAGGTAAAGAATGGTGACTGTAGACTCCGTCATCTGAACATCAGGGGGGGGGATGTGGATGGGAGCGGGGGGATCCTCAGGCTGGCCTGAAGCATACTGCGCGAGAATGGGAGAGGCGGATTGATTTTGTTCAACCTCATACTCGCGGATCACCTCAAGGGAGGCACGATAATGCGTCAGGTGAGGACAATAATGGGAGTAGTGGCCATGGACACCGCACAAGGCACAGGGTTTGTTGGTGTGGAGAGTCTTGGGGTTCTTGGGGACGGGCGAAGAAGGAGTGGGGGTTTCAGGGACCGTAGTGTCGGGGAACGCGACTTTAACCATGGGCCGGATACGAGGTAACTCGGGACAAGCATGGGTGGCATGACCAGTGACATCACATAAGGCACAAGGCTTCGCGGGCGGAGAAGGAGCCGGGTTGGTCGTGGTGGTCTGGTCTTTGGTTGCCCCCTTGCGGGCTTTGCCTTTCTTCCCGGGAGCCGTCACAACAGGAGAAGGGTCCTGTGGAGGTGCTGGGGGCACAGTGGCTATGGAGGAAGCGAGGGGAACCGGTTGAACCGGTTTCAAAGCCATGTAAGGTTTGGGGTGACCAGGAGGGGTGGCGGCTGGGGGATCAAGGTACCAGACCGGAATGCCCAAGGTCAAGTTAGGGAGGGAGAGGGTGGCCATGACGGGGACAGAATATACGCCGGGAGGGGGAACGAGGAAAGGGATCTGCCCAGCATGGAAA
Organism: Pinus albicaulis; assembly: GCA_034641835.2. NCBI lineage: Eukaryota > Viridiplantae > Streptophyta > Pinopsida > Pinales > Pinaceae > Pinus > Pinus albicaulis. The sequence continues at coordinate 1,409,366,141 of CM076574.1, forward strand.
TGACCAGGAGGGACGGCTTCAAGATGGTTGAGGCCAGGAGGAACCGATCCGGGTGGATAAGGAGGTTCAGGGATACCAGCTGTAGGGGGAGGGCCATAAGGAGGAGGTCCGGCTGGCTGAGAGGAATGGCTAGGAGCGGGTTGCAGAGGGCGGGGGGGAGGTTGCTGACTAGCCGAGGCAGGCCGCTTATGGGCAGCCTGAGACGATTGCATCATGCAAACATTCGACAAGCTGGGATCAGTGACAGGAGGAGGGGGAAGATGAGGAAAAGTACCAAGCAGGGTGGAATCTTTATAGACGCCGGGGGAGACACTGGTCAAAGAATCGACGGTTTTCTTGTTGGCTACAGAAGAGATGGTCGTCTCGGAGGCGGATGGAGACGGCGGCTCATGATACGATAGCTGGTCAATGGTGACTATCTTTCCATTATGTGGGAAAGACATCTTGCGGAAGACCGCGGATGGGACAGCAGACATGGCATAGGTGTAGCTTCGCCCCAATAGAATGTTGTAGTCTAGAGGGGCGTCAATGACTTCGACATCAACGCAAACAGTCTTACCGGCGAGGGTGATGGGATAGTTACGAAACAGGCCAATAGGCTGGGAGGCATGACCGTCCCACGCTCGAAGGGTGATCGTGGAAGGGGCCAGCTCAGGGGATCCGAGTTGCTTCCAAACCGAAGCGGACATCACACAGGTGGATGCCCCTCATCAATTATACACCGGGATACAGTGGCGTTCCGGATTTTGACTGGGATTTGGAAAGCAACGGAAGGAGGAAGAGGAGGGTGGTCCGATTGAGTGGCGTCGAAAACAATCATTTGGTCATCAGCAGGATCAACAGCGCCCACGGCAGATAGTAGAGCCTTCCGTTGGGAAGGGCACGACTGGAGGAGTTCCAGTGTGGAAATGGCAACAGGGGATTGTGCCAAATCATCTACTATACTGTACGATTGGGCGGCTCGACCGGAAGCAGCATTTCGGCGTAATGGACCCTTTGGAATCTTTGGGTGAACCTCAATTTTGAAGTAGGATGTAAGGCCATCGGATGTCGAAAAGAGCCTCGTAGAACCCCGAAGAGGGAGGCCGGGAGGCATCGGCGGAGGCCGGGCACCTGCGAGACCCAGTTTGAAGCAGAAGACCTAATGATGCAGGTGATCTTGAGGACCACATGATCCGAAACGGAGAACCCAATGGAAGGGGGGCGGCTACTTGGCTGTCGGGCGGTTGGGTAGCCACGAATCCTTGTTGAGGGAAAGGGTCAGTAAACACAGCTGGTTGGGTCGTGGCTACATTAGGAGGAGCATGGGGGGAGGCGTGTTGTCCGCGCAACGTGGCTTGAGACTCCCACATCCCGATTCAGTAAGAGAGGACAACGTGAGTGCATGACCATAAACACCGCAACGACCGTGGCGACCAGGCGAAGCTACCGTTCCGCTCGGGGCGGGCGTCCGTTCTCGGGTTGCTAGTGTTAGGGTCCATACCAGAATTGGGTCCTCGGTTACCAGGGGCAGATTGGTTCTGGTTTCCTCTCCGCCTTCTTTGAGAAAAAGGGGGATTAATCGCGCCCTGCTGTGCAAATACTTGCCCTGGAGGGGGTTGTAAGTGCTGTTGCGGGTTGTGAGGAGGCAAGGGAGGCGGAAGCGCATATGCTGGAGGAGCTGGCGCACCAGGCTGTGGATAAAGGTAAGGGTTGGGTTGGGTGAAATTGAGGTAAGCAGGAGGTTGGGCAAAAGGAGGAGGCATGCCGTATCCTGGATACATGTTGCCGGGAGGGGGAAGAGTGCTTGAGGTGCTGGCCCCTCCCTGGGGGAGACCATAGCCCATAGGAGGGTGAGCAGATGGATGGGAAAGAGATCCAACGATACCGTCGGAGGAATGAGATGCCCCCGGGGCGTTAGCGCCACCGGGCCTGGGGATGTCAGGAAGGACGGTATAAACATAACCGGATTGAGCGTAGATCAGGTCATATTTTAAGGCTATTTGGAGGGCGGCTTCTTCAGTCTGAGGAAAGTGAGAGGCGACATCTTTGCCGATGGGATACGGAAGGGTGCGAAGGAACCAGTCCATGTAAACCCGATCTTCGAAGGGAGGGGCTCGACACAAGCTCCGTCTTCGTCGCCACTCCTGAACATGGGCAGAAAGGTGTGTGGAAGAGAATTGCTTAAAGGAAGTCAAGAGCTCCGTGCCAGTGTCGTATCGGAGAGGGAGCTGGAAGTATGACAAAAAGGCTTGGGCAAGAGTCTCGAACGTGGTATGGGAAGAGGTGGCTTCTTCGACATACCATTTAGAAGCTTCGCCGGTAAGCGTGCGTTGGAACAAACGAAGACGGATGGAGTCATCGGTAATGGAATTGGAGGAACACCACATGTGGAAAGACCGGACGTGATTGGTTGGATCTTCTCCATTAAGGCCCTCGAACTTAGGGATATCGGAGGGCAGCTTGGTGGGCATAGCGGGCCAGGTAGCATTGTGGTGAATGGGATCATTAATCAACTGATGGAAATCGGGGAGGCTGAGGCCTGCAATGTACGGCAGCACAGGGGTGGCCGGAGTAGTGGTTGTGACGGTTCCGCTAGAAGTAGGGTCGGCATTGGGGCCGGGAGAACCGCTAGCGTTAGGCCCTGATCCAGACATGGTGAAGGTAACAGGGGGAGAACCAGAAGGAGAAGGGGGACCCGATGAATCAGGAGAGGAGTCGGAGTGCGGACTCGAAGGTGGACTGGCTCGACGACGGCAGTGCGGAGCAGGTCGATCAACCGAAAACTGAGGGTGAAGGCCACGAAGTCTCCGGGAAAGGCGCCTTGGGGGCGCAATGATGACAGGAAGAAGGAAACCGACAAGGGCAGAAAGGGACAGAATCAAGAAAGGTCAAGGGCAGATAAGGTGCAGTGACAATTGATTTTAGAGTCTTTGCCAGGCGGTGTTAACCAGGCGCTTCTTCACTTAGCGTCAGTGTGTGGTGTGTGTTAATTTTAATTTATAAACCCTTTCCGTTGTTGAGAGCAAGAAAAAGTGTGCTGCGTAGCTGAAAATAAACCTACAGAGAACAGAGTATAATGCTGAAATAACAGAAAAATAGCAGCTAATTTAAAACCCCAGTGGAGTCGCCATTTGTTAGTATGAATTCTTCGTCGAAGTGTACGAAAAAGAACCACTTTAGCTACGCATAACTAATAGCCCTAACAACAATAGAGGCTGCCAAACATCTTCAGATCTGCGATTAGTAGTAAAAATGATGCAACAAACATATCTATAAATGGAAAGACATTAAGCAGTAAAGTAAAGGTTTGCTCCATGCATCCAACAGACAAGACAAGAACACGATTTTTGAATGAATTTTTATATTACAGGGCACCCGGGAGGAAACAAGAAGGTGTATCCAGATCTCCTCAATGGGATGGGTTCTTTATAGTCCTCAGCACTTCAGATCTAAGCTTTCTCTCTCTTGTAGATGTAGAAAACCCAATGTAGAAGATAGAGCTCAATGGGAGCAAAATGGTAGAAATGAGACCAAGTGTATAGATCCAGAGTGATCTAATAGGCAACAAAAGGTGAGGAATGATGGGGAAGAACCCTCCTATTTATAACAAAATATTGGGTCATTCTAGATCTTTGTGCATGATTAAAATAATGTTAACCAAATCTAGATCCACCTTTATGGAATATTTTATTATTATTTGTTGGAGGGAAAGGGTGTTTGACTTGGGTCAAATCCCTTGATTAGTGAAAATAAATAAATAAATGATTTATTTATCTTTTTAAGGAAGTGGTTGGGAGATAATCAAATAAATAATGATTTATTTGATTAATGGTGGGTGATTTGGTCATATTTAACAAGGAATATTATCTAAATAAGATTTAAATAATTATTCCTAGGAAATAACAAGATAACTAAGGGTTTATCTCATTAATTTCTTTGTTTTTGGGTTAAACATGACTGGGAATAATAATTAAATTATGGTTTAATTAATTATTCCATGAGGAAAATCAAACAAATATAGGTTTGTTTAATATTTCCTTTTTGGGTTTCCTATTTTAACATAGTGAAAGCAGTTTTACTTAGGGTAAAACTGGTCTTACATGGTGTACTTGGGTCCATCTAATGATAAAAGGTTAGATGACCAAAAAATGGTGTAACAAATGCCATGAACGGTGGGGAGAGCTTTAGGTTTTCTCGTAGGTGGAAGAGGCATCAAATCTAAAGTGGATTTTCTGAGCAATTTCCCGGGATGAAGGTTCTCAGCATTGGATGCTTCCTTCTTGAAGCTTATAGAGATGGTGGTTGTGATGCGAGGATGGTCTAGGGTGCAACTGTAATGGAATTGAGCAGAGTGCATTGTGGATGGAGAGGGAAATGTCTCGAGATGATCCAACCTTAGAATTATTAAAATTGTATCGAAATTAACCAATTGACCAAGATGGTTATTCGGCATTTGGTAATTATCAATTATGTAATAATTTAGGGAGTGATGAAGATGGTCATCAAATTTTTGAAGTTCAAATGTTCGACATCGATCGACATCAAATTCAGATGTGACCCCAGCAAATGTTTCAAAGCGCCAATCAAAGACATCTTGAAATCAACCTGCGACAAAAACAACCAGTTTGTCAAAAAGACTTATGTAATAAAATTTGTCTTAAGTCTTTATGTAAAGGTCAAAAATGTAAATAGTCTGCTTTTGTAAACCTTAATGGACAAAAAAAATCCTAAGGTAAAAAGGACTAAGTCTAAATCCTAAGTCATAGGCTTAAGTCCTAAAGTCTAAGTGTCAAATGAAAACACACTTTGTAAAAAGACTAAATCTACTCCTAGGGAAAAATGTCAAATTTAAGTCCTATTCCTAAGTTTCATAAACTTATGGACTCAAAGTCCCTAGCACAAAAATTAAGCCATAAACCTTTGAAAAGGTTTGGAGGATGCGATATTAAAACCCATGATATAAAATCCTAGCGCAAAAGGTTATAAACCTATGTCAAAAAACCTTTTTAAAAAATAGGTTCGATGTAATGTTTCATAAACCTAATTCAAGGTTTGAATGTCGGGTTTTAAAGCCATATATTACAAACCTATGCCAAAAACCTTAATTCAAGGTTCAGAGGATGAATGATTCAGGTTTTGTAAAGTTTCGAAATATGTTATAAAGTTCAAATGACAAGGTTCGGGTTATAAGTTTTATTGCAATAAAAAATTGCAAATATAAACCCATAGAGATATCTAGACCGAAGGGTTTAAACCGCATCAGAAGTCAGTTTCATATGACACATGTTAAACTGTCGGGATATGTCGTGACCATTGGGGCCACCAGAACCATCGGAAGTCGCAGTCATGAGAATACAGCTTTGAAGACTGTAGCAAGAAATGTTAAGCTGACAGTCAGTTTCGCGTGACAGATGTCAAACTGCGTCATGATAAGAGCCTTAACTTCTGGATAGAAACCCACCTGTTCACACATTGCAGTCAGAATTCCCCGCACGGTTAGCCTAACTGTCAGGCGGAGATTTATATTATAAAGTCCAATTGTGGGTATTTTAATTTAATGTCAGCACTATTGTAATGGAACCTTTATCCTAGGTTCATGAATGTGATAATGGGATTCGAATCCCTTATCACCAAATAATCACCAACAAATTTCTAAAGGAGGAAAACATAAATTCGAAGATGAAGCCAATGATTTATATGTGGGCTTTTGAAATTATTTAAGCATGAAGCTTAAGAACCTAATCAAGAAGGTTCATGAATTAAGATGAATTGAAAGACCTCCTAATCTTAACTGAAAGCTTAATTTGGTTTATTAATGATTGAGGCAACATCGTTTTTGCCATGAATTTATGAACTCCTATTGTATAAAAGAAAATATGTTTCTTTGTAAAAGGGGGTACTTCAAGAGAAGAGTGTTGAGAGGTTTTTGAGAAGAGACCTCAATAGAGAAAGAGTGGTGAAAGAAGGAGTTTGTTCAAACTTCAAGATGAAGTAAACCCCATTATATTGTATGTCACATAATGTGGTAGTGATTTTTGGTTTATTGCAGGTTTTCATGAAGGAGGAAAAGCTCTTTACACTTGTATAAGAGTCTGTATCAAAGTACATAGATGGACGATGAGATCCACTTTGATTATGACAAACTCAGTTCAGCTACCTTGAATTCAAAGAAGGAGAGACCTCATGAGAGGAGGTTAAGGAGAGTTTTCCTTACTTCAAGAAGAAGAAGGCACTCTTAAGAAGACAGATGATGTAATTGGTGGAGAGTTTGTCATTGCAGGTTTATTGAAGGAGAAAAGCCATCATACTTGCATAAAGACAACATCGAAATACGTTGATGATGATGAGATCAACTTTGACATTCTAAAACTCTTTCAGCCACCAAGCTGTTGAAGGTCCATAAAGCTTCAGTCCTGAGTTTTATTTAGTGTGCGAATCATCCATGTATTTTCTTATGTGTTGAAAGAAAAGAGTTGTATCAGTTAGCCTATTCAAGGGATGGTCCATATATGCAACATGAGTATTGCAAATGATGATTCATTGTAGCATATTTCTCTTGGCTTGAAGAATACAACGGACGCACAATTCTGAGGTGGACCCGGAGACGTAGTCCAGGTGGGATGAAATCCATCACAAACTTCTTTGTATTATGGTATGGCTTATGTGATTGATGTGAAATTGCTCAGTATAAACATACATAGATTATTTCATTTCTAAACAGTTAATGCACATAATAATTGTTTAGTAATACTGTCAATCACATGTTGTACAAGGACTAGAAGAGATCTTGGTGAATTTCTGCATATTAATAACCTGAGTATTAATCTCTATAAATTTCTATAGACAGAGTTTGTGGAGGGCCAGGTAGCCTCTGGATCTCATGCTTTATTTAAGGGTGAAATATCCAGTAAATTCCCCTACAGTCAATCTTTGAAATAGAGCTAAGTAACTCATGTCATTTTTAGATCAAGTGGTATCAGAGAAACTAGTTCTTTGCAGGTACAAGATGGGCAAGAACACTTGCCAGCTGTCAACTTGTCAAAACTGTAAACTGCCATGGCATGTTAACGACAATTGTCCAATTCTTCCAAAGGAAACAATACTGACACCAGCAGCCCAGGAAGAATCCAAGTCACCTGTTGTAGATTAAACAAGTACTGAATGGAATTTGGCAAACTCCATGCCTTATGCTTAAATGAATTTGTAATATCTAGATCTAGTAAACTTGTGACTAGGTTTTAGAATTGAATTCGTTTTTCAAAAGCATTGTGATAAAAATTTTGGAGAACCAAAAGTTATTTTAGTTGGGAGATGTGATACAATTTTAGAATTATTAAAATTGTATCGAAATTAACCAATCAACCAAGATGGTTATTCAACATTTGGTAATTATCGATTATGTAATAATTCTGGGAGTGATCAAGATGGTCATCAAATTTGTGAAGTTCAAATGTACGACATCAATTGACATCAACTTCGGATGTGACTCCAAAAAATGTTTCAAAGTGCCAATCAAATACATCTTCAAATCGACCTGCGACAAAAACAACCAGTTTGTCAAAAGACTTATGTAATAAAATTTGTCCTAAATATTTATGTAAAGTTCAAACATGTCAATTGTCCGCTTTTGTAAACCTTAATGGAAAAAATATATCCTAAGGTAAAAAGGACTAAGTCTAAATCCTAAGTCCTAGGCTTAAGTCCTAAAGTCTAAGTGTCAAATGAAAACACACTTTGTAAAAACGCCTAAATCTACTCCTAGGGAAAAATTTCAAATTTAAGTCCTATTCCTAAGTTTCATAAACTTATGGACTCAAAGTCCCTAGCACAAAAATTAAGCCATAAACCTTTGAAAAGGTTTGGAGGATGGGATGTTAAAACTCATGATATAAAGTCCTAGCGCAAAAGGTTATAAACCTATGTCAAAAAAAATTTTTAAAAAATAGGTTCGATGTAATTTTTCTTAAACTTAAGTCAAGGTTTGAATGTCGGGTTTTAAAGCCATATATTAAAAACCTATGCCAAAAACCTTAATGCAAGGTTCAAAGGATGAATGATTCGGGTTTTGTAAATTTTCGAACTATGTTATAAGGTTCAAATGACAAGGTTCGGGTTATAAATTTTGTTGCAATAAAACATTGCAAATATAAACCCACAGAGTTATCTAGATAGTGGGGTTTAAACTGCATCGGAATTTAGTTTCATGTGATAGATGTTAAACTATCAGGATAAGCCGTGACCATTGGGGCCACCAAAACCGTCAGAAGTCACAGTCATGAGAATAGAGCTTTGAAAACCGCATCAAGAAATGTTAAGCTGATAGTCGGTTTTGTGTAACATATTTCGAACTGCGTCGGGATAAGAGCCTTAACCGTCGGACAGAAACCCGCCTGTTCACACGTTGCAGTCAGCATTCCCCGCGCGGTTAGCCTAACCGTCAGGTGGAGATTTATATTATAAATTCCAATTGTGAGTATTTTGATTTAATTTCAGCGCTATGGTAATGGAAAATTTATCCTAGGTTCATGAATGTGATAATGGGATTCGAATCCCTTATCACCAAATAATCTCCAACAAATTTCTAAAGGAGGAAAACAAAAATTCAAAGATCAAGCCAATGATTTTTATGTGGGCTTTCGAAATTATTTGAGCATGAAGCTTAAGAACCTAATCAAGAAGGTTCATGAATTAAGATGAATTAAAAGACCTCGTAATCTTAACCAAAAGTTAATTTGGTTTATTAAAGATTAAGGCAGCATCATTTTTGCCATGAATTTATGAACTCCTATGTATAAAAGAAAATATGTTTCTTTGTAAAAGGGGGCACTTCAAGAGAAGAGTGTTGAGAAGTTTTTGAGAAGAGACCTCAATAGAGAAAGAGTGGCAAAAGAAGGAGTTTGTTCAAACTTCAAGATGAAGTAAACTCCATTATATTGTATGTCACATAATGTGGTAGTGAGTTTTGGTTTATTGCAGGTTTTCATGAAGGAGGAAAATCTCTTTACACTTGCATAAGTTTCAGCATCAAAGTACGTCGATGGACGACGAGATCCACTTTGATTATGCCAAACTCAGTTCAGCTACCTTGAATTCAAAGAAGGATAGACCTCATGAGAGGATTTTAAGGAGATTTTTCCTTAATTCAAGAAGAAGGAGGCATTCTTAGGAAGACAGATGATGTAATTGGTGGAGAGTTTGTCATTGCAAGTTTATTGAAGGAGCAAATCCATCCTACTTGCATAAAGACAACATCAAAGTACATTGATGATGACGAGATCAAGTTCGACATTCTAAAACTCTTTCAGCCACCAAGCTGTCGAAGGTCCATAAAGCTTCAGTACTCAGTTTGCTTTAGTGTGCGAACCATCCATGTGTTTTCTTATGTATTGAAAGAAAAGAATTGTATCAATTAGCCTATTCAAGGGATGGTACATATCTGCAACATCAGTATTGCAATTTATGATTCATTGTAGCATATTTCTCTTGGCTTGAAGAATAGAACGAACGCACAATTCTGAGGTGGACCCGGAGACGTAGTCTAGGTGGGACGAACATTTTCACAAACTTCTTTGTCTTATGGTATGGCTTATGTGATTGATGTGAAATTGCTCAATATAAACATACATAGATTATTTCATGTCTAAATAGTTAATGAACATAATAATTGTTCAGTAATACTGCCAATCACATGATGTACAAGGACTAGAAGAGATCTTTGTGAATTTCCACATTTTAATAACCTGAGTGTTAATCGCTATAAAGTTTTGTAGACAGAGTCTGTAGAGGGCCAGGTAGCCTTTGGATCTCATCCTTTCTTTAAGGGTGACATATCCAGTAAATTCCCCTATAGTCAATCTCTGAAATAGAGCTAAGTAACTCAGGTCATTTTTAGATCAAGTGGTATCATAAAAGCTAGTTCTTTGCAGGTACAAGATGGGCAAGAACACTCGCCAGCTGTCAACTTGTCAAAACTGTAAATTGCCAGGGCATGTTAACGAAAATTTTCCAATGCTTCCAAAGGAAACAGTACCGACACCAGTAGCCTAGGAAGAATCCAAGTCACCTGCTGGAGATCAAACAAGTACTGAATGGAATTGGGCAAACCTCATGCCTTATGCTTAAATGAATTTGTAATATCTAGATCTAGTAAAGTTGTAACTAGGTTCTAGAATTGAATTCATTTTTCGAAATCATTGTAATAAAACTTTTGGAGAACCAAAAATTATTTTAGTTGGGAGGTGTGATCCAATTTTAGAATTATTAAAATTGTATCGAAATTAACCAATCGACCAAGATGGTTATTTTTCATTTGGTAATTATAGATTATGTAATAATTCAGGGAGTGATCAAGATGGTCATCAAATTTTTGAAGTTCAAATGTACGACATCAATCGAAATCAACTTCGGATGCGACTCCAGCAAATGTTTCAAAGCACCAATCAAATACATCTTCAAATCGACCTGCGACGAAAACAACCAGTTTGTTTAAAAGACTTATGTAATAAAATTTGTCCTAAGTCTTTATGTAAATGTCAAAAATGTCAATAATCCACTTTTGTAAGCCTTAATGGAAAAAACAGATCCTAACGTAAAAAGGACTAAGTCTAAATCCTAAGTCCGAGGCTTATGTCCTAAAGTCTAAGTATCAAATGAAAAAACACTTTGTAAAAAAGCCTAAATCTACTCCTAGGGAAAAATGTCAAATTTAAGTCCTATTCCTAAGTTTCATAAACTTATGGACTCAAAGTCCCTAGCACAAAGATTAAGCCATAAACCCTTGAAAAGGTTCAGAGGATGGGATGTTAAAACCCATGATATAAAGTCCTAGCGCAAAAGGTTATAAACCTATGTCAAAAAACATTTTTAAAAAATAGGTTCGATGTAATGTTTCATAAACCTAAGTCAAGGTTCAAATGTCGTGTTTTAAAGCCATATATTAAAAACCTATGCCAAAACCCTTAATGCAAGGTTCGGAGGATGAATGATTCGGGTTTTCTAAAGTTTTGAAATATGTTATAAAGTTTGAATGACAAGGTTCGGGTTATAAGTTTTATTGCAATAAAACATTGCAAATATAAACCCACAGAGTTATCCAGACTACAGGGTCTAAACCGCGTCGGAAGTCGATTTCATGTGACAGATGTTAAACTGCTGAGATAAGCCATGACCATTGGGGCCACTAGAACTGTCGGAAGTCACAGCCATGAGAATAGAGCTTTGAAAACTGCAGCAAGAAATGTTAAGTTGACAGTCGGTTTCGTGTGACAGATGTCAAACTGCATCGGGATAAGAGCCTTAACCACCGAATAGAAACCCACCTATTCACACATTACAGTTAGCATTCCCCGCATGGTTAGCCTAACCGTCGGGCGGAGATTTATATTATAAAGTCCAATTGTGGGTATTTTAATTTAATTTTAGCGCTATGGTAATGGAACCTTTATCCTAGGTTCATCAATGTGATAATGGGATTCGAATCCCTTATCACCAAATAATCTCCAAAAAAATTCTAAAGGAGGAAAACATAAATTCAAAGATCAAGCCAATGATTTCTATGTGGGATTTCGAAATTATTTGAGCATGAAGCTTAAGAACCTAATCAAGAAGGTTCACGAATTAAGATGAATTAAAATACCTCGTAATATTAACCAAAAGCTTAATTTGGTTTATTAAGTATTGAGGCAACATCATTTTTTCCATGAATTTATGAACTCTTATTGTATAAAAGAAAATATGTTTCTTTGTAAAAGGGGGCACTTCAAGAGAAGAGTGTTGAGAGGGTTTTGAGAAGAGACCTCAATAGAGAAAGAGTGGTGAAAGAAGGAGTTTTTTCAAACTTCAAGATGAAGTAAACTCCCTTATATTGTATGTCACATAGTGTGGTAGTGAGTTTTGGTTTATTGCAGGTTTTCATGAAGGAGGAAAAACTCTTTACACATGCATAAGTTTCAGCATCAAAGTACGTCGATGGACGATGAGATCCACTTTGATTATGCCAAACTCAGTTTAGCTACCTTGAAGTCAAAGAAGTAGAGACCTCATGAGAGGAGATTAAGGAGAGTTTTCCTTACTTTAAGAAGAAGAAGGCACTCTTAAGAAGACAAATGATGTAATTGGTGGAGAGTTTGTCATTGCAGGTTTATTGAAGGAGAAAATCCATCCTAATTGCATAAAGACAACATCGAAGTACATTTATGATGATGAGATCAAATTCGACATTCTAAAACTCTTTTAGCCACCAAGATGTCGAAGTTCCATAAATCTTCAGTCCTCAATTTGCTTTAGTGTGCGAATAATCCATGTCTTTTATTATGTGTTGAAAGAAAAGAGTTGTATCAGTTAGCCTATTCAAGGGATGGTCCGTATCTGTAACATCAGTATTGTAACTGATGATTCATTGTAGCATATTTCTCTTGGCTTGAAGAATACAACGGACGCACAATTCTGAGGCGGACCCAGAGGCGTAGTCCAAGTGGGACGAACTCTATCACAAACTTCTTTGTCTTATGGTATGGCTTATGTGATTGATGTGAAATTGCTCAATCTAAACATAAATAGATTATTTCATGTCTAAATAGTTAATGCACATAATAACTATTCAGTAATATTGCCAATCACATGTTGTACAAGGACTAGAAGAGATCTTGGTGAATTTCTGCATATTAATAACCTGAGTGTTAATTGTTATAAAGTTCTATAGACAGAGTCTGTAGAGGGCCAAGTAGCCTCTGGATCTCATCCTTTATTTAAGGGTGACATATCCAGTAAATGGCCCTACATTCAATCTCTAAAATAGAGCTAAGTAACTTAGGTCATTTTTAGATCACGAGATGAGGCAGTGGCGGGGAGGAAATGCGAACAGGAGTTAAGGAGCGTGACCACCTTGAGGCCAAGTCTTGGCCTCTACCGCTGCAGGTTTCAGGATACCACCCATACGAATCCTCCAACGAAGGAGATGAGGAGTCAGAACGGTTGGTGAGCGGAGGTCTGGACACCCTGCCACGCCCACTACCTCAATGGCAGTGCATACGGTGGTGCCTGGGCATAGTGGTGCTCATGGAGGTGCTGTTGAAAGGCTGAGACCATGGAGCCGAATGAACAGAAGGCTGAGGAGCCGAGTTTGCAGAGGATAGGGGAGCCGAAGGCTCAATGTCAAAATTCAGGCTGCAATGAAGTTTGTGGGAGATGTGGTTGTCGGGAGAAAGGAAAATACAACAATAGAGAGCATCACCTCCTTGTGGGCATACTACATCTTGGCTCTGAGACTACAGAGGGATAGATACAAGTTGAGGGCAATCGAGGAAGGTTGCTTCTTGGAGAAATTTTGAAGAAAAGGTGAGTGCATCGGCAGACGAGCATATTAATGGAGCTTCGGTGGTTGCAATTGGCATAAATAAATTCCTGCAGCTTGAGCCCATGCGTGACCATGTGGCTGAGCCATGTATCATGCCATGGGCTCGCTGTATGCAAGCCTTCATTTATCACTCGCATCTGAGATTGTTGTTTCCATGTGCACTAGTTGTTGGGTCAGAATGGTAATCTACAGATAAATTACGCTTCCCTAGATAGGTGCTAATATATAACAATAGGTGAAAGACTATACTACCATTTCTCCTAACTCAGAATAGATGCACAGAGAGGATTGGAGGCTTACTTGTTTAGTCGCTTCCAAATGGCTCCTTCTGTCGCTTCTTTTGTAGCTTCAAATTCAAGCGGTTTGTGAGCTGAATGCTTCCTACAAGAAAGAACATTGAAACATCAGAAGATGAAATAATATATAGATATATATTCAAGATATTTAGCTAAATCAGTAAATCATAAACTACATTCATCAACCAAGATCTTACAATATGGAAAATCAAAGATAACATAGTGCATGTAGGGAAAAATAAGAAATACTCTTTATTGATGATAGAACGAGAGGTTACAACCTAGTGACTGATTTGAAGCGACCTTCCACCAAGGTTCCCTAGTCTCATCACAACATAAATCTCTCCAGCAGTAGCTTTACAAACCAATCTCTCAACTAAAAATTCTCAAGAATTTCTCTACTCAAATTCTTCCTCTCAAACACTTAGATCTGTGTTCAATTTATAGATGAATTGTAGATTGTTTTGCAATCAATAGCTTTCCAAAAATACACAAGACATGTTTCCAATCATGTAGATGTCAAATGGACACTTGGATCCAATGCTTGACACATGTGAAATCTTCTAGAAGGCACTGGCCAAGTGGAGATTCCAAAACAATGATAATTTCACTCCCAATGTGACCAACGCACCTGTGGATGTCGAGAAGTGCTTTGCAAAGCAGCCTTGCATGGGGCTACCTGCATATGCAATGCACTTAGGCCCCTTAGAGCCTGCGTTGGTGAGCTCTCATATGCTAAATAATAAGCTTCAAACCATGGAAACCTTTGCTTGATGAAATTCTTACTTGATTTGTCTTGTTTCTTTTCTTAGGGCATGTAGCAACTAAAATGATATGGAATGATAGACCCTTGATCATTGGTCCTAGAGATGATTCTCAGTTAACTAGATCATTGGGAATGGTGCCGAAATTGACCTATAACAATTTCCCCCTAAAGCATGAGATCCAACTAATAATAACATTTGATTGAGATGCTTTACACTGCGATGAGCCTGGAAACAAAGCATAATGGTCACCTGCATCAATATTACAATAAATTTCATTATGAGATATCCTCTATTGATCATAATTTCTGAGGTTAGGCATTCCCATGTTCAGCACATAAAAAAATATAATAACATGTACATAATTAAGAAAGTCATCTACATTGGAATGTTGCCCAGATGTAGACATGCCTACAAATATAAGCCCATGTTTGGATGACAATCTGTATGTAAGGTCACCATACAGATGATGTGTACAAAAATCCTGAAATTGTAGCCCAAATGGATGAAACTAGATCCGGGGTCTTCTTATCTCATTCACTCGATCATTTGGGTACAAGTCTAGCCATGCGAATATATGATTTGTCGTCGAACATGGAAATACATCGTTTGATTACCAGCCAATGATGTGAGTTATTAACAAATTCGAGAGAACCACCATTAATTTCAATGGCTCTCAAGGTACTTCAATACATTTTTTAAAGCGTGAACAGATGATTTTATGTCGAACGCCAAACAAAATATTTCGGTCAAAGGTCCAGAAGCGACGATATTGTCGATGTTGTAACAAGCCTCATGGTACTGGAATCTGATGTTTCTAAGTGAACTTCCCAGATATTGATTTGTTTTTTATAGGAAGTCAGCTTATTGCAAAACAAGAGTTATTGATTTCAGAGACAAGGGTGTGACTTGATATAGCAATTTTCAGGGATGATGGTCATGAAAATGAAGGTTTACGAGTATTGCAGATGGATGAGTTTTTAATCACTGGATGACTTCTCTTAACATATCAGTGACACTGTGATGATTTGGCAGCAGTGACCCAAAACCGAAGTGAAGGTATGATGAACCATAGGTGTGAATGAACCATCAAGATGATTACCCAACCCAAACAGTCATGGACATGGAGTTAAAGAAGTGTCATGTTCAAGAGTGACTTGCTACCAAAAAGAAACTTTGCTTACCTTTCCCAAATTTTCCCCAGTTATTTTTCAACCAGTACCTCTTTATTTTTTGACAAGCTTGAGGAGGATAACATTTTCTTGATCTATAATTCAACCCTTCAGGCGAATAAAGTATCTCTATTAATAATTTAACGAGTCTAGCGATGAATGAAACTCGATTCTTGCCATGATTGATAAGCCAGTCGCTATTTTATGTTTTAACGATCTTAA
Organism: Pinus albicaulis; assembly: GCA_034641835.2. Classification (NCBI taxonomy): domain Eukaryota; kingdom Viridiplantae; phylum Streptophyta; class Pinopsida; order Pinales; family Pinaceae; genus Pinus; species Pinus albicaulis. The sequence continues at coordinate 1,409,381,931 of CM076574.1, forward strand.
TGACAGTGATAGCCCAATCCTTTTTCATATTTAGAGTCTAAAAAAGAGGACGAAAGAGAAATCCATAAGTAATTTTTCATAAATTTGTCTCTCAGACCCGAAAAAGTGTAAAATCATATCTGAAAGAACCTCTCTGGTCATGTTTAACCAAGGTATTCCTTTTTCGTAAATAATCCATCTCAGTCTGGAAAGGGGTTAAACTTATATTGAGTAGATATCAATTCATTTACTCAACAAGCTTGAAATGAAAAGTTTTCGATAATATTTTCAAATTATCAGAGTCTGAAAAGAGCTGAAAGAAGACTCCAGGGGTTCCTTTTTCGCTATTATCAAACCTCGAAAAAGAGATAAATGTGTGCTTCAAATCCTTTTTTGTTTTTAGCAAAGCTCGAAAAATGAGGAAAAAAGTATGCTTTGTGGTCAAGTCATTCTTTGAATAAATTTGCACGACTAATCTGTTCATCAGTTGTATTTCATGTTTAGAAAAACATCAAATGGATTAAAAATACCCGTTTCATGATAGAAACATAATAAAACTATAGTCATAGCAATAAATTTAACTTGCAAACAATTAAATGACTATAAAAAGCAGTTTCACTATTCATTTTCACCATTCCATAGTTACCATTTGCATTTTGGAGCTCTGAACCTAATTTTTCCCCCGAACCTCAATCGCTGATTGAAGTCATTTTTGTGGACGGATTTCATCACCGTTTGATCCAGGTTACTACCATGAACCTCCTCTTTCTTTAAGTATTCATTTCATTTCCATTCCTTGTAGTTTTTTAGGGTTTTGAGGCCCCTAGGGTAAATTCTGCCCAAAATGACGGCAAGGCACCCCTGAATGTCGAAACCTGCATTGCATAGCAGGTATAGTGAAGGGTACCTGCATGTGCAACGCACTATCTCAGCCCAGGGAATGCATTGGGCATAGTTAAAGTTTTTGATTTTCTTGCTGTGTCAAAAATTTGTCTAGTTTTTTTCAATGAATGGTATCTATTGGATCTTATGGTTGATTTTTAGGTTTCCATTGGATTATAATGATGATTACATGGAGAGAAAGAGAACATGAAGAAAAAGATATGATGTCCTTCAATGATCTGGGTACTATAAGAGCCTTAAGAGATTGCAGGCTAGTTAAGTACTTCAAATTGTCGGTAATGAGGCAACAAATAGAACTCTTGGAGTTCTTAGTTCAAGCATGGGATTCGGTGATAGAGGAATTTCACATAAAAAATAAAGTGTTGTCTATAACAGCTGAGGATGTGTATTTTCTCAAAGGTTTGTCGAGGAGAGGCTTGCCCATTTCTCTCATAGGGTCTACCGTTGGAGGAGAGACAGCGAGGGATTATGTTATGCAGTATTTCTATCCAGGGTCAAAACCTAGAAAATGTGGGAAAATAAACATCCGAGATGTCAGGGATTTTCCTTTGAGAACTATCCTTTTCATGATCGCAAAACTTGTTGGCACCATTACACTCCATGTAGTGAACATATCATATATGCAGTATGCGCTAGAGTGTTTAGAGCCAACAGTCTTCAATTGGTCTAAAGTTGTTCTATCTCAGATAAAGGAACAAGTGAATAAAGCAAAGGGAGGAAGGAAGAAAAATTTTAATTATGCTTCCATCATCATCTCCTTCTCTTTGGAACGGATTCGACTGATGCAGCCACAACATGTAACATTGGATATATCTAGTCCTAGAGATCCTCGAATGCAGATATGGGTAGAACTCATGGGTCGGCATGTAGGACAATTGACCATTGTGTTCTCCACTACATTCTTTGCATGGTTCCAACGACATATTGTTGCCATCGATGAGTATGCATATGCAGGCATCGACTTCCGAGGAGATCCAGATCTAGTATTACCAGAAGGCGCTGAGTGGGGTGCAATGGGTAAGAATGACTTGACCATGTTTTTTGATTTTTATAAGGTTTATACAATGTTTTTGTGGTTTGATTTATTTCCAAGACTAGTTAAATGTTTGATGTAATGCAGATATTGGTCGCGTTGAGCCAATAGAGGAACCAGAGCGCTAAGAAGATGCACCAGTAGAGAGGGTTGTCAGGAGAGAAGTCCTTCAAGACCTTGATATGGCTGAGACTCTAATTGAGCTTCAGCAACACATAGATGGATTAACCTTCGGGATTCTGGATTGTCGACTCGAAGAGTCACCCATGAAACTATAATGACACACTATTGGGGTTCCTAACCATTGGATGCGGTTGCTCCGTAGGATTTCTAGATCTATAGCATGTTACCACGAGCACCAATAGTTTACTTGTGATATTTTTCATACATTTTGAGGTCATATGACCTATGTGTCTTGGGAATAAATTTTGTAAAGAACCTATAACTGTATATCTATATGTTTTCAGTGTTTTTCCTATGCTTAATGCACAATCCTATTTAATGATGTGAATGTTTCCTTTACCTATGTCGCAAATGTCTGTCTAAAACTTGATTAGCTAATGAATCAGTTAAAGTTATCAGATTTCTTGAAATGTGTTGATATTGAATGAAATCAAAATGTCTCTCCAAAAGTCGAACTCTTAGGAAAAATCTAAGAAGTGTTTGATTTCTAACAGTATAAATACTAGTAAGTTGTACTACCACAAGTTGTGAGTCTTACCTTATGATTATGTGGCTAGTACCAAATGAAATGGCATCAGAGAGAAGTTCGATCAATGCGCTATAATCAACGATATTATTCGTCGATCTATCAATACAAATCCCTTGAAAAATCACTAACTTGTCATTCAGAGCGAAAATGGCCCACGCTGCAGAGGATAGATTCTGCGTACTACGACTAGCACCATCAGCATATCCAACAAATGGTTTTAAAGATTCAGTAATCTGTGATGAAATTTAAAGTGGATTACTAACGTCAATAAAACTCTAGAAAACAAATTAAGATAGTGAACGCAAATCAACAGCATATAAAAAATAGAATACAAAAAATTACTATGCTCATCATTAAGCATAGTAACGTTTCAAATAAAACCCATTTCTAGGATGTGCTAATGTAATTCCACCGTAATCAACTAACTCATAGGCACCCTTAGCGAGAACTCTTTTGACAATATAGGGGCATGCCACAATGGCACGAATTTCCATGTACCTATTACATCAGCTTCTTGATCATAAAGAAGGACCAAGTCGCCCTCTAAGAAGATGCACGGTTGGACATTTTTGTCATATTGCGCCTTCATATGTCTCTTATGTGCTTTGTTGGCCAATTGGGCTTCACGACGCGTTTCATCTAGATGGATGAGGTTAAGGAGACACACTACTTCTTTTGAGGTGTCAAGTAACAATTCTATTTCGAGTTTTAATGATGATATTTTATATTGGATTGGTAAGATAGCTTCCAGACCATAAACCAATTGATAAGGGGTAAATCTGATTGCATTTCTCACTGAGGTTCGTTATGCCCTCAAGGTAGAGTACAGGATCAAGTGCCAATTTCTTTTACAGACTCCCATCATTCGTTGAAGCATTTGTTTAAGAATTTTATTAATAGCTTCAACATATCCATTTGATTGTGAATAATGAGTAGAATTATCATGTGAAAATTCTAACTTGGCAGTAAATTCAGACATCATGTGGATGCAAAAATGCTTCCCATGATCCGTAACTATAGCCTGTGGGACCCCAAACTGCACAATAACATGGTTGAAGAAAAACAATGTAGTTGTTTGTCCTGTGTTGTTGAATGTAGGCATCGCTTCAGCCCATTTGGTAAAATAGTCGACTGCGACAATAATCTAACCATGCCCCCCAGACGAAGGAGGGTTACAGGTCATGAAGTCAATACCCCATTTCGTAAATGGTCCAGAAGAGACAACATGATGCATTGGTGCTGGAAGTTTGCATATTTTATGGTCATAAATCTGGCATGCATGACAACTTCTGACTACGAGGATACAATCTCGAAAAATAGTAGGCCAAAAGTAACCGACGCAGAGCATATTCTATGCGGTAACATATCTAGATAAATGTCCACCACAAGCCCCAGCATGACAATATTTTAAGACTTTTTCGGCCCCTTCATGAGTGAGGCACCTCCTTAAAATGGTATCGACACCACGACGATAAAGTGTATCGCCGACGATCAGATAATATTTGGCTTGGTATCAAATACGTCGTTGATCAGAGCGAGAGGTATTAGGTCAAAAATTTTGGGTTTGGAGATAAATGATGAAATCTCCATACCAGTGATTAGATGATCTGATTCAAAATAGAGACTCATCTAGAATAGATGGTTCCGATGTAGTTGCAGTACTATCAAACGGAAGGTCACAGAGAAGCTCAGCTAAAACTAAAGACTTCTTTGACTCGGATTTGATGAATTCCAATTCCTACAAAATGACAATCCATTTTGAATATTTTCCCCTGAGCAATGGATGTGATAAGATGTAAGTCATGGGGTTGCAATCCGAAACTATTATTGTTTTTCGGAGCAGGATATAATGTCGAAATATTTGGCCAACTTGAATAGCTACCAAGGCAAGATTTTCCACATACAAGTACTTAACTTCCATATCATTGAGATTACCACTCAAATAATAGATCGGATGTTCAATTCCATTTTCTACTTGGACCAAAACCATAGCGATGGTCATTTCAACCGCAGTGATATATAGGAAGTAATCATTTTGATATTTAGGAGGATAAATTAATGATGCTCAGACAATATGGTCCTTGACAACATCAAAAGAATATTGTGCAACTTGGTCCCAATGCAAGGGAACTCCTTTTTTCAATAATCGAGTAAATCCTTTATCCATTTCGGCGTAGTTTGGAATGAACCTTCTCAGGAAGTTAAATTTTCCTAGAAGTTTCTGTATCTGAAGTAAGTTTGATGGTGCAGGAAAATCAAGAATGGCCTGTACCTTCAGTGGGTCTATTCGAATTCCTTCTTTTGAGACTACGAATCAGAGAAATTGACCAGGACCAACACAAAAAACACATTTATGCGGATTGAGGCATATCTTGTAGTGTCGGCAGTGTAAGAAAATGGCTCTCAAATGCATTGGGTGATCAGTCTGATTTCGTGAATGCACTGGTAAATCATTTAGATATGGTTGAACAATGTGCTTGATGTCATTGAAAGCATAATCCATTGCTCTCTGAAAAGTTGCCCCAATGTTCTTTAAACCAAACGGAAGTTCCCTATATGTGAATGTGCCCCAGGGACAGATGAATGATGTCTTATGTTGGTCATCTGGGTGGATATTGATTTAATTGTAGCTGAGAAATCCATCCATGAATGAAAAAATCTCGCATCCAACACAATCATCAATAATCTGGTCGATAAAGGGAGTAGGATAGTTGTCTTTTGGACAAGCCTGATTAACATCCCGATAATTGACACACACGCTAATGGTTCCTTGTTTTTTCATAACAGGAATGATATTGGAAACTCACTCAGTTAGCAGAACAGGGTAAATGAAACCACCATGCAAAAGTTTTTCAACTTCTACTTTGATGGCAATGGATTTCTTCAGATGAACAAGACGAAGATGTTGACGCACCGGTTTGACATTAGGATATATATTAATAGTGTGTTCAGCTATACTAGTGTGTATGTCTGGCATTTCCTCGTAAGACCAAGCAAATACATCACGAAATTCATGAAAAGAGAGCGATATGAATCAAGTTTTGATGGAGAACAAGATACACCAACATGAATATTTTCTACAATGCCAGGTTTAGTTGAAATATCGATAGAAATTTTTTCTTCAATATTAGATAAATTTCACTCAGATTCAATTGCATTAATTAGAAAAGAATTTGAAAATAAATTTTGAATGGATGGGTGATATAGTTCACTGGGATTATTTTCTTCATAATTTGGAAGATGGGAACGATGATGATAATCTTCCCATGGTTCTCCTTCTACCATCATAGCTTCCAAAATATTTTCATCTGTCAAAAATTTTGAGGAAAATGGATCAGATGGAGTACCAAAATATCATGAACGATCAACCCAAACACTCGACGACACTGATTTCAGATTTTTCACTTGTTGTCACCTAATTTATCCCCAGACTGAAGAAAGGCAAATCAGGGTAACTACACACCATAGTTAACCTTGTAGTTAGCCCTACACAGCAGGGAGAGGGCTCTCTCTGTAAAATATCTCAATGAAGTGTGACTGCAAAACTAATTTTAGGCTAGGTATAGGCTTGAAATATTTTATAAATTTTCTGGGTTTTATGGTTGGATCGGACGAAGCTAGGAAATTTAAATCAGGGGAATTAAATCAGAAATACAGGGTATTCTGTGGGGCAAGGTAGGCATGGAATTTTAACAACTTTTTTTAATTATTATGAAGTGTTTAAAGACTGGTGAGGAGCTGAGGAGGGCATATGAGATGGATCCTTCTCAAACAGTAGAAAACATACAATATTGAATAATTTTCCCAAGGAAGAGCACTGTCAAAAGTGGATTCTACCTATATAACTTGAAAACATTCAACAGAAATAATGGAATGAATGAAATGGCATATGTAACATTTAAAATATTATTACAAAAGAAGAGATTGTTTTAAAATTCCATACCACAGGGATCCCATAAAAAATTGCTGCGAGTCTTTATTAATTCCCTGCCAATAGGTTACAAAGATATACAATGAAGCTCAGTGCATCCCAGTGATTCCGATCTTTTTCCACACCTAAAAATGACTCAAAAATTACATTAAATAGACAATATTTCAGGGGGTGAATCCATAGAAGGAGGAGCTATTTCACTTGCCCCGAAACTAAAAACTGAAGATAGAAAAACCCAACAGTTTGCCTCTGAAAGAGAGGAAACAATATATTTTGACCATCTGGAATATTTTTTGTTACATTTACTTCAACAAATCGGAAAGAAAAAAAATCTTGAGACCTTTCCCCCTCATTTCTCATTTGCTGCCTTTCCGTGGCTAAGGCCAAAATGATCTCTGTATTCATAATTAGCTCATGGCCTTAAAAAAAATGTCTCTTTTTCCTTTTAAATTTGAAGAAAACCCCCTTTGAGGCAATAAAAATCGAAATTGCCTCTTTAATGGAGAAAAACCATTTTTAATTTTATTGAAATAAATGAAGGACCGGTGAGCCCATAAATCGCAATCACAAATCGGAAGCGGAAGAAGAGGGGAGACTTATCGGAAGAAAATGCGATATGCGATGGAGCAATGGTGCAGTGGAGTGATGAGCGATGAGAGGAATGCGTGATGCGACAAAAATAGGCCAATGGGATGGAAGGTCAATAGAGGGAAGGCCGATGGAGAATAGGCCGATGGTAGGGAAAGGAGGATAGGCCGTTGCGATGAGGGATGAGCGGGGGTGATGGAGGAATGTTGATGGGGAAAAGGCCGATGAAGCATGACCCGATGCGAAGGAATGATAGAGGGAATGGGGGATTGCCGAAGCGGTGAGAGAGCATCGAAGAAAACTCTTTCTAAAAAAAATTGAAATTGAATTTTGCGCTTTTACAAGGGGAAAGCCCTTTTTCCTTTGAAAAGGGCGAAAAGACTTAAGGTGGGGCCCAGGGATATCAGAATCAACGATTGTAAGAGGATCAGGCTTGGAGTTGCAGGACTGTTGAACACACGATGCGATGAAAGTCTTATCGCATCAGCGGAAGGAGTGAGGCAAGGTTCAGTGCTGTGGGGATTTTTCGATCGCAATATGCGATTCATCGCATCGTCGGAAATAGGAAAGCGGGTTAAGTGTTGGGGATGTTGCGAAGATGCGATGCGATGAAGAAGCTTATCAAATCAGTGATATTGGATGTGCAGGGTTTGGCACTTAAAAAAGAAACATTTGCGAGGCGATGGTGCGATGGCATTGCATCGGCGATGGGCCATCACATCAGGGTTTTGTAGGATGTGGCAATAAAAAGGAAAAGGGACTTTTGCGATAAAATCATAAAAAGGAAAAAATGTAAAGTTAAAGGGCCAAATGAAAAAAAAAGGGGGTGGCAGAGTTGTGCTTTTTGGACCTTTATTCATTTAGGCATATTTTCCAATCTAGAAAGTGATTTTGGGAGTGTGATATACCATTGGAAATATTTTTTCAAGCTGCTTCTGATGAACATACTTGGAACATGATTTACAATGAAAATTATGTGTTGAACACCTTTGAAACCCAGGAAAAGAAAAATACCCTTTGGCTTTTTAGAGATAACAGCTTTTGAAGTTCAACTTATTACATATGGAGACATAAAATTACATAAAAAATGATAATAAAAAACAAAGTATCCTGTTTTCACCTCAAAATATGTTTTGAGGTGAAAATTACATTCAGCTAAAAGAACAACTTCTTTGATTTTTCCAGATACCATGCTTGGAGTTTATTAGGCATCCTCATGTCCTTGCTGATATTTATTGACATTTTGACGATAAATTTTACCATGGTGGAACCCTAAGAACTAATGAGACCAACCCTATGATCTAACAAAGTGAACTTTGGAGTGAAAGTGAATCATGACTGAAGACCATAGAGAAGAGACCAACAAGTATGTTCATGAGGGAAATTGATAAGGTGACCACTACCATCAGTGAATCCATGACCTAACGGAATGGTAAAAATTTATAGTATGGGACTCCTACTATGCAAATTCAAAAGAACAAATTTTGATCACTGATGGTAGTATGACAAGACTGATACTAACATTGGCTCCAATGGGGATGGTAGCTCCTTGAAGGTGCCAAGAACACCGTAGACCTAGTAGCTTTATCCATTGGGAAATACGGTCAAAGTACTTCAAAGACTAAAAAACTGACATAATGCAGACTGACTCTGACTCAAACCATGACCGAAAACTAAATCAAAATCACCAAAATTTACACATATCATTCAAGTTTTATAGCCTTCACTTCGGGCCCCAAGCTTCAATGACTGTGTACTTGAAATCTCACCAACACTGAACATGGTATGTACAATGATTTTGACATAATTTTAAAGAATCATATCAAAAGTAGTAGTGCTTCAAAATCCTACCATTCACCGGCCCTCCTTGGCAATCTTGGTCGTCCATCTCTGTGAGAAAAATGCGTTCTGTCCCCTATACGCTGAAATTTTATACAATCCTTTCCACAGGTTATCAAACTTACCATGCTTCCCTTTGTCATCATTTCGTGCATCCAATCTCAACACCACATCATCTAACTGAAATTTCTCTGCTTTGGTTTTACGGTCATAGATTTTCTTTATCTTTTCTTGCAACTGAATAGTGTTCTGAGAAACTTCTTCCCTTGTTTGCTAAAGGTGGATCATTTGATTGATCCTTCGCTGATTATCATCCTCTTCACTGCCAGCCTCTTGTAATAAACTCATAACTAGAATTGTAAGCAACTTAGGAAAAACAGAATCAACGCCATAAACTAATTCAAACAGTGACATAACTATGGATTTCTTGCTGCTAACTCTGTCGGCCCATAATGCGTTGACAAGCTTTCGATGCCAATTCCTATTATTCGCTTCCAACATTTTCTTGATTATATTCACCATAGTTTTATTTGATGATTCCGCTAAGTCGTTGACCTATGGATAGTATGTTGTCAAATGGCCCAGTACAATATTATAATTATTGCAGAACTAGACCATCTTCTTGGACTTAAACACCACTGCATTATCTATTATGATCTTGTGAGGGAAACTAAAACAAGATAGGATATTCGATTCTAAAAATTGAATGATTACCGTATCTGTGACTTGCTTTGCTGGAATGGCCTCAATCCATTTGGTGAAGTAATCTATACTTTTCAGGATCCATAGATGCTACGTTGATGATGTGGGATGGATTTCCCCTATGAAATCGAGTCCCCACTGCTGAAAAGGTGTGTTTACTTGAACTGGTTTCAAAGGAAGAGGAAGCAGTTTCCATTTTCCTTGAAAAAATTGACACTCATGATAGCTCATTACTATTTTATACAAATCTGAAAATAAAGTGGGCCAATAATATCCTGCTCTCAACAATTTGTTAGCTATTGTTTTCCAAAACAAATGACCACCACGATCACCTTTATGAAAGTCATGCATTACCTGCTGCGCCTCACCTTCAACCAAAAAATTAAGTAGAATACCTCCCAGATCTTTCCAATAAAGAGCACTGTTTAACATATAGAATTTAGCAGACTTGAGTTTCTGTGATCTACCTTTTCTTCTAGACATCCCTGGAGGTGGTGAAAGTTGCTGAAGAATGTAAACTATGTCTGAATACCATGGTGATTGAAGAAAAAATTATGAAACTGGAACAAGGGAAAAATCCTCCTCATCTTCCGACATTGCTGCTATGAGATTTATGTCCAGGGCACGCAAGTTCGATTGTGCCATTAGTTTGGAAAAGCCTTGTCCCTTGATCAACTTGGTGGGTTTGATCTCCAAATCATATTCCAACATTGTTGCTATCCACTTACCTCTTCTTCCCTCTGGATCAGTTTTCATCAGGACCTATTTCACTGCTACATTAGGAACATATGCTATGGTATGTGAATGAAGAATGTATACTCTAAAATATTTTAATGCTTTTATAAGAGCCACTGCTTGTTTTTCAATGATATTATACCGCAAGGCAACATCTCGGATAGTCCTACTAAAAAATGCAATGGGATGTTCAGTCTGATCTCTCTTTTGCATCAACACCACAGCCATGGTATGCTCCGATGCAAATGAAAATATAATGAAATCTTGAGTGTAATCTGGACTAATCAAGATTGGGGAATTGGACAAAGCAAACTTTACCAGATTAAATGACTTGATAGCATCCTCACTCCATTTGACAGTGTTGTCCTTTTTCAACATATTAGTCATTTCTCTTAAATTTTCAGCCAAATTGGGTATAAATCTGCATAAGAAGTTCATCTTACCATTAAATGCCTGAATCTCCCTTTTGTTGCATGGGAATTCTATGTGTTGAATTTCCTCCACTCTTGAAGGATCAATGCAGATGCCATCTTTAAAAATGATATGACCAAGTAGCTTGCCCTCATCCACAACAACCAAAATTTTCTTCGGATTTAGAGAAATCTCAAACTTCCTGCATCTTTGAAATACAATCTTCGAGTGGTGGAGGTGTTCATCATCAAAACCAGAAAACACTGTCAGATCATATAAATAAACAACCAGAAAAAAATCATTTTCATTAGCAAAAGAAATATCCATTTCTCGCTGGAAAGTGGCTCCAGCATTCTTCAGTCCAAATGGAATTTTGGCATACTAAAAAGTTTCGCAAGGTGTTGTAAAATAATTTTTGTCTTGGTCCTTTTCATGCACCAAGATCTGATTATAGACTGAGTAGCCATCGAGTAGTGACATCTGTGATGCTCCAACTACTCTTTGAAGAATATGATCCATCTTCGGCAGTGGATAGTTATCCTTCAAGGATACTTTATTGAGATTCTGGAAATCTATGCACAACCTTATTTCTCCTGTCTTTTTTCGAATCGGGACTAAATTCAAAATCCAATCTGAAAATATAATTGGAACAATGATACCAGCTTTATGCAATCTTTTTACCTCTTTTTCAATGGATGGGAGCAGCTTCGGATTGATTCTTCTCAGCTTCTGTCTAAATGGCTTCTGATCTGGCTTGATGGGAATAGTATCCTGAATTATATTTTTGTCATATAACTTCAAATTTCAATAATCCCATGCAAACACATCAAAAAATTCAGAAAGTAATTTAACATACTGGTCCTTTACCTCAGGAGACAATGCTTTTGATAACTTCACAAACTTGGGCTTGTCACCTGTTCCAAGATTGACATCCTCAACTCCTTTATCAGTAGGCACCAAGCTTGGCTTCCTTGCAACATCATCTTGATCAAAAAGCTCCTCTAAAGGTATGAGACCTCTAGGAATAACATTGTCTTTCAGCTGTAACATGTCCATATGATTTTATTCAATCTCTTGCTCATTGGTATCGCAATCACTCTCTATGGAAGTATCCTTGAATTTTCCTTCACTCTGAAAAAAACATTGATTTCATTGTCATCCCAAAACACTTGCCAATACCTTAAATTATCCGAAACAGTCGGCCGATGTTTGACATAACTTTCAAATTTGTTGGTGGAGTTCATTGGAATCTTCAAATTGCTTGCAGTAGTGGCAAGAGAATCTGTAATAAGATTTTGCATTCGGGTTACTGCTGTCAAAGTGTACTCAGAAAACATTCTTAGGATGTCTAGGACTACATTTCTGTAGGCTCCCAATCGTGGATGCCTTGTTTGATACTATCCATTTACCTGTTTTATTATTAAATCTGAATCTCCATAAACATAAATTCTTTTTGCATTCAACTTCTTCAAAAATTTCAGACCTACAATGAAAGCTTCATACTCTGCTTCATTGTTAGAGCAGTCAAACGCCAAATTATAAGCACATACTCTAACATTACTAGGAACTTTTTTAGGTGAAAATAGGGCTTCCAATCCATATTCCTATACCTACACCTTCCTTACCAACAACTACGTCAAAATCCATGCTCCAAAGGCCTTCTTCCTCTTCTTCTAGATGCTGAAATTTTGTTTCTTTCTCTACCTTCCCTTGACTGATTTCTTCATTTTTCTGCTGTTCACTGTCCCTTTGCTACTGGTAGGTGGAAATCTCAGAAAGTCTTGCCGCTTTTTCCTTTCCCTATTTAAGGACTTCCCTAAAATTTTCTGAAATTTCAGGAACCTCATTTACTTCTACCAACTGAACATCTTCATCATTCAAACCACAATCTGAATATAATACAAAAGACTCTAAATCTGTGTGGACATCATCAATTGGATGATTAACTGGCTTGTCTTTGCTGGTGATCATATATTTCATTTTTTTCTCCCTGTATAGCTTTCTCAATTGACCGAACACGGGAATGGTAGGATAAGAGAAATCAAGTTGTATAGTTACCTTAAGTTTTTCACCCCGCGATCTAGACAAAAGCATTCCAAACCATGGTGGAATATCAACAACAACTACATCCATCAAAACATTCTTGGCTGGGATTTTATCTAAAGATACTACCAAGTCTTTGATAAGACCAATACAACAGACCCTACTAGAGTCAAAGGAATACAAATCATGGTATTTGCGGGTAATATCAAGACACAACTTCTCCATAATGGCTTTAGGAATAAAATTATGAGAAGCTTCGAAATCCAACATAGCATTGTGTAAAATGTATTCATGCAATATAAGACTTAGGTAAAAGGGAGGGACTTCACTATCTTCAGATTGACCTTCGATGGCAGGACCAAAAATGAGTTCAGGATATTCATCTTTGTCATTTACCATATCTGACATAGAGTCTATTTGCAAAATTCTAGACAACTTATTTTATAAGTGCTATTCTTCACCAACTCAGCTAAGGGAATGGAAACCTTCAGCTTAGCAATTTCATTTTCTAAATTAAAAGATGAAACTTTTTCTACCTCTTTGATGGGAAGATCTTTCTTCTCCACTTGCTCCTTTGCTGCACTTGGCTGATTATTCTTCCCATTTGAAATGTTATTTGTCAAGGATGCTTTGCTGGAAGATGGATCAGCAAGTTATTTCCCTTTCCTCTGAGTATTTGAAGAGTCATTCTTTGATTGTAGCTCTTTCCTTTTCTGGATGGGATTGACTAGCACATCTCTGCTCCTCAAAGAATAATGCTTCTGATGTGCTGAAAAAGCATTCATATATCCTTGTTGATAATCATCAGACTCTTCCTCTAAAGCTACCTCATTAGCCAATATGAAATCTTCATCTCTTCGGGTGTCTGGAGTCATTGCATATTCTTCATCTTCTGTCAGAAAAATGGGCGTACCATCAGCAGTGAAAAAATGATTAGCTTCAACTACCAGATCATCATCATCATTTGTTTCCATTCCCTGAATATAATTTTGCTGCAAAGGAGTTCTGATCTGCTTCTATTGTGTTTTTTGGTCTTGGGTTTTATGTTCCCTCTGTTTGATTCGAAATTGGGGCTGCTGCTGTCCTTTGAAATTTGGATTCCTGATTTGTGCTTCATGTCTATCTGAAATAGTCAACCGATCAACCATCTTGTCAACAATTTGGATCAAAGTATCCATATTACTATCTGAAGGAGATGCTTCCTCTTTTACAGTCACTCTCTTTTCAAATCTCGTCCGTGCTCTTTTGGCCAGCAGATTTTTTTTTATGCTTACAGTAGTTTTCTGCATATCTTCAAGTGTGGTAGGATCTCGCTATCGTAACTGATATGTCGTTTCAGCATTGAAACCATCTTGAAATTCGAGCAAATCTAACCCCAAGGGGGGTTTTATATTGGTCGAAATAGCATTATACACTACATTAAACCTCACACAATAATATTGTACAGTTTCACCCACATTCCTTTTAATATTTTCATACTCAGACAAAATTTGGAGGGGTTTTTTCTTTACCTCCCACCGATCTAAGAATTGTCTATGTAGATCCATCAAAGTGTGAATAGAGGCTACTGGTAAGGCTCTAAACCATTTTCGAACTTCACCTCCAAAACTTTGGACAAACAATATCACAGTCACATTTTCTGCCTCTACCTCATGAAGGTCAAAGAAGTCATTCATCTTGTCAACATGTTGCTAGGCTTTGATGCTTTGAGTGGCATCAAAGAAAGGAATTTTACTTTGGTAATCAACAGGCATATCATTCAAATTCTGAGGTAAAACTAGGGGTGCATACCAGGTAGCCATAACTCGAGGTGGATTTACAACAACGTTTGAACTACTAGGATTTAAGGGAGCAGTTGATGAAGTAGTGGGAAGCTGAAAATTGATTTATGAAATTGATGGAAATACTGATGAATTAGGGGCAGCGGATGCTGTTTCTAATGATTCAGAAAGCTCAGGAATATTTGTAGCAGTGATAGATGTTGGAGAAGAATTCAAGATACAATCATCAATTAATCTATTTTCCCTTTGAAATTCGAGATCTACAAGAAAATATGGATCTAAAACTGTGTTATCTAATGCTATTTCAGATTTGGTTCTGAACAGAGAAAACTCAAAAATCTCATCAAAAGGGAGATCTTCAATGAACAACCACTCACTGGGCCAGGAACGGGATCTGGAAATAGGTCTAGGGCTTACTGAACCTTCTTGTCTTCTGATTATTCGAGGAATAAGGTTAGGATTTTCAAATACAGGGGGAGGATTTGGATCAGGGTTTTCCCTTGTGTATTTCCTTGAGGACAGTATGATCTAAATTCTACTTTGCAATGTTTTATTTTCAGCCTAGAAAAGTCTGGAAATCATCATTCAGAATTCAAGAACTTATATGAAAGAAATTATTGGGGTGATCAGTCTTTTTTTTTCAGATTTGTTCCACAGTATGGTTGCCACTATGTTATCACCTAATTTGTCCCTAGACTGAAGAAAGTCAAATCAGGGTAATTACACACCATGCTTAACCTTATAGCTAGCCCTACAAGGTAGGGAGAGGGCTCTCTCCGTAAAATATCTCAATGAAGTGTGACTGCAAAACTAATTTTAAGGTAGGTATAGTAGCTCGAAATATTTTATAAATTTTCTGGGTTTTATGGTTGGATCAGACAGATCTGGGAAATTTAAATCTGGGGAATTAAATCAGAAATACAAGGTATTCTGTGGGGCAAGGTAGGCATGGACTTTTAAAAACTTTGTTTTAATTATTATGAAGTGTTTAAAGACTGGTAAGGAGCTGAGGAGGGAATATGAGATGGATCCTTCTCAAACAGTAGAAAACATACAATATTGAATAATTTTCCCAAGGCAGAGCACTGTAAAAAAGTGGATTCTACCTATCTAACTTGAAAACATTCAACAAAAATAATGGAATGAATGAAATGGAATACATAACATTTAAAATATGATTACAAAATAAGATACTGTGCTAAAATTCCATGTCACAGGGATCCCATAAAAAATTGCTGCAAGTCTTTATTAATTCCTTGCCAATAGGTTACAAAGATATACAATGAAGCTCAGTGTGTCCCAGTGATTCTGATCTTTTTCCACACCTAAAAATGACTCAAAAATTACATTAAATAGACAGGATTTCAAGGGGAAAATTCACAGAAGGAGGAGTTGTTTCACCTACCCCGAAACCAAAAACTGAAGATAGAAAAACCCAACAGCATGCCTCTGAAAGAGAGGAAACAATATATTTTGACCATCTAGAAGATTTTCTGTTAAATGTACTTCAACAAATGGGAAGAAAAGCAAACCTAGAGACCTTTCCCCCTTATTTCTCATTTGCTGCCTTTTCATGGCTAAGGCCGAAATGATCTCTGTATTCATAATTAGCTCACAGCCTTAACAAAATGTCTCTTTTTCCTTTTAACTTTGAAGAAAAACCCCTTTAAGCCAATAAAAATTGAAATTTCCTCTTTAATGGAGAAAAACTCTTTTTAATTTTATTCAAATAAACGAAGGACCGGTGAGCCCATAAATCGCAATTTCAAATCGGAAGCGGAATAAGTGGGGAGACTTGTCGTAAAAAAACGTGATATGCGATGGAGCAATGGTGCTGTGGAGCGATGAGCGATGAGAGGAATGCATGATGTGATAAAAATAGGCTAATGGGATGGAAGGTTGATAGAGGGAAAGTCGATGTAGAATAGGCCGATGGTAGGGAAAGGAGGATAGGCCAATGCGATGAGGGATGAGTGGGGGCAATGGAGGAATTTTGATGGGGAAAAGGCTGATGAAGCATGACCCGATGGAAAATGGCCCGATGCGAAGGAATGATAGAGGGAATGGGGGATTTCTGAAGCGGTGAGAGAGCACCGAAGAAAAATATTTCTAAAATAAATTAAAATCAAATTTTTCTCTTTTACACGGGGAAAGCCCTTTTTCCTTTCAAGAGGGTGGAAAGACTTAAGGTGAGGCCCGGGGATATCACAATTGGCAATTGTAAGATGAGTGGGCTTGGAGTCATAGGATTGTTGAACACGCGATGCGATGAAAGTCTTATTGCATCGGCGGAAGGAGTGCTGCAGGGTTCAATGCTGCAGGGATTTGCCGATCAAGATATGTGATTCATTGCAATTGTGGAAATGAGAAAGCGGGTTAAGTGCTTGGGATGTTGCAAAGCTACGATGTGATGAAGCAGCTTATCACATTGGCGATATTGGATGTGCAGGGTTTGGCGTTGAAAAAAGAAAAATTTGTGATGCGATGGTGCAATGGCATTGCATTGGCGATGGGCCATTGCATCATGGTTTTGTAGGATGCAAAAATAAAAAGTAAAAGGAACTTTTGCGATAAAATCATAAAAAGGAAAAAATGTAAAGTTAAAGGGCCAAATGAAAAAAAAGGGGGTGCAGAGTTGTGCTTTTTGGACCTTTATTCATTTGGTCATATTTCCCAATCCAGAATGTGATTCTGGGAGTGTGATATACCACTAGAAAGATTTTTCCAAGCTGCTTCTGATGAACATACTTGGAACATGATTTAGAGTGAAAATTATATGGAGAACACCTTTGAAACCCAGGCAGAGAAAAATTCCCTTTGGCTTTTTGGAGATAACAGCTTTGGAAGTTCAACTTATTGCATATGGAGACATAAAATTACATAAAAAATGATAATAAAAAAAAAGTATCCTATTTTCACCTCAAAATATTTTTTGAGGTGAAAATTACATTCAGCTGAAAGAACAACTTCTTTGATTCCAGATACCATGCTTTGATTTTATTGCTGATATTTATTGACATTTTGACAATAAATTTGACCATGGTGGAAACATAAGACCTAATGAGACCAACCCTATGATCTAACAAAGTGAAATTTGGAGTGAAAGTGAATCATGACTGAAGACCATAGAGAAGAGACTAGCAAGTATGTTCATGAGGGAAACTGATGAGGTGACCACTACCATCAGTGAATCCATGACCTAACAGAATGATAAAAATTTATAGTATGGGACTCCTGCTATGCAAATGCAAAAGAGCAGATTTTGATCACTGATGATAGTATGACAAGACTGATACTAACACCATCCACGCCAAATAGATTAATTTCTATTGTAGTTGAATAGGGCTGGGTGGTAAAACATCATCCAACGTAGAAATATCATAATCACCCGTACTCTTCCTTAAGCCAGATAGAGTGGAAGAGATCATGTAGGAGGTCTCTATGCGTGCAACTTTTAAGGATGTCGTGGGCGACGGAAACGCAAAGATTCCCATAAGAGTGGAATCCTTTAAGATTCCTACAACAATGTTCTGAATTTATAGTTGGGGTAAGTGAACAAACTGAACGCTTCTAGTTACCTGCGAAGTGGAGGAAAAAAAGCATAATTGATTAATGTCTGTGATTGTGCTTTTATGTGGAAAGGCAATCATTCTAAAGTATGTAGAAACAATAGCAGTCATTGCGTATACCCATGGTCTTCTGAGTAAAATATTATAGTCAAGGGGTCCGTCAACAACCTCAACATCAATACTTACTGTTTTTCCCCCTAATTCAACTTGCAGGTTATTGATAATACCACAAGGTTTATATGTTCTTCCATCAAAAGCCTTCAACGTTGTTGATGATTGTGATAATCATGGCGAGGCAAGTGAATTCCAACAGTTTAGAGACATAATTCACGTAGATTCTCCCTCATCAATAATAGCACGATGAATAAGGTGATTGAGAACATTTACTTGTATGGAGAATGCCAATTCTACTGGTAATTGTGGCACATAGCCCATATGATTAAAGATGACAAGATTAGAATTAGTCGGATAAATTCCACCAATGGATGACAATAAAGCCTGCTTCTGGGAGGGAAAATTTTGTAATACCTCAAGAGTGGACATAGTTCAAGGGGATTGAGCCAAATCTTCAACTATATTATAATTTTGTGTAGCTCTTGCTCGAGGATTACATGTCAATTTATGAATTACTCACTTTGCTGGCTTAATTTTCAATTCAGGAATAACAGGAGGTGGTACCGATTCATTAGATGGCTTTGTTGTCAAGTTAATAGATTGATCAATGGCTGGACCACCATAGTATTTATTCCACATTGACACCAAAATATCTTGTGAAGGTTTTGTGGTGGATAACATTAACACTTGGGAACTAAGAGCTGGATCAGTAGCAACCAAATTTGTCTCCGGATTTGGAAATGGGTCTGTCAACACAGCTGATGCATGAGAAGTCTTGATGATTTTTGAGACTTCAGCATGGTGAGGAAAATCCCTAACAAAGTGTTCCTCGTTAGAAATTATGCATGGATAACGAGGTTTTCATGGTCCAGAAGGTTGATCAGATGATATTTCCTGTGGGTTAGAAGTTTTCTTTTTCTTTGATTTCCCCTTTTTCTTACCTCCTGGTTGCTTGTCACTTTTTCCTTTTTCAAATGACACGGCATTAATTTTGGAAGTAGGAGCAGGATCAAATGTAGTAGTGTGGTGTGTGTTTGAGTTCCTATCAAGCTGTGTCCGCCATGAGAGTCCTTTATTTGAGAAGGAACATTGAAATTAGATCGCGGCGCAATAGGAATTTTTTCGTAGAGTGTGCCAAACTGAGTATAAATAAAGTATAAATATTGGGCACGAGCGTTAACTTTCTCTTCTGTGACGACGCCACCTTTAGCTACATCCTCAGTTATGGATGGTAACAAGGATTTAATGAACCATTAAACAAGGAGCTGATCGGGAACAAATGTCTTAACCATTCATCGATGGTGACTCCACTCATGAATATGATCGGAAATGTGAGTAGCATTAGTATGTTCGAAGTTGGTCAAGAGTTCCATTCCAGTTTTATATCTGATCAGTAACTGGAAATGGGTCAGAAATATAGTAGCTAAGGCAGGGAAATTATCTAAAGAAGCTCTAGTTAATTCAATGTACCATTTAGCTATCGGTCCTGTGACTGTACGCTAGAAAAGACGTAATCGAACAGAATCATCATTGAGGTAATTTGATGAACACCATAAATGATAAGTCATAACATGAGTTGATGGATCTTCTCCAGGGTTTCCATTGAATTTAGGAATGTCGTAGGGTAATTTATGAGGTATCATTGGCCACCAAGGAGCATAATTGGTAGGATCATTGGTTAACCGGTTTAAATCTAGTAATTCCAAGGTTGCAACAAAAGGAAACTGTCTATTAAGGTCAAATTGAGCATAGCTAGGGTAAGATGGAATTTCTTGGGCAACATGTCTTTGAGCACCATCATATGGAATTTGATGTTGGTAACCCAGATAGGGGTTGTTTTGCATAGTAAACACTTGAGAATTATGTTGACCAAAACCTGGATATGATACTTTTTGAAATGAAGTTTGAGGAATTTGCTCCTGTGGCTGCCAAGGGGTCTATCGACCAATATTATAACCCAAATTAGTGTAAGTTGGATTCGGTTGATATGTATAACCAGGTTTCGTTTGTGACATCCCATAAAATGGTACACCAGCTTGTGAATAAATGATCCCTGATACAGGTTGTTGTAAATTAACCAAAGGATTTTGAGTATGTGGACCCAAAATTTGATGATATTGAGTCGAAGAACTTGCCTAATAAGGTTGATGTACAATATTTTGATTCTATAACAGGGGTATAGATGTATTAACAAGTGGTAATGAAGTGGGTGTAACAAGTTGAACCGGTTGATATGAGTGTACAACCATTTGTGGTTGGATAGGCAGAGTGAGATGCCATTGAAAGACATTGATGTCAACATTAGTTTGACCAAAATTTGACTGGGTACTATCATATTAAGTGACCAAAGGTTGCCTCCCAGCATAAGGAGGATAATAATACAGAAAATAATTTTCTCCAAATGCTGGGAGTCCAGTTGATATGGTACTTAAGGGAATTGACCCATAAGGACCGACTTGATATTGCCCTAATGATGGATGTAATGAATCAAGTCGTTCAGTACTAATTATAGGACTACCAGTTAAAACACCAGATGATGACATTGGTAAAGACCATGATCTTGAAGATGTACCAGAGAAAGTGCCAAATAATAATTTTTAACCTGTTGGGACCGAAGGGCCACCATGCAAATATGACTCTGGTGAGGTTTTGAACATCGACGAGGTAGAGAGGGTAGGAGCTGACATAATTGGAATGGCAGACCCAACCAAAGATGTTGGTTCAGGCATGGTTGTATGACCAAATGTATACTCTCCAAAATCAACGAGAGATTGAATGGCAATAGAATCAACAAAATCATATGGAAACGATTGAGGAAAATATTGGTACAGGTAAAGGTCTCCCCCAATATGGGTTGGACTTAAAGGTGTATCAGGTTGTGGTATTTCTTCAATAAAAATTAAACTAGCAGGAAGAACTTTTCCGTCAAGCCCAAAATATTTTTTAGACGATTGACTGTGTGATATAGGAGTTTCAGTGGCTACAGAAATTTGTGGGGTAACCAAGGTATGAACAACTTCCAGTTGTTCGACTTCAGGATTCAGATGTGCTGGCAAAGAAGAGACAGGATCTAGATCAATTTGTGATTTAACAACGTCGGGTCCAAGAGGTATGGTCTCAACAATTGAATGGATCGTGACTATGGGTAGCTATGAAGACTCCGTTTTGACAATAGTAAATGAACCGGGATGTCTCGAAAAAATTTGTTCTAGCTCTAGTTTAAAATATGATGTTTCGCCAGAGTTACGAATTGTACTTGATTCGGTAGATCGTGATCGCCTTCGCCTACCAGAAGTAACTTCTAGTGGTAAAGGTGGTTTTAAAGCTAATCTATGTGAAAAACGAGGGTAGGATTTTTTTCTTCCATGATTACTGATTTATTTTATCCAAAAAACAAATTAAAAAAAAGAGAGTAATGCTAGGCGAAAGGGTTTACCAAGAAACTATGAACTGCGAAATACCTCTTGGCGAACCAAGAAGTACGGGCAGGTAATCTCCCCAAATGTTGTGTTCGGTGTATCACAATTTCAGGGTGGCTGAATCGGTTCACTATGGATGGATAGCACCTAAAATTTTTCCTCCCAAATATACCTGAAGGTACGTGGAGGCCCAAGTCCATATTAGCGCTGTCTGATGTGAAACCGCACAGTGAGAGCACCCCTTTATACTTATCGTACTGTAACACCGCTCGATATACCTGAGAGTATGTGGACGAGCTACGATATACTTACGTACATGGAGTGAGGTATCACACTCAGAATGTATCACAGACAAGTTAACAACAGCTGCTATGTTTTATGATGCCGAAACACGTCTCTAGCCTAGACCTTCTAAATGTTATCGTTATGGTTACAATGTGTCGTTAAGTAAATTGAGATTTATTTTATGTTGATCTTGCTTAACAATTTTCCAATCAGGTTCACCACGATGATGTATATCAAATTCCTAAAATGAAAGCTAAGAATGATAAACAAACTTTCACTTTCAGCTTTTTCAATGAAGAACCTAGCTAGTAATGGAAGAGAGCAAATAGTTCGTGAGCAAACAAATCAATGAAGAAAAACCAAAATCAATGAATCACAAACTAAATGTAGATTTCCTAATGTTCCTTTTGCAAAACACACACAATCCTACATGCAAATGAAAGTTTTTATTTTTAGTTTCCTTAATGTTATGAATGCAGAAAAGAAACTAGGTGCACTAGATCAATAATCAAATTATTTTTACTTTCAAGAAACGAAGAATACAAACAACAATTTCTCTTTTGAAGGAAAAATGAGGATTTCAACAACAATTTCTCCTATCAAGGAAATGAATATTTTACAACAATTTCCTATTTCAAAATTAAATGATTCTTAATGCGACCATAAAAAATACTTTGAAATCAACTTTTCAATCATAAAGAAAAACTTTTTTAAACAAACATTGAACAATTTTTCAGCCAAAGGAGGAAGAAGTATATAGAGTCACTGGTCAATTGAGCATCAAAATTTTCAAAACACAGTAGCAAACAAAACTAAAGCAAGTTTCAAATTCAAATTCAAGGGAATTTGGTCACTTTCAAGAGTCAACGCAGTCTGCAAGGGGAGACAGTGCTCTGTAACGCAGGCTTGGAAGGGAGACAGTGCTCTGTAAAGCACTGTGTCCTGTCTAAGGGTGCGTTGGGAACAATAGACAAGGAAAAATACTACTATTTAACTCACTGTCTTTGCAAATTAAGCTTTGAAAAGAGTCTAATATTTATGTGTAACAACTACTGGGTCGATTTACAAAGTAAATCAGAGACTAAAACACCTAGAACTAAGAGAAATTCTCTCCAGTATGGTCGCCAGTTTGTTGGGCCAGAATTGCAATCTACAGATAAATTACGCTTCCCTAGATAGTTGCTAGTCTAGATCAACAAGTGAAATACTATACTACCATTTCTCCTAACTCAAAATAGATACACATAGAGGATTGGAGGCTTACTTGTTCAGTCGCTTCCAAATGGCTCCTTCTGTCGCTTCTGTTGCAGCTTCAAATTCAAGCGGTTTGTGAGCTGAATGATTCCTGCAATAAAGAACAGTGAAACAGCAGAAGATGCAATAATATAGATATCTATTCAAGCTAGTTAGCTAAATCAGTAAAGCATAAACTACATTCATCAACCAAGATCTTACAATATGGAAAATCAAAGTTAACATAGATGCATGTAGGGAAAAATAAGAAGTACTCTTTATTGATGATAGAAGGAGAGATTACAACCTAGTGACTGATTTGAAGTGACCTTCTAGCAAAGTTCCCAAGTCTCATCACAACATAAATCTCTCCAGCAGTAGCTTTACAAACCAAGCTCTCAATTGAAAATTATCCAGCGTTTCTCTACTCAAATTCTTCCTCTTAAACACTTAGATCGGTGTTCAATTTATAGTTGAACTGTAGGTTTTTTTACAATCAATAGCTTTCAAAAAATAGGAAAGACATGTTTCCAATCATGTAGATGTAAAATGGGCACTTGGATCCGAAGCTTGACACATGTGAACTCTTCTAGATGGTACTGGCCAATTGGAGATTCCGGAACAATGAGAATTTCACTCCCAATGTGACCAACGCACCTATGGATGTCGAGAAGTGCTTAGCAGAGAAGCCTTGTATGGGGCTACCTGCATATGAAATGCACTTAGGCCCGTTAGAGCCTACGTTGGTGAGCTCTCATATGCTAAAAATAAGCTTCAAACCATGGAAACCTTTGCTTGATGAAAGTCTTGCTTGATTTCTCTTGTTTCTTGTCTTAGGGCATGTAGCAACTGAAATGATATGGAATGATAGACCCTTGATCATTGGTCCTGGAGATGATGCCCATTTAACCATGTCATTGGGAATGGTGCCCAAATTGACCTATAACACCATCTTAGTGCATTCATATATGAGATAGGTATCATGGATAGTTGTAGGTTTTAACCCTGAACAGAAATTATCTACACACGAATCTTATAACAGAAAATAAACAATAGCGAGAGCATAAAACAGATAAACACAGAGATTTTCCCCTGGATCCCAAATCGGGACGACCAACTTGATTTTTCATTATATTCCTTTTAGTGTTACAACACACATATATATACATGCTGAAGCATACATAAACCCCAATCCATAAACCCTGGATTAGAACATAACTGTAGTTCCCTTGACCGGATCTACAAAAAATACTAGGGGTCGAAAACCATCGTACCCCAATACCATGTGCAAAACCATGCACAAAACCATGGACGTGGACTACCCGCTGGAAATTAAGGACCAAAAATTTTCGCCGGGGCGCTGCCCCGGACCCCGACAGGGGGGGCTACCAAACATTCTCCCACTTGTTGTTTTCTTTCCACAGGAGGGCTTAGTCATTGGCCCAATTCTTCAACACCCATTGTTTCTCTACACCAAGAGAACTTCTGAGTGCTCACAGACTTTGTCAATGCATCTGCAACATTCTTCAAAGTGTCCACCTTTACCAGCAACAACCTTTTAGCCTCAACCATATCTCTAACAAAGTGATATTGAACATCAATGTGCTTTGTCTTTGAATGATAAGCAGGGTTCTTAGCCAAGAAAATTGCACTTTGGCTATCACAGTCTATCCTTATAGCTTGCTGTATCAACCCCATACTTGAACACAATCTCTGCAACCAAATTGCTTTCTTTCTTGCATGAGTGGCTGCTATGTATTCTGCCTCTGTAGTTGAAAGAGCCACTACAGACTGTCTTTTACTCATCCAACTGATTGCGCCTCCAAATAGGCTAAACACATACCCACTTGTAGATCTTCTTTGGTCCATATCTCCAGCCCAGTCTGCATCAACAAAACCATGAATGTCCAACATTCTTTCCAATCCTGGTCTTCCCTGGTAGCACAAGCCATAATCACTAGTGCCACGTAAATATCTGAAAACCCGCTTCACTACTGTCCAATGCTCCTTCCCTGGGTTTGACATAAACTTGCTCAATACTCCCACTGCATGTGTAATGTCTGGTCTAGTATAGACCATTGCATACATCAGGCTACCCACTGCACTTGCATATGGAACACGAGACATATACTCCTCTTCTTCTTGTGTCTTGGGACACTGTTCAGCAGACAGCTTTACACCTACAAGAATAGGAACATTCACCGGTTTACTATCCTGCATATTGAACCTCTGCAATATAGTCTCGACATACTTCCTCTGGTTTAACCAGAGCTTCCTCTTTGCCCGATCTCTCTTAATTTCCATGCCCAAAATATAGTTTGCAGCACCAAGATCCTTCATGTCGAATTTGGAGAACAATTGGGTCTTCAAATCTTGGATAATTTCTTTGTCATTTCCAATCAACAACATATCATCCACATACAAGACCAGATATATAACACGATCACCAATTAATTTAAAATAAACACAATGACCTTCCTTGCTTCTGGTGAAGCCAAGTCCCCGTATATAGGTATCAAATTTCTGATACCACATCCTTGGTGACTGTTTTAACCCATACAGAGACTTCTTCAACCTGCATACCAGTTATTTCTTACCCTTCACCATAAAGCCTTCAAGTTGCTTCATGTAGATCTCCTCTTCTAGATCCCCGTGAAGAAATGTTGTCTTCACATCCATCTGTTCTATCTCAAAATCAAATGCAGCAGCAACAGACAAAAGTAATCTAATAGAAGTAACTTTGGCAACAGGAGAAAAAATATCACCAAAATCAATTCCCGGCACCTGGGAATAACCTTTCGCTACCAACCGAGCTTTGTATTTATCCACCTTGCCTTCTACATTCATCTTCTTCTTAAACACCCATTTGCTCCCAATGGGCTTCCTTCCAGCCGGCAACTCCACCAAATCCCATGCATCATTTTTGTGCAAGGATGCCATTTCATCAACCATGGCCTCCTTCCATAGTTTTCCATCCTCTGAATCTAATGCCTCCCTGACAGTTCTGGGTTCATCATCAGTTATAGTTAAGGAAAAACCTGAACATAAAGCATATGGACTATACCTTTCTGGTTGCCTTCTTTCCCGAACTGATCTTCTCAAAGTTGGAGTTTGTGGCTCTTCATCTTCTGAGTCTTCTTCTGTTGTAGAGTCTGATTCATCCTCCTTTAGCTCAATCTCTATATTCTCAGGTTCCTTTGGTAGGACTTCATGTTTAACAACATCTTTCACTTCTCTAAACACCATATCTCGGCTGTACACAACCTTCCTTGTTTCTGGGTTCCAAAGCTTGTAACCCTTTAAACCATCCTTATACCCAATAAAGATGCACCTTTCAGATTTATTATCCAACTTGGTCCTTTTCTCCTTTGGAACATGTATATATGCATCACATCCAAATACCCTTAGATGTGAAAGAGAGGGTTTCTTACCAGTCCATACCTCATGTGGAGTCTTATCCTCCAACACTGATGAAGGTGATCTGTTAACTAAGTAACATGCAGTCTCCACTGCCTCTGCCCAGAATTCTTGTCCTAAACCGGTACCACCGAGCATGCTTCTTGCCTTTTCCATCAATGTTTTGTTCATTCTTTCTGCAACTCCGTTTTGCTGAGGTGTGTATGGAGTAGTCTTCTACCGTGCTATGCCACACTTCTTACAGAACTCTTCAAATTCCTTCTTGCAGAACTCCCCACCATTATCTGTCCTTAGTGCCTTTATCTTCTTCTCTGTCTGGTTTTCCACCAGAGCCTTAAATTCTTTAAATTTGTCAAAGACTTCAGATTTCTTCCTCAAGAAATATATCCATGTATTCCTTGAGAAGTCATCTATGAATGAAACATAGTACACAGATTTTCCCAGTGATGGAACTGACACAGGTCCAAACACATCACTGTGCACAAGTTCTAATATCTTGTTCGCCCTCTTAGCACCAAAAGGAAAACTCACCCGATTCTGCTTCCCATATACACAATGTTCACAAAAATCGAAATCTAGAGAGCAATTAGACATACCTTCTACCATACCATTTCTATGTAGTATCCGAAGGCCCTTCTCTCCAATATGTCCAAGCCTTTGATGCCATAGCATGGTCTTTTCTCCAGAGACAGCTAGACTTTCCGTCCCACTTTCAGGAACCACAGAACTATTACACCCATCAATAATAGTGCTACCTTGTAGCTTGTACAGAGTTCCAGTCCGAACTCCCCGCATTAATACCAGTGCTCCCCGAACCATCTTGCAGGCATCTTTCTCGAACACTTTTTTTACACCTGCATCATCCATCTTGCTTACAGAAATCAGATTTCTGGCCAATGTAGGAATATGCAGAACACCAGGAAGTGTTCTAATCCTTCCACCTTGCAGCTTCAGCTTGACTTTTCCACGTCCGATGATTCTGGCCTTCCTATCATCCCCTAGGAAGACATCACCACCATCATATTTCTCATACTCGCAGAACCACTCCCTATGGGGAGTGAAGTGAAAGGATGCACCTGAGTCAACCAACCATGACTCATGATCTACATGTGTATTTGAAGAAGAAGCCAAATACACATCCCCACCTTCATCTGAGGTGGTTTTTGCCTCTGCAGAAGGAGCTTCATCAGATCCCTTTCCTTTCTCAGGAGCTTTAGATCTGCATTCCTTTTTATAGTGTCTTTCCTTTTCGCATTTCCAGCACACGTTTACAAAATTTCCAGGAGATTTAGATCTCCCTCTAGATTTAGATTTCCCACTCGAAACCTTATTCTTGTTTCTGTTCTAGGACCTTCCTCGTACAGATAAGGCATTTCCATTCTAACCCTCCATATTTCTCCGTCTCATTTCCTCCGACAACAAGGCTGAGACAATATCATCAAAGTTCAAGGTAGTTGTATTGCTACCTATTGCAATAACCAGACTGTCCCACGAGTCTGGTAGAGAGCACAACAAACTGATGCACTTATATTCATCTGAGATTTTAATATCAACAGACGACAGCTAACTTACCACAGTATTGAAGGCGTTCAGATGCTCTGTCACCGAGTCTCCATCCTTCATCCTCAGGTTATACAGCTTTTTCCGCAGGAACAACTTATTCACCAGAGACTTAGATTGATACAAAGTCCCTAGCTTGTCCCACAAGGTCTTCGCCGTAGCTTCCCCAGATACATTCAACAATACTGAATCTGAGACACACAACCGTATTGTGCTCTTAGCCTTCCGATCCAGTTTCTTCCAGTCTTCATCTAACATTGCCATTGGTTTAGTACCTGGATCTACCGCGATCCACTGATCTTTATCCACCAGCAGATCCTCCATCTTGAGCTTCCACAACTCAAAACTCTGACCATTAAATTTCTCAATCTCTATCTTTCCGCCGCTTGCCATCTTCTTTCACCACAAGAATCAATCCCACAGATCTCCCACTGAACAGGGTCTACCTTAGGCCCGAGCAAAAAACCCTCAGCAGCAAAGGCGTCCCCTTGAAGCCGAAACAACTCTGATACCAAATGTAGGTTTTAACCCTGAACAGAAATTATCTACACACGAATCTTATATCAGAAAATAAACAATAGCGAGAGCATAAAACATAAAACATATAAACACAGAGATTTTCCCCTGGATCCCAAATCGGGACGACCAGCTTGATTTTTCATTATATTCCTTTTAGTGTTACAACACACATATATATACATGCCGAAGCATACATAAACCCCAATCCATAAACCCTGGATTAGAACATAACCGTAGTTCCCTTTACCGGATCTACAAAAAAAACCAGGGGCCGAAAACCATCGTACCCCAATACCATGTGCAAAACCATGCACAAAACCATGGACACGGACTACCCGCCGGAAATTATGGACCAAAAATTTTCGTCAGGGTGCTACCCCGGACCTCGAAAGGGGGGGCTATCGCCCCCCTTCTTACCCCCCCCCCCCCGCGCGTGCTTAGTCGTGGAAAGAATATAACACATACCCAACAAGAGTGTTGAGGGGACCATAATATATGGTTTGATCATAGTCCACTCCCTTGTTTGCAAGCAGATTCACTACTTTGTTACTAGATCATTTGACATGCTTGAAAGAGATCGCCTGATTATGCTTCAGCCACTATTATATGAGCTCAATTCTAGTATTCAGATGCCAACTTTTATCCACCTTGGTGGCGGAAGCACCCATGAGGAGATGAGTCATTGCATTAATGAGGATTTGAGAGTCTCCTTCTATTTCAATGGGGAAATAATTGTGCCTCTGAGCCAGAAAAAGACCATAAACCTTCGAGTTAAGCTGAATTTTTAGAATCCCATCCTATGGATCCATAGAAGATCAAAAGGGGGTTGCCAACAGAGTCACGAAATATTATACCAAATCCTACAGCTCCTGGATTGCCTTTGGAGGCTCCATCAAAATTAATCTTGATTAGCCCAACGGGAGGAGGAATCCAAGTGCTGGGTGAATCCTCATGAGTGGGAGGAGTGCTAGTGCTGGAGGGGTGGAATGGGATCGATAGATGCCAGTTCTCCGAAATTAGTTTCTCCTGATCTTGGGTTGGAAAATCAGAGTCCTGCCAATGGTGAAGAGCCAGTGTTTCTTGAAGGCTGATGCAGAGGTTGTTCAATACGATATCTAGAGGTGTGATCTGATTCTTAAATACTCTTTTGTTCCTTTCCTTCCAGACTATCCATAGAAGAATGCCTGGAAGAAGAGTCCAAAGAGTGTTTAATAACTTGCTGTTGTAAGGTGACAAGGGCCAATTGTGAATGGTGCTAACAATATCACC
This sequence comes from Pinus albicaulis, assembly GCA_034641835.2. NCBI lineage: Eukaryota > Viridiplantae > Streptophyta > Pinopsida > Pinales > Pinaceae > Pinus > Pinus albicaulis. The sequence continues at coordinate 1,409,411,973 of CM076574.1, forward strand.
TTGTATGAGATTCAATCTTCTGCATCTGAAGATAATTTCTTCCCACATTTTGTTGGATAAGATGCAGGTGTCCATTAGATGTTGGATAGTTTCAATTTTCATTGAATATTTAGGGCACCTGGAAGGTCCGATAAATCCTTTTTTTAAAAGATTATCCTAGGTGAGGATGCGTCTGTGGCATAGGACTTTAGGCTAGATACCAGGTTGCCAAATTTGGGTGCAAAGCGGATCTTTTGGTTCTTGGGTGGGGTACATCAAAGTGTATGCTAACCTGGTAGTGAACATGCCTTGAGGTGTGTATACCCACCTAAGAGGATCTTTCTTCTCTGAATATCTAATTTTTCTACTGTTAATTTATTCATTAATTTCCCTGTTTATGTCCTCCTGCCAATTCTCGCAAATCTGAGCTACTGCTACCCATTGACAGTATCCCTGTATTGTGGGGGGTACACAGTCATGTTTGACTTCTTTTCCCAATTGGTTAAGTTGATCGACGTGTTGTTGAGGCCGTATAAGATTTACTAATTTGGGCCTTTGTTTCCAAGAATCAACCCAGAAGGGTTGTACCTCCATTTCTGAATCCCCAGAAGCTATGCTCTTGAATGAGGGTTCAGTGTTGTTTGGCTGCATTCCGTATAAGAGAGCCCGTATCAGCTATTGTTAGCTTGATAAGATCCTATGGGGGTCTTCTTTGGCATATTTGACATTCCAAAGAAGTGCCCACGGTGTGTGAGGCTCAGATAACCATTTCCACCAAATGTGGGCGCCCATGACTGCATTGTTGTGATGCAGATCTCTTAGGCATATACCACCATCCTTTTTTGGCACGCATACTATTGACCATTTTACCAGAGCCCATTTATGGTTTTGACCAGAGGATCCCCAAAGGAAATTACATTGCATATTTTTTATCTTTTTGAGGACCCATTTTTGTGTCGTGAGAACTAAGAAGATATAGAGGGGCATAGACTATAAAACTGCTTTGATTAGGATAAGACTACTAGAAATATTAAGGGATATATAGGTCCAGGAGGAAAGTCGGGCTTCAAGTTTTGCTAGATGCTATTTCCAGGATGAGATTTGGATTGTGGAATCAATCAAGGGTGCTCCAAGGTACTTGGAAGGTAGGGAAGCTATAGAGAAGCAAATAATTTAGGAAATGTGGCTTTGGGTAATGGCTGGGGTATTGAAAAAAAATATCTAAGATTTTCCAAGATTGATATAGTTACCTGAGGCCTCCAAGAAAGTGTCAAGCATGGATTTAAAAGTGAAAGCTTCCTGAATTGAAGGATGACTGAACAACATATTGTCGTCTACAAACTATTGGTGGGTAGTTGGCTGGGATCCTTGAACAGATATTCCATAGAGGTTGTGAGAGCGGAGGGCATTTTGAATGAGACGACCTAGCCCTTCTTCCATGAGGAAAAAAAGGAAGGGGGATAGGGGATCTCCTTGGAGAATTCCTCTAGAGGGAGAAAATTGATGAGAAGGGATGCCATTTATGAGGATGGAGTAAAAAGGGGAAGAAATGAGATTCACAACCCATCTAATCCAAGAGGGGTTGAAGCCAAAAGAAGTAAGCATTTGCTTGATATAATCCCAACTTAATTTATCAAAATCTTTGGAGAGATCAATTTTTAGGAGCATACCGGCCTTCTTGGTGCGTTTCAAGGAGTGAATGATTTCATGAGAAAGAATGATCCCATCTAGAATCTATCATCCTTCAACATATCCTGTTTGTTCTAAAAAAATGATTAGTGGAAGCAGAGCCTTGAGCATTTTAGCAATGACTTTAGAAATCACCTTGTAGATAACATTGCATAATGCAATGGGTCTATATTTATCTGGGGTGTTGGAATGTTCTTCTTTTGGAATGAGAGCTAGAAAAGTAGCATTGAGAGAGGGGAGCATCCAATGCATTTCTCTAGATTCCTCAACCAACTTCCAGACTTCGAATTTGATGAGGTCCCATAAGTGATGAAAGAAATTAGAGGTGAAACCATCTGGACCTCGGCCTTTTACATATTTGAATTGAGCCATAGCTTGTTCAACCTCCTGAAGGGAAACTGGATGGAGGAGCATCCTGTTATGTTCTTCTATAATAATCTTAGGGATATGCTGGATGAATTCACTGATTGCTTGATGTCTGATTTCTTGGGGTTCTTGTAGAATAGACTTGAAGTGATTGAGGAGCTCTTTCTCAACATCCTGATGTTATTTCTAGCCTTTCTCCTTGCTGATTTTGTATATGTGCAATCCGATTGTGCATTCATATTTGGATTGTTGAGTGGTGAAATAATTTAGTGTTTTTTCTCCTTCCTTCAGCCATCTTATTCGGGATTTCTACTTCCAGATGATTTCCTCTTATGTTCTTCGTTCTTCCAGCTGGGAGAGAATGCTCTATTCCTGAGTGGCTATAGACTCTGCTCTTACTTCATTGATTATGTGTTGCTGAAGTTCAGTCATGGTTTGTTCCAGAATCTTCTACTGTTGAAATATGTTCCCAAATGTGGAGTGGTTCCATTACTTGATCTTTGTTTTTAGATGTTTGAGCTTTTGTTGGAATTGATACATTTTGGAACCTACTGGAGATGTGAAGCTTCTCCATGAATTTGTGACCATGCTTTTAAAGTCAGGATGAGTAAGCCAAAAAGCTTCAAATCTAAAGGGACAGTTAGTGGTGACTCTAGGATGCAGCCATTGCAGAAGAATAGGTCATTGGTTAGAGTGAGATAGAGGTAGTATGGAGGAGTGAATGTCTCCCCATAATTGGATAGCATTATCTGAGATTAGGAAGCGATCAAGCTCGAAGGTTATTTTCTGTGAGCCTGTGCACTTATTGTTCCATGTATGCATGCCATTAGAGAAGGAAAGGTCAATTAACCAATTTATTTAGATGAATTCCTTAAAGTGGTTTCTTTCCATATCTAATTTAACCCATCCTCCTTTATTTTATTCTAGCTTGCTATTCATATTGAAGTCTCCCTCGATTATCCAGAGTGGATGTCGTGAGTTGGCATTGAGGATTTCCATGGTGTTTAGCAGTGCAATTTTGTGCATTGAATCTTGAGGGACATAAACATTAGAGAGGTGTCCATGAATGTTGGAGCCAATAATATGGAAAGATGCTTGTATGAGTTTATGTGAGGCATGAAATTAAAAGAGTGAAATGATATGTGGATCCCATGTGATTACTAGGCCTCCCGAGGCTCTGGAGGCATCTACTGCTACTGTGTGGCAACCAGACCATACTTTGGAGATGATGGAGCTGAGAGTGTGTTTGTTTCATTTAGTTTCTTGCATGAAAAAGATAGAAGGTCTTTCTTGCTATATCATATGTTTAATCATCTTGCATTTCACAAGTCTGTTGAGCCCTCAAATATTCCATGATGTTAGTTTCATTGGGAACTATTTTAGATCGGCTGATAAAACTTAGTCAGCTCGAGATATATTCCAAATTCCACCAACATTTTCCCAACAATGATGGTCCTCTGCAGATCTGTTCTTCGCCCTCTCTTTTTTTTTTTCCTTGAATATCTTTTTTCCATCCTAATGACTGCCTGGTTGTATGCCGAGTGATCTTTTCTAATGCTCGGGAAATAGAATCACCTCTAAGTTGTCTATTTGTTTGTCAGGTATTTTATCATATTCTTTTGTTTTACAGGCCTGCTCCAGTGCAAGAATGTCTAGATCTCCTAGGTCAATTATTTTAGGTTCCTCTTCCATATGACTGGAATGGATTCCTTCTGGTACTAATCCAATTGTGAGGGGGTTGGCTTGAGATAAGCCATCTATCTCCATGAGATTAGGCTGCTATATTATCATATCTAATTCCTCACTAAGATTGGGAGTGAAACTTGCAGTTTCTTGAGGATATTTGGTTGAGTTATGGGGGATTAGGGGTTCAACATAAGGTTTAGAGGTGGAGGGCTTGGTTGTTTCCACAGTTTTTCGTGAATATGCGCTATCTGGCAGAGTTTGTTTGGCTAAGATATCAAAGCAATTGCTGGTGGATGGAGCAGTAGATTCATGAGGTGGAACTTTGGGGGTGGTGGGAGGTTTCTTATGGTGATTTTTGTGGTTGGGGACTTTGGTGAACCCGTCTGCATCAGTGTTTTTAGAGGTGGCATTGGTTTTCGGGGGCTGATTTAGCGGAAAATCGCGAAAGAGATGACCATGTGCATGACATTTTCTACACTGAAAGGGGACATGCTTGTAATCTATGGTTTGTAGCCGTTCAAAATAATCATGATAGAGACTTACTGAGTCCATGAGAGCCTTAGCCAGATGCATGTAAACACAGATTATTGCGTATGAAATGCATCTTCTGACCTTTGTTTCCTTGGCGACCTTGATGAACTCTCTTAAGCCATTGCCTATTTCCCTTATGGATTCCTCATCCCAATATTGCAGAGGTAGAGAGTACATTCTGATCCAAATAGGGGCCCAGCTGAGATCTTCTTTGTCTGGGTTGAATCTTTCTACCTAGTCCTTGAGATACAGACCCGCTAAGTTGAAAAAATAGGGGCCTCCATCTAAGATACAGGTTTTGTCTTCAATACAGTTAAATATGGCATTTAAGAAGCCTTTTGGCCCTAACTGGAGAGTAACATGTCCTTTTAGCTTCCATTTAGAGGCAATCCAGCCATGGATAGCTTTCTTAGTAGGACAAAAGCTGACAAATTTGCCTATGAGTGCATGATCTTTCATGTATTGTATTTGTGCATTGATACGATGGCTTGCTAGGTCAATATTTGGTCATTCTGCAGTGATAGGAAAATAGGTTGCAGAAGTTGCATTCGACTGTTCTGTATTGCCTGCGGGCTCCTAAGGCTTGTCACTTCGCAATGTTGTGGTTTCAGTCTATGTCCCTACAGAATCAGAGGACGGAATCTGGGAAGAGTCAGAAATGACAACATCATTATTTCCGGAGGATGGATGGGTGCTATCCCCTCCCGTTGGTGATATGAAAATGAAACTACTTGGATCTCAATACAAACACCTATTCTAGAGATTGACTATAGGGGCATTTACTGGATATGTAACCTTTAAAGAAAATATGAGATCTAGAGGCTACCTGGCCCTTTAGAGACTCTGTCTTTTAGAACTTGTTTTCTGTTCAAGGTATTCATTTCCATAAAATTATATGTGCAAAGTGCTTAGATAGTCTTGCAAGGGAAACAAAGTGTTTTTGGTAAATTTATGAGTCTTATGTGTGAAGGAGCATTATTTCTTTTTACTGTTTAACATATCAAATTTGAAAAACACAGCAAGATAAAGGCACTTAATATAACACAGCAACTAATCAGGCAGTTCACCCCTCCTGGGCTACATCTGCTTGGTCCAAGGCCCCCAAATGGGCATGTCCTTGCTCTTATTAGATGCTTCAATTGGTTATAAAAGTGATAAGAAAGCCTAAAAAGGAAAAATAAGTTGTGGAAATGAGTTCAGAAAACAGAAAAAAGTAAATATAGGCTTTTGTTTCACCTCCAATTGTTAAACATAGCCCAATACAACTCCAACACTCCCTAGGACCTAATGGCTCTTCAAGCTTCTCTACTGAAAAAGTACCTGACGTCAAGCTCTGTCGCCTCTGCAACCTACACCATTGGCTCTGGAACACTCAAAATACCCAAAGTCAAAAACAATTTCGCTCCAAAAGGTTCTCCCTAGAGAAAGTTATGATCCCAAGAATATTTTGTCTAGTTTGGCCTAAACAAGCTCCACCAAATCTGGGTTAACTGGAGTTAAGACTGCTAACTTTGGAAACTCTGCCAAGAATGGACCACTCTGACTTATATGTCGGAACCATTAAACTTAACATTAAATTTTTGGTGGGCAGGGTCACATGGACCACCGCCCAACCCGCCAACATAGCTGTGGAGCTAACAATTTCCAAACTGTAGCGTTAAATCTCCACCGGAACCACCACTGCTTGACATGTGACCGCAACTGTAATAAATTTCAGGGATAGATCTGTGGTTCCAAGCACCCAGTTGTATGGATAGGGGGTTGGCCCTTAGGGGTTGGCCCCCTTTCGGCCCCAACTGAAACATATTTAAACTTTAAATATATGTTCACAACTATACCTGTTAAGAACTTCTGCGTGGGCAAGTCGGTCGGGCCTGTGGGCTAGTGACCGCCTGACCCACGGTCGATTCCAACCAATGCCATATAATTTTTTTCAAAACAATCCTTCACCTCCCTGGGGCCACGTGGCGGCCTCCGGGCAAGCCATGTGGCGCCCTGGGCAAGCCACGTGGCGCCCTTTGATAGGCCAAAACAAACAATTATAATAAACCTCCAATCTGCAAATGACACTTGTCGAGACCTGGTTGGTCCATAGAGAATATTCCATGGAATATTCTGTGGAATATTCTTGGAATATTCTATGGAAATTTTTTTTTTTTAATTTTTATTCAAAGTCAAACCAATTCAAACTAGACTTTTCCATAAAATTGTGAAATTTCAAACTTGAATATCTTTCACATACAGTGTCGGTCACAGCACCAGGATCGTATCGACGAGGCCTATCCGGTCGCTCAAGTTCCAACCAATTTTGAGCAATTCCAATTTTGAGCATTTTTACAACTTAGGACATCATCACCTGATCACACCTCCCAAATGGGAAGCTTTTGGACCCAAAAAATCTCTCTAATTATAGAAAATGAAGATGAGGAGACTGATTCTCCACTCTTCCAACTTTGAACCACTGAAATATTCCTGACTTCATCAAATTGAGCTTCTCATAAAATGATAAATTGTCCCTTGAATTCACTAACCGACCGTTGCTAACATTGTTTGACTCACGATGCAAATTCTTGAAATTTGCAGAACAAAAACTATAATTTGTAGAAAGCATACTTTTTCTACAATGGTCAAAATTCAAAGAAGACTGAAAATAAGATTCACCTTGCCAACTGTCCACATGGAAAATTTTTGCTGAAAGAACCCTGTACTTGTGCCGAATCCCAACCAAGTTTTCTTTCCATACCAATCTGCCATTCTGAAACCAACATTGACCCATGCTAAACTGTGTGATGTCTTTTCTTTCATGCCTTTCCATCTCATGGACTCTTGCACTGCTTTGCACCGACACTGCATTCTCTGCACCGATCACCACCAAAGGTACCTTGTGCAACATAATGTCATCTTCTTTCAAAGACGAACTGTTATCAGACTAAAACATACCATCAGTTATATCAGCAATATCATGAAAAGGAAAATGTACAAAATCTTGTTGTTTAAACATTAACAAAGTCATATTTTTACTTGCATTAACTACCTTTTCAATTTCCCTGCATGGACTAAAGAAGATTCTAGCTTCTTCTTATGTGCTATCATAATGTACTCTTTTCCATCCTTGAACAAGTGATACTTATTCTCATGGTGATGGCAGATGGCCTTTCTGTCATATAAATATGGACTACCCAACACAACACCTGTAATTTCGAGCGGTACTACATCCAGTTCAACCCAATCAACATACAGAGCTATTATGGCGAAGTGCAAGATGCACTTTCTTGTGACTTGTAATTTTGCATCCTTGCATATCCACCCAAGTGGATAAGGCTTTGGATGTTGAATTGTCTCAAGTTTAAGCTGTTTGACCAAGTCTTCTGAGATAAGATTAGCTTGAGACCCACTATCAAAAAGTGTGTCTATCTTTGTGTGGTTTGAGATTATCCTCACGTGAAATAGCTCTATCCTCCTCTTCTCATTTTGAGTTTCTTTGTGACAGTTTAATGTGCTAGAACTGGGATTTGTTTCTTGGATAACCTCTTTCCCCTTTATGTTCTTTAATACCATGGTGATACTTTTAGTCTCATCACCCGATTTAGACCCTAAGTCCTGTTCAAAAGTTGCAATAGTTTTTCCCTTTTCTTTGGTTTTGTCTTTGTTTTTATATTTCTCAGGTTTCAACTCAGAATGAAGCTTCCAACATTGTTCTTCATCGTGGCTTGTTTTTGAACAGTTCTTGCAAAATAATTTCCCTTTTCCTTTCTAGAATTTGCAATCCTTTTTCTTCCTTTGCTTTTAAAATCACTACCCTCATTCAGTGCATCAAAAGTGTTTTTTCCTCTAGCCTCTAAATGTGTAGCTTGTACACAAACTACATCTAGACTAGTGAAATTAAGCATAATGATAGTATGTATAAGGTAATTATGCAAACCACCTATATATTTCAGCAAGGTATCTTGACTTTTTAAGTCTACCCCTAATAAGAGTGCTCTTCTCCTAAATTCTTGGGTATATGTTTGCACATTCTGTCCCTTAAGCTGTCTAAAGTTTTGCTAGTTCATTATAGTCTTTTGAAGATGAGCAAGAGGATAAAATTGCTTCTTAATTGCAATAATAAATTCAGTCCATGATAGTGTAATCTTACCATGTTTCCTGATTTCCTCCTTGGTCTTGGCTTCCCACCATACCAAAGCTACTCCATCCATCCTTAGTGAGGCTATTTGTATTTTAGTGTCGTCATCATGTAGATTTGGAATCCTTAAATAGACTTACAATTTTCTGATCCAATTATCTAATTTCTCTTCATTCACTTCACCATTAAACATTGTCAATTCAAATTTGACATCAAGCTTTAAAAAATGATTTTTACCAGTGGTTTTCGACTTATGTGATTGAATTACCGAAGTCGAGGAAGATGATGACGAGGAAGAGGATGACGATGGAGATGGTGGAATGGTGGATCACCATTTCCTCCATTCCCTTTATTTGACTGATCATTACCCTTCTTTCCTCCTGAGGAATCCTCTCCTTATTTTTGGTTTTTAGACCCTTCTCCAGCAATCCTATCATTTCTTTCTTGATAGAGGATCCTTACCATTTCAGTCATATCCAATAAAGCTTTCCGAAATACCCTTTCTTCTTCCTTGGGATCCATCTCTTCATGAACTTTTTCTTCTCTTGAAGACATGCTTGTAACTACTTCTAGGGCTCTTGGAGGTGGTTCTCTGACCCTTCTTGGTTGTGGATTAGTTTGTGCACTAACCAAGTTTCCTTCACCTCTCTTGATTTTTAACCTAGTCAGCATCAAAACTTGAAAAAAAATGACTTAATCTTTTCACAAAAAAAATTCTGAGTGAAAACTCTAGCTCAAAACCATATGCTTTGATACCAAACTGAACTGAAAATGAAACTACTTAGATCTCAATACAAACACCTATTCTAGAGATTGATTGTAGGGGCATTTACTGGATATGTCACCTTTAAAGAAAGGATGAGATCCAGAGGCTAACTGGCCCTTTCCAGACTCTGTATTTCAAAACTTTTGTTTGATGTTCAAGGTATTCATTTCCATAAAATTATATGAGCAAAGTGTTTATATAGTCTTGCAAGGGAAACAAAGTGTTGTTGGTGAATTTATGAGTCTTATGTGTGAAGGAGTGTTATTTATTTTTACTGTTTAACATATCAAATCTGAAAAACACAGCAAGATAAAGTCACATAATATAGCACAGTAGTTGATGAGGCAGTTCACCCCTCCTGGGCTACATCTGTCGGGTCCAAGGCCCCCAAATGAGCACGTCCTTGCTCTTATTAGATGCTTAAATTGGTTATACAGTGATAAGAAAACCTAAAAAATAAAAATAAGCCTTGGAAATGAGTTCAGAACATAGAAAACAGTAAATATAGGCTTTTGTTTCACCTCCAATTGTTAAGCATAGCCCAATATAGCTCCAACACTCCCTAAGCCCTGATGGCTCTTCAAGCTTCTCTACTAAAATAGTACCTGAATTTGAGCTCTATTGCCTCTGCAACCTACACCATTAGCTCTAGAATGCTCAAAATACCCAAAATAAAAAAAAAAATCGCTCCAAAAGGTTCTCCCTAGAGAAAGTTATGATCCCAAGAATATTTTGTCCAGTTTGGCCTAAACAAGCTCCACCAAATCTGGGCTAACTGGAGTTAAGGCCACTAACTTTGGAAACTCTGCCTAGAATGGCACGCTCCGCCTTATATGTTGGAACCGTTAAACTTAACATTAAATGTTGGGTGGTCGGGGTCACATGGACCACCGCCCAACCTGTCGACATAGCCGTGGAGCTAATGGTTTCCAAACAGTAGCATTAAATCTCCACCGGAACTGTCGCCGCTTGACATGTGACCGCAACCGTAACAACCATCAGGGATAGAACTATGGTTCCGAGCACCCAGTTGTATGGATAGGGGGCTGGCCCTTACTGGCTGGCCCCCTTTCAGCTCCAACTGAAATATATTTAAACTTTAAATATAAGTTCACAATTATACATGTTAAGAACTTCTGTGTGGGCGGGCTGGTCGGGCCTGTGGGCTAGTGGCCGCCTGAATATTAGTCGATTCTAGCCAATGCCATATAAATTTTTTCAAAACAATCCTTCATCGACCTAGGGCCACGTGGCGCCCTTTGATAGGCCAAAACCAACAATTATAAATAAACCTCCAATCTGCAAATGACACTTGTGGAGACTTGGTTGGTCCATAGAGAATATTCTATGGAATATTCCTGAAATATTCTATGGCATATTATTTTTTTTAATATTTTCTATTCAAAGTCAAAGCAAGTCAAACTGGACTTTTCCATAAAATTGTGAAATTTCAAACTTGAATATCTTTCACATAGAGTGTCAGATTTGAGTGTCGTTCGCAGCACCGGGATCATATCGACGAGGCCTATCTGATTGCTTAGGTTCCAACCAATTTTGAGCATTTTTAAAACTCAGGACATCATCACCTAATCAGCTGGTGTTTTCATTGAGTGCAGTCAGAGATCGAGAGGTGTTCATCGCCTCCAGAGATTCGTGAAGCCACTGGTGTGGCAGAGCATGCCTAGACCAGTAACGTTGCAGGGTTTGTCAAAACCCTAGCTAGGAGAGGGAAATAAGTATACATGGGAGACGACTGTTGTGAGAGTGCAGCACACCATTACATGATGGAAGACAGTTGTGACAACACACCATTACATGCACACAATCTGTACCCTAAACATTACCGGAAATATTACCCCAAACATTTAATTCTTGCTAACTAAGTTAGCATTAGTTTGTATTTGAGACCATTTGGAAATACAAAATTGTTTTTACATGAACAAACATGAAGCATAGCACCTATCTGCCTCAGGAAGGGTCCAACAAGATGATAAAATATGTGATTGGTGCTCGAAATTATTCTGTCAATTTCATAGGTTGAGCCACATTTGTTTTATGAAACATAAATAAAAACTTAGGATAACGACAAGGACTATTAATGCTACTCTTACTTTTCGATTACTATAATCCCTTGCCGCGAGTGGCATGGACTAATAAGAACCAGAACATCTAGGTGTTGGGGCCAAAGTTTCTGGTGGAACAGCTACAGAGGATGTTGAAATAAGAACCAGAACATCTAGGAGTTGGGGCCAAAGTTTTTGGCAGAACAGTTATATAGGATGTTGAAGTATATTGTGGTAGAAGACATAGAAGGATTGTATGTTGCGCTATTACAAGAATTATAATAGGAAATGGAAGTGGAAATTGCGTGGGTGAGGGCAAAAAATAACAAGGTTATCAAGAGGCGCATAAAGGAGAGAACGGTTAATGAGCGAAATATGATGGAGGAGAATTGGAATTTATGAATAAAGAAGATGTGTGTATATTACACCTTGTGTCCAACGCCTGTTTCTCAAACATTAGATTACCTAACGTATAATATCTCAAAGAATTTAGTACGAAATTTGAACTATTATTTAAAATATTATTATTAAAAGTTGCGGTTCGAAAACTCTTCGAACTTTTTATTTTTGTACCGTTACAAATCATTCAAAAGAATTCAATTTTTTTATCTTTAGTAATTAGAATCAAGTGATTGGGTTAATGAAATACTCGATATTCAACATATTCTCTCTTTCGCGATTGAATCATATCCATTTGTGGGGATTGAAATGTAAATGAGATATTTTAACACCTCCTCGTGAATTGTATATACCTATGAGTTACTTGGATTTACTTATGTTATTTAAAACGTAAGAAATTATGGGTTGAGTGGAAGTCTAATGGGAATTTTGGTTAATTAAGAATGCATTGTATATATTTTTCTTTTAAAACAATAATACATAGGTAACCTAAGGGAAATTTGGAATTCACTGAAGGGAACTTAGTTAAAGGTTTTACCAAATATTTATGATTTAGTTACTTTATTTCCTCTGAGATAAGAAATGATCTCAAAAGGAAGGGGGCCAAGGAAGGGAGGGGGGAGAAGGTTGGAGTCTTCAAAAGGAAAGGAAAGAGGACTAGCAAAGGAACTTACACAAGACATTGTGGGGTTTGGTTTGCAAAAGGAAAGGAAAGAGGACAAGCAAAGGAAACCATCTGTTTGTTTGTTTTTATTCTTTTTCAATAGAAAAAAGAACAAAGACACTGAAGCCAAAAGTTTCTAGATTCTAAGTGCTAGTTATGTGCAATAAAAACTGGTGGGTCGATGGGTTAAAGATCTAAATGAAAATAAAAGAAATAAACAAGCGAACAAGTGAGGGGTGAATTTCATTCTCGAAAAGAACCGAAGAATATCAAGCAGGAAACACATAAAATATCAACATAAATGCAACATGCTAAAGATATAAAATATCAACAGAAAGGAAACATGCTAAAGATAGATCTTATTTAAAGAATGACATCCCTCTCCCTCTATAAATATTTGGGTTTGTGGAAAAAAAATATTTCTTTATAATTATACAATTAATATGATTTCATAAATAAAAAGAATATTGTTATTTGTAAAGAAACCTGAGCATCCGATTTTCTGCTACTAGTAAAGGATAATGGAGGCTTTATAATTATATGTGCACCCCAAGTGTTATGACTATAAGAATAATTTTACAAAAACCATAAAAACTAACAAATTCTAGAATAGAAACAGAAATATGATTTGAATAGTCAAGCCTAAAATGGTGTAATAGTATGGGAGTTGTCTTTAGTGCGAGTTTTTGGAGTTTCAGGTGCCGGAATCTAGTGAAAGAATTTGAGGTAAAATCTTGGTTTTTGTTATTTAAACTAGTTTTTTGACCCTATATATGGATTCAGCACCCTTAAAAACCCCTAGGGCACTTCGATTGTACTAGGTTAGCAATCAAACTTCTCTTTTCAATAAATTCATACCGGATTTTAGAGAAACTACACCGTAAAAAGCCAACGTAAAGGCCTTTAAAAATTTCAAGTAATATGTTTAGACAATCAAGGGTTGCCTGTCATTTTTATATAAAAAGTGAAGGAAATCTAAAGTCAATGGCCCAAATCTGTAAGTTCACAAAGTTTCTTTACAGTGTAGAAATAAGGAAGAGAAGAAAGTGCAACTCCAATTTCAGAATAAAAATTAAATCCTTCTTGTAGCTTATATCATTAACATAAATAAATATTGGTAAGTCCATGCTGAGCAGGAATGAATTTATGAGATTACCATGTGTGATTTCCTTATTTTAAGTCCCAAACCTTGAAAAAAAACTAATATTTGTACACCATATTCAACGGGAAATCTTCCCATATTATAATAAATATTTCAACTTTAAATAGATGCCTTTAACGGGTGTGAGACCGAATAAAGTCGTTGTATGGCGAGAACCTTTGTCAAGACTTCGTGCCAAGAAAATCTTCTTATTTTTTTGTGAATTTGGTAGGACCTCTCTTTTTCTATTTATATTTGTAAAGCAGGTTACAAAATTATAAAATCCAGTCTGTAGCCTCAACCTACCCGTAGGAAACCAAGTCTGGTGGCCATCTTAGTGCATGAAAAGAAAACCAAAACTGAAATAGTTTCATTCATCTATGTCTAGCATGAGTTATCTGTTCTACTATCGAATTATCTACATACTGATAAAATAAAATGTGTTCATATAAGACTGATAATGTCATAAAAAAGCATGATAAAGAAAACAACTAGTCTTCAAATGAAGAGATGGGTGCTGGAGCTTTCATTGTGGATCCTGGCATGTCAACTTGTTGTAGCTGTTGGAGTTGCTTCTCCATGCGGCCTACCCGATCATCCAATCTACTAATTCGATCAGTTGCCTGATATTGAGTGATATTGATATGTTGCAGCTGGTCCTGCATGTGCTGCATCATGTCCAGCAGGCGAAGTTCAATATTTGTTGGGTCGTGCTGAGCGTGACTGGGGTTAAAACTCTGTATAGCCTTTGCTAGAAGGCACTTTACTATCCAGTACATATGAATGCTCTGCTGAAATAGCGTGAGATGACCCCTGGTGTTGCCAAGGTCGGTTATGAAGTCCAAGATTTCTGCCTCTGTTTCATTATCTTCAGGGTCTGTATGGATGTCCCGTTCCCAACCACAAATTTCCTGGCGAACGGTGGATGAATTCCCCATAACATAGTTTGCTGCCAGGTTATGAAGAATCTCTAAATTTGATTTTCGACCACGCTTCTTCGGAGTTTGTTCACACTGGGCCTGTTGTTTCCCTTTGGCAGACTGAGAGGTGGAACGACGCTTCCCCATAGTGGATAGACGCCTATATTGCAACACAAACAGGCATGAATAAACGAAAAAGAGAGTAAGAAACTTCATGGGACCACCCGACACGAACCCACTGAAAATTGATGGTGCGTTAACCTAACAAGTAAGAAAATGACGAGCAAGGAACTACTAACCACAGAACCAAATTTCTAAGACATTGAATGAAAACGTTTTGTATACACAAAGAGCCAAAAACCGGGAGCCCTATCACCCAATTCCAAAACTTGAAACCCTGAGCTAAAATGGGTTGGACGAACTGTAACAGGACCAACCTCATGCTGAAACTAGTGTTCGCGCTTGCAGAATTGACAGGAACAAGGGTGATAACAGGCTCCATAGGAGGAGCGGGAGACAGCTGGAAATTATCCCTGTCAAAACCCCTGTACAGAGAAAACAGAAAAGACCAAGAACAGAATCTACTCCTATTGTCCCATTGTTCATATATTTGACACCACCTATAAGCACCAACCTGACCATTTGCACTGTTAATAGCCACGACGATTACCCGACTCTATGAGCCCCATACCCTACCCACAGAATTCAACCCTACCAACTGCAGGGTGCTTGACAGGACTAACCTTACTTTGAACCAAGGACTTATCATAATTACAACATCATGAAATGGTTGGGCTTGTAAGTTGCAGGGGTCATGGAAGCATGGCTATACAGGCTTCAATGAGGGAGTAACATAACCAATGACCATTAACAGAACCAAAACTGCCATAGTATACACTATCCAAGACAAGACCATAGCAACTGCAATCGTGAGCACAAGAAGTAAACCAGATACATACCCCCACAAAGTTGAGCGGCTGACAGATTGAACAATGCCCGACTTCCTCCTCGGCTGCCTCCAGACGCTTGCATGCAAGGAGCGATTCATGAACGAATGAAGGGAGGGAGGTGAACCACTTACCATAACTGAAACATTCCCTCGAAAACCTGACAGAACAGGCTGGCCTTCCTGCAACATCATTAAAGGTCGATCTTTCGTGTACTGCCATGATCTGAAATTCCAATGTGCCATTATGAAACGTAAGTGTGAGAAGGACGAGCGACTGCCATCGATCACCGCTTATGAAGCTCTGCCGGACAGGTGTACACCCCGATTGGGGGGGCCAAGAAAACCATGATTCGTAGGAAACCTAAAATTTTATAACCCCAGGTGTTCATGACTCCCAAGTTATAGGAATGCCGTTTTTATTATCGTCTGCATGACAGTTGACTCTCCAAGTTGTAATATTGATGCTTTTTGTAACTAGCATTTAAATTTGAAGAAATAGTTAGAAATCAGTATTCAATAGGTATTTCATGGGTTCCGTGGACCATAAATATGAAGCCTTCAACGGTTCCGTGGACTATAAATTTGAAACTATTTTACCAAATATCCAATCACAGTAACCAAATTCTTAAAAATCATTGAATCCCGTAAATGTAAATGTCAAGATACAGTAACCAAATTCATCGAATCCCGTAAATGTAAATGTGAAGATACAATAACCAAATTCATCAAATTCCGTAAATATAAATGTCAGGATACAGTCACCAGATTCATTGAATCCCGTAAACGTAAATGTCAAGATACAATAACCAAATTCTCGAATCCAGTAAATGTCAAAATACAGTAACCAAATTCATCGAATCCATTAAAAGAGTGATTTAATCCCATAAATATCAAGATACAGTAACCAAATTCTTAAAATTAAATGTTAAGATACAGTAACCAAATTCATGGAAAAATAGAAAAACTTGTTATGACTTGAAAAGATGAAACTGATACTGTTGTAACCAAATTCTTAAAAACTAAAACTGATACTGTTGTAACAGTAACCAAATTCTTAAAAATAATAATTGAATCTCGTAAATGTCAGGATACAGTAACCAAATTCTTAAAAATAAATGTTAAGATACCGTAACCAAATTCATCGAATCCCGTAAATGTGTAAATGTCAAAATACAGTAACCAAATTCATCGAATCCGGTAAATGTCAAGATACAGTAACCAAATTTTCAAATCCCGTAAATATGAAAATACAGTAACCAAATTCATCGAATCCATTAAAAGAGTGATTGATTTACACACACTGTGTAAAAAGCCCATCTGCTAGGACGCTAAGGTGGCATGCAGCTGCAACTTAATTCGAGGACTTCCATGCTCTTTCGTTGTTTGTCAACATACAGGGGAAGCATTCCTCTCATTTTTTCCAGTGATAACCAGTTTTTCTACTTTCTCAATCTTAAGGAAATGGAAAAATAGAAAAACTTGTTATCACTCGAAAAGATGAAATTGAACGGAAAAATAGAAAAGATGAAACTGAGGCTGTTGTTGTTTCTGCATTGCATTGCAGAGAATGGACAATTCCATGACTTTTTTAAACAAAGCTGCTGCTCTCGGTTTGGAAAAGGAAAAGGAAAAGGAAAAGGTAAAGGTAAAGGTGGCCTGGATTTTCTATTCTTTATATCTCTAACTTCACTTCCCTGCATAACTGCAAAACAACACATAATAGAAAACGGAGCTACTTTTATGTCAAGCTAATTTGGGAGTGAAGTTACTGTCAAGAAGCACTTCACTATTTGCGATCTCTCATTTCACTGCAACAACAACAACATAATGAAGTTAATGTTAAAATTCATCGAATCCGGTAATTCATACTGAAGTTAATGTTAAATTTCATCGAATCCAGTAATTATTAACATAATGAAGTTAATGTTGTAATTTTCCGTTTCCTACAAAATTTCACGCATGAATCAAGAAGCACTTCACATGCTTTTTCACTATTTCTATCTCTCATTTCACTCTTCCCTACATACACGGAGCATACACATACACAAAGTGGGAGTGAAGTTAATGTCAAGTTACAGTAATGTGGGAGTGAAGTTTAAAATTCATCGAATCCCCTAAATGTAGATGTGACGTCGGAGCGCATTCGCTATTTCGTGCACCCACCATTTCCAAAATATTAACAAATAGTTTCAATCTACTTTCCATTTTTAATTTCATTTTTCTCAGTTATAACACATAGATGTTCATGGACATTAAGTTTCAATGTAATTTCTATTTTTAATTTCATTTCCCCCTCATCTTAATATGTGTTTTCATTTTTCTCTATCCTCATACTTTGTAACAAAAAATAACCAAGGGGGAGAATATACTAATATATTTCAACTTTAAAATTAAAATTTATAATTAAAAATTAATCTACCCAATTCTAATGGGACATGTTTATCAATATAAAATTCATTTACCGACTTTCCTAGCCTTTTAACTTGTCAAAAATATAGTCATCTTGGGAGGCTTCTTTCCAAGCTCTTTGAGCATAAGGTACAATTTTAAAACAAACTAAATAATATGTTTCTTTAGGTTTGATAGACCAAAATTTGGTCTCAGTGGATGTTAACCATCATTATCATCATGATCTGAAAATATTTAATAAAAAAATTAAAAAATTATATATTATAATTAAAAATTTGATATATTATATTAGTTAAGAAGGAAAAAAATTAAATAATTTTTTATAATTTAATTTAAATTAATTGAAAAGTTTGGAAATATTTTAAAGCCGACCAATAGATTTTTTAAACATGGTAATGTCCATCAAGTTTTGAGATATTTTCGAACTTAACCATTAAAAATTAAAATAAAGATTACGCAGACATAAAATCTGAGAGGACATTAGTAATTGAAATATTGACACTCCATGTGCCACAATGACAATTTCTGTGTTGGAAAATAATATCGTCGACGTCGTGCAATCAACGTCGTGCAATCGTGAACTTTAACTTCTACATTACTAATAACTAATCATTTTAAAATTTAGAAAAACTTTACAAAATCTAAAACAAGTAAAACACTTTACCATATTTATATTTATACTACATTGATTTATTTGCAAAATTCTTTACAATTTGTATTAGAATATAGTAAATTATTTTATATAAATATTAGTACATAAATTAAAATTCTAACCTACAATAAAAAAATATACTATATTTAAAACACATTGTTTTAATTTATTTATGTAAATGTTAGTTCATGCAATTATAACTTTTTACCACTCAGATGCGAGTGACACGTTCAGAGCATGCGAGGACAGATCCTCTCATGCTCAGGCTAACGCCACCTTGCTACACCAACTCTAACATGATGCAAAAACTCATCTCGGAAATCATTCATAACGGTGCTCTACCAAACTTGACCTTTTCCCATACTTCATATCACATGTAGTCACACTCGGACCATCCCTCACCACATCTACGCTCATGCCACAACCCCTCTCCGCATGTGCGTGGGTGCCACAGGTCTTCAAAAGGCACTAAAGCTCTTATTTCATCTATCGATGGTATTCCCCTTGCCATCACGTCATTGCTCCAGCTTCCCTCGTGCATCTCCTCTGCCTCTACCCTTCTTGCTATGCGCTCCCCCTGCTGCGAGCCCCCTGTCGCGTGCCGTCCTACTACGTGCTCCTCCCTATGAGATCCTCCTTGCTCGTTTCCCCCTGATGTGCACGTCACTATCGAAATCCCCTCCTCCTATGCTTCTCTGTGTTGTGCGTTATACGCGGCGAGCTCACCCATTGTGCGCCACCCTCGTGCACACCCCATAGTTGTGCACCTTGGCTAGGCGTACTTCAGCTATGCATTTTGCTGCTCTTGGCCTGGCTTCCCTCTCTTTTCTTCATAGCCTCTCCATGGCCCTAAGACAACATCAAAATCCCATCAGGGGAAGCCATAGAGGTGCATTCTCGGGGTGCTATCACTGCGGCAAAGACCAGTGTCGAGAATCCATTGAAATTTTCTCTTCAGGTAGCCATCACTGCAGTGAAGACTAGTGTCAATAATCCATTGAAGGTTTCTCTTCAGGTAGCCATGAAAGGGAGGCTACTCAAATGCCTTACTTCACTCGAGAAGAGATTTTCTTAACGCCAGAGAAGCCTAGGTGCAGAAGAGGCCCCAGAAAATCTACCATAGTGCACTCTAAGATGCCCGCTCCTCATAAAACTAAGGCGCTCCTTGTTCACGAGCCAACGAAGGAGGAGACAGATGTTTGGATCATGGATTCAGATGGAATCTGGACCAGTGTTTTAGATGTAGAGTACTCTATTGCTCCTATCGTCTTTGTGGCCCCTCCCAAGCTCCCACACAAGCCTACAGTTGAGGAGGTGGCCACAATGCGTGAATATGGATGCCTTGTTTGCTTGAGGGGTCTTGACCCAGGTTCAGAGGTTAAGATTTGCCAACAAACCCCTATACTACTGGCCCTTTCGGCAATGACCTACTTTCGCAGGCCAAGGTCTCATTCGAAGTAGTATGGGAGGGTGTTGGAACCAAGTTTGCGTACCCTAGGAGAGAGTAGGTAAGTAAGGTAGATCTGCGTTCACAACTTATCGATTCGCAGAGAGTAGGTCTATTCGCAAGCTTTTATATTAAAACATAAATAAAGCCTAAAAACGTAAAATTATATGTATTTAAAGCTAAACACACATATAATAAATTGCACATACATTGAAACTTAAAGACATATATATTATATTATGAAATATTAAAACATACACACAAATATTATATTAAAACATAATAAATCCTAAACTTAGAAGTATTTACTGTTATGGCCAAGAAGCCAACCATTGGGCACATACAAAGGAATATTTCACATGCATGGCACAATTTCAATGGTAACACAAAATATTAACAAATAGTTTCAATCTACTCTCCATTTTTAGTTTCATTTTGCTCAGTTGTAACACATAGATGTTCATGGACATTAAGTTTCAATGTAATTTTCTATTTTTAATTTCATTTCCCCCTCATCTTAATATGTGTTTTCATTTTTCTCTATCCTCATACTTTGTAACAAACAATAACCAAGGGGGAGAATATACTAATATCTTTCAACTCTAAAATTAAAATTTATAATTAAAAATTAATCTACCCAATTCTAATGGGACATGTTTATCAATATAAAATTAATTTACCGACTTTCCTAGCCTTTCAACTTGTCAAAAATATAGTCATTTTGGGACGCTTCTTTCCAATCTCTTTGAGAATAAGGTACAATTTTAAAACAAACTAAATAATATGTTTCTTTAGGTTTGAATTACCAAAATTTGGTCTCAGTGGATGTTAACCATCATCATCATGATCATCATATGAAAATATTTAATAAAAAAATAAAAAAATTATATATTATAATTAAAAATTTGATATATTATATTAGTTAAGAAGGAAAAAAATTATAAATAATTTTTTATAATTTAATTTAAATTAATTGAAAATTTTGGAAATATTCTAAAGCCGACCAACATATTTGTCAAACATGGTAATGTCCATCAAGTTTTGAGATATTTTCAAACTTTACCATTAAAAATTAAAATAAAGATTACATGGACATAAAATCTGAGAGGACATTAGTAAATGAAATATTGACACTCCATGTTCCACAATGACAATTTGTGTGTTGGAAAATAATATCGACGACGTCATGCAATCAACGTCGTGCAATCGTGAACTTTAACTTCTACATCACTAATAACTAATCATTTTCAAATTCAGAAAAAATTTACAAAATCTAAAACAAGTAAAATACTTTACCATATTTATATTTATAATACATTGATTTATTTGCAAAATTCTTTACCATTTGTATTAGAATACAGTAAATTATTTTATATAAATATTAGTACATAAATTAAAATTCTAACATACAATCAAAAAAATATACTATATTTAAAACACATTGTTTTAATTTATTTATGTAAATGTTAGTTCATGCAATTATAACTTTTTACTACTCGGCTGTGGGTGACACATTCAGAGCATGCGACGACAGATCCTCTCATGCTCAGGCTGACACCACCCTGCTACACCAGCTTTAACATGATGCAAAATCTCATCTCGGCAATCATTCATAATGGTGCTCTACCAAACTTGACCTTTTGCCATACTTCGTATCACATGCAATCACACTCGAACCATCCCTCACCACATCTACGCTCATGCCACAACCCCTCTTCGCATGTGCACGGGTGCCACAGGTCTTCAAAAGGCACTAAAGCTCCTATTTCATCCATCGTTGTTATTCCCCTCACCATCACGTCGTTGTTCCAGCTTCCTTCGCGCATCTCCTCTGCCTCTACCCTTCCTACTATGCACTCCCCCTGTTGCGAGACCACTGTCACGTGCCCTCCTACTACGTGCTCCTCCCTCTGAGATCCTCCTTGCTCGTTTCCCCCCAATGTGCACATCCCTATCGAAATCCCCTCCTTCTATGCTTCTCTGTGTTGTGCGTTATACATGGTGAGCTCACCCGTTGCACACCACCCTCGTGCACACCACATAGCTTCAAAACCTCGGCTGCGCGTACTTTAGCTATGAATTTCACTGCTTTTGGCCTGGCTTCCCTATCTTTTCTTCATAGCCTCTCCATGGCCCTAATACAACGTCAAAATCCCATCAGGGGAAGCCATCGAGTTGCATTCTCGGGGTGTTGTCACCATGGCAAAGACCAATGTCGAGAATCCATTGAAGGTTTCTCTTCAGGTAGCCATCACTGCGAAGAAGACCAGTGTCGAGAATCCATTGAAGGTTTCTCTTTAGGTAGCCATGAAAGGGAGGCTACTCAAATGCCTTACTACACCCAGGAAGAGATTTTCTTAACGCCAGAGAAGCCTAGGTGTAGAAGAGGCCCCAAAAAATTTACCATAGTGCACTTTGAGATGCCTGCTCCTCGGAAAACTGAGGCGCTCCCTATTCACGAGCCAACAGAGGAGGAGAAAGACATTTGGATCATGGATTCAGATGGAATCTGGACCAATGTTTTAGATGTAGAGCACTCTATTGCTTCTATCATCTACCTGGCCCCTCCCAAGCCCCCGCATGAGCCTACAGCTGAGGAGGTGGTCACAATGCGTGAATATGGATGCCTTGTTGGCTTGAGGGGTTTTGACCCAGGTTCAGAGGTTAAGGTTTGCCAACAAACCCCTATACTACTAGCCCTTTCAGCAATGACCTACTTTCACAGGCCAAGGTCTCACCCGAAGTAGTATGGGATGGTGTTGGAACCAAGTTTTCATACCCTATGAGGGAGTAGGTAAGTAAGGTAGATCTGCATTCACAACTTATCAGATTCGCAGAGAGCAGGTCTATTCACAAGATTTTAACAATATAATCAATTATTAACCATAACATAGCTCTTACCATTGATAGATCTAGTCAGTAACTTCACATCCACATGTGTATCAGTAATTACCAGCACATAATATCATAAACGCAGTTACAGATACATTTGTAGCACAAAATAGATAGCACAGATGTAACCGCAGCTTAAAAGGATACCATAGATTCGCACCAACAGTAACACAATAGATCCATATAGCACAAAGATACTTCAACTATATTCCGCATACATTAGTATCCAAAAACCCAGTTACAAACAAAACCATCCCACGCACACAACCTAGAGGGGTTCGCACATAGCAAGACTAAGGATTTTCATGCACACAACCAGTAGGAGTCTTTACCCAAAACATCCCAAAACAGATCTAACAGTTCGCACGTAGCATCAGCCTTAATTCATGCCTACCTTTAGACTCAAACTATCCATCTATTTATATCGACATGGCCTATGCTATCCTATGGTCTGCAAACCGTGGTTCTCAGACCCTAGGGCTACCCTTTGACCCATTACAAAACATTGGGGGCTTTGACCCACCCCAAAACTCCTACAAAATACTAATTATACCAAAATATACAAAATTCATAGCTTAGGGAGCCCCTCTCCAACAGGCCCCCCAATAAAGTCTTGTGACTCGTCCTGAATCACTGTGGCTGTGGGTTCTGTATCTTCATCTGAAGCTGCTTAATTGCATCAACCAGTGGGGGTAGTATTGCCAACTAACAGGATTTGCACATCCCAGTCGCTGCTATCAGCATTACAGACCTTGGTCAGTGCCTGATCCAAGATCTTATTAAAATCTTTGACAACCCCATTTTCCTGTGGATAATACAGAGTGCTTTTCACATGGTGGATTCGAAATTATTTAGTCAAGGCCTCTATTGTTTCATTAACAAAGTTCATAACTCCCCATCCCCTGGTTGCATAAGGATAGCTCCTAGGGCAATCCCTGAAGCATTGACATGAACATGGAAAACCTGCGCCTAATCAGGAAAGATGAGGATAGGCATAGAGACCATCTTCTCCTTGAGTAACTCAAAGCTTTTCTGACACTTGTCGTCCCAAAAGAATGATACATCCTTTTTCAACAATTTTTCCATGGGCGCTATGATCAGTGCGTACCCTTGAATAAACTTCCTGTAGTAGCCTGTGTGTCTGAGGATAGAGTGCAACTACTTCTCAGTTGTAGGAACTGCCAAGTTGATGATAACTGCCACCTTGGCAGGGTCAACCATCAGCTCTTGTCAACAAAATATGTGACCCAACAAGATCCAAAATGGTACAAAAAATATGCACTTCTTGATATTCAGAGAGATCTGGTGCTTTCTAGAGGTGTCCAACATCATGCGTAGGTTCAAGACATGACTTTTTACTAACCCAAATATAGTCCAATCATCAAAATATACCTCCAATAACTTGTGGATAAATTCCTTAAATACTACAACCACTACCTGCGAAAATATGACAAGGGCGTTCTTGAGTCCAAATGGCATAACAGTGTACTGAAATGAACCCCATTCAGTAGCGAACGTGGTTTTGCTGCGATCTTCAGGTGCGATCCTGATCTGATGATAGCTCGAGAACCCATCAATGAATGAGTATGCCTCATGCCCCCCCACGCTATCAAGGATTTCATCTGAGAATGGCGTAGGAAAGATATCATGTACGCAAGAATTATTCAATTTTCCTAGGTAAACATAGATCTGTATCTCTCCTTTAGTCTTTTTCTCCTGAACCACCATAGGAATTACCTAATCTGATTGTTTGACCGGTTCGATGATACCTGCGACGAGCATTTTGTCGATTTCTTCCTTGAATTTTTGTTTGTACTTGGGGTTCAACCGATAAGGGTGCTGCTTCACAGAGCGCACATATGGTTTTAAAGTGATGCGCATGACTCCTAGTTCCCTTGCGATCCCTTTGAGTTTGGAAAATTTCATCGAGAATAAGTCTTGGTATTCCATCAGGAGTTATACAACTTTTCCCACAGTATCATCATCCCAGTAGTCCCCAATTTTAGCTAACTTAGGTTGCACCTCCATTCCAATTTTGACATCTCACATCTTTAGAGGCTTAGTGACATCGACGGTCTACAGTGGGGGTCCAGTAACTATGCACTCTCCCTCCGACTTTGGGATAGAGACATTTCGCGGGTCATCATCGCACTCCTCTATTGAAAAATTGCAGCAGTTGAAAACATCCTACATCTGCGTTTCCCATGTTGGTGCACCATGTGCTGTGCAAGGGCGTGAATCATCAAATAATAAGGAATCAATGTCCTATATAGCTTTGTCAAGTGCCTCCGTTCTTCCTATCAACCCGAATGTCCCTACAAACTCATCCTTCAGGGTTTCCCAGTGGGGAGTATGCTAGTGTAATTTTGCGTCTAAATACCATGCGGTCGGGATTGGCCCCAAGGCATGAATGAACAGATGGACCCATTCCTCTATATTTCTTTCGCCCCTTTCTTCCATCCATGCAGAAAATTGCTCGCATGGGTCCTCTGGCCCCAAGAAAGTATTTATGTGTAGGTGAGCCAGAGGTTCAAATCGTAAGACCATCATGTCGCGACATTCTTCCCAATCCTGGAATTCCCCCTTATGCGTGTCCCACCACCTTGTATGGGTTGCACGCATGGCTAGATTAAGGGCCCATAACCTTCGTTCCCTTAGGACTTCAGCTTCAAAGGTTAACAAAAAATCCTTAATGCTACTAGAACCATCAAAGTAGGGAAGTTCTCTTATCTATGAGGAAATACACTGTAATTTCTTTGTGATCCTAAGACATCGCAATGCATATACATCATGTAGCCAGTTCTGCCAATTTTGGATCTCCCCATCGGAGTCAGAGAAAAATTCGTTGTCCTTTTCCTAGGAAAGTAAACCGTAGGAAATAAGAATGATCCAATCCTCTCCCGGAGCAGTTAATTTATAGATGTGATCCACACCCTCTTCTTCACGCACCGGTTCTGTATACCGCCCTCCTTCTACAGGGTCTAGTGGGACTATCACCCTCATACCCTCATTCTCAAACACCATAATTCTTTTCTTTAGATTGATAATGCCTCCCATATCTATAGCCCAATCCAGTCCTAGGTGCATAGGGTAAGGTTGTTGAAAATGCAGCAAGATGATGGAGCTTAGTGAAATGAAGTCGCCTTCACTAAGTGGGCCCGCAGGCAAATTCTGGCGCAAAGTCTATTTTTAGACTATGTCTATTTTTAGACATATAGAGCATGGTCCAGGGATTGCAATATGTTATTCTTGGAGTATTGGTCATGTTGGTAAAAATAGATGGACCTCTATTTTTTTGACCTATAGGTCGATGTCTATT
The DNA here is from genome assembly GCA_034641835.2 of Pinus albicaulis. Classification (NCBI taxonomy): domain Eukaryota; kingdom Viridiplantae; phylum Streptophyta; class Pinopsida; order Pinales; family Pinaceae; genus Pinus; species Pinus albicaulis. Next base: position 1,409,437,968 of record CM076574.1, read on the forward strand.
TTTAGACTGCCTATCCTAAAAATAGGGAAGTCAAATATTATTTACCCTTAATAATATTTGGACTATAAACTTCAGTTTACTCTCTTGGAGCACTTCAGTTCGAGCCTTGGAAGTGGCTCATGCATCTGACAGAGGAATTACGCTATTCCTAGGGTTTGGTGAGCACATGCATGGTTGACTTCAATTAGGACTTCAGTGGCAGAAGTTTGGTGGAGTTAATGAGACAGCTAGTGGAGTTGTGTTCGGTTTAATTTAGTTGAACTGGTTGAGATTAGTTTAACTAGCTAATCAACTAATTATGAGTGGAGTGAATTAAATATTATTTAATTCATTAATTAGTAACTCATTATTCAACTCAAGAACACATCAGTTCACTACAGTGCATGGACAGTTCAGTGGAGACCAGTGAAAGAGGTAGATGAAAGGGTGGAGTTAGCTATCAGTGGCGACATCAGTTGTGCATGAGATTTGCACCACACTTGGAGGAATTGCCCATGATAATTGCGCTGTCAAGCCAAGGAGATTCGAACCTTGGATCTCTATATAGACAGGCCTGGATTGCGCAATAGAGGCAAGGCAATTGGCGGTGAGTTTTGAACCAGTAACCTGTTCAAAACTGAGCTAGTTTGTGTGTAACTTCATGAGATAATACTGAGTACTTGTGAGGAGTATTGTACTGAGTTTGTTACATGATTTCTCCATTATAATATACACAATAGCTGTGGGGTTTTCAGCTATAAGCTTTCCCCATACATACTGTGTTAATGTGTATGATGATTTGATGTATTATCGCTTGATTTTATTTCCGCATGTTTGATGATCTGAGTGGAAGAGATTATGTGTTGCATATAAATTCGAATTGTATGTGATCAGGATAGTCTCGGTGGATAATTAATCATTATTCAGCAAATTTCTACATGGTATCGGAGCTATTGAAGTAGAGATTGATCATCACAGTGATTACAAACTTATTTCGGTAGACAGAGTCTGCATGCGGGCCAGGTAGCCTCTGGATTCATCTTTCTTCGGAAAGTGAAAGGTCTTGTAAATGCCCCTTGCAGTCAATCTCTGTGCTAGAAATATTTTTTTCTCACAGATCTAGAGCAGCTGAGCTTTGAGGTGGAATTCGAAATTTTGCAGCAGTTTTGTTTTCTTGGTGCCAGTGTTGAAAATGTCTTTCAACGGTTTGCGACTCGAATATGCTCTTGAAGGCAGTTCGAATTATGTTGCATGGAAGGATCGCATGGAGGCAGTATTAGAAGATAATGGTCTGAAGGAGTTCGTAGATACGGATGTCCAAAAGCCCACTGATCCTGCTGAAGTAAAAGTATGGCAAAAGAAGATGGCGAAATGTCGAAGGATCTTGTTGGAGGGCATCAAGGATCATATTGTATCCAGCCTGCATGGAAAGGCTTCTCCATTTCTAATGTGGAAAGCTTTGAAGGATCTATTCCAGAGTAAGAGTGACCAAAGGAAGCTGGCGCTCAAAGATAAGCTCAGGAACATCAAGATGGAGAAAGGCGACAGTATCGCCAAATACCTCACGAAGTTCACTCAATGTAGAGATGAGCTGGGAAGTGTGGGGGTGACTGTCGAAGACGAGGACATGGTCGACCTGGCTCTCCTTGGTCTTCTGAAGGCTTGGCACTCATATCAAGATAGTGTCAATGGTCGGGAGAAGCTGCCGGGATGGGAGCGCCTTTGGGTGGATCTCATGCAGGAGGAGATAAGGAGGACTACTCGAGATGGATCTTCATCAAAGGGAGCTGATGAAGAAAACTGCGCTTTGGTGTCCAAAGCTAAGAAAAGGAAGGGTAAGAAAACCTCTCATTCTGGAGCTAAGGGCAAGAAGCAGGATATGGCGAAAGTGAAATTTTTTCACTGCCATGATCACGGACATTATGCTACCAATTGTCCAAAGAAGAAGAAGAACAAGCAAGCGGGAAGATCTGCAGATGGAGAAGCTTTGGCTTCACAGTTCGAGCTTGACTTTTCACTGATTGCATGCTTGGTTTCAATTGTGATGGGATCGGTGTGGTTCTTGGACAGCGGTGCGTCATTTCATATGACGGGAGATGAGGGAATCACTGGATACGGGACAAGGGTACAGGTGTGCACATCGAGATGGGCGATGATGGTAAAATCAGTCGCATTATTATCGGTACCCATATCCTTTTAAGAAGTCTGTTAAACCCTTTGTATTGAGGGATGTTATGCCTGTATTGAGAAAGACTTCATCTCACATTGAGTATTTGGAGGATAAGTATGATGTGATTGACGAAGGATGATCAGCTAAATGGTAAGACTCAGAAACTCGGAAGATAGGGGTTCGAGTCAAGAACCTTTATCGGTTGTAGGTAGATGGCTACACGTAGCATGCAAAGCGGGAGAAGTGGTGAGTCGGGATGATGTTGGTGAGCGCTGGCACAGGAGATTGGGCAACCTTCACCATGGAGCTTTGAAGATACTACAGCAAATTTCTACAGGGCTTCCTAAGGGTACTCTTGTGCAGTCAGATCAGTGCAAGGGATGTACCTTGGGAAAATTTGTGAAAGCCACCTTTCACGAGAATGATAGTCGCACCACGATGATCCTTGAGAGAGTTCACACAGACATGTGTGGTCCTTTCTCAGTTGCTTCGACAGCAAAGCACAAGTATTATGTGATCTTTGTTGATGATTTCTCTCGAAAGTGTTGGATCGTCTTCATGCAGAAGAAGAGCGATACATTCGCGAAGTTCTGTGAGTTTAAAGCACTAGTCGAGAAGGAGTCGGGGAAGAAGGTGATTGCTCTAAGGAGTGATAACGGTGGTGAATTCATCTCGGCTGAATTCAAGAAGTTCTGCAGCGTAGAAGGGATTCGGAGAGAGCTCATCGCACCCCATAACCCACAGCAGAATGGGGTGGCTGAGCGGAAGAACAGAACGATCGTGGGTGCTGCACGGGCGATGTTGCATGATCAGGAACTACCCCTTCACTTGTGGGCTAAGGCATGCAATACAATAGTATATGTGCAGAACTGTTGTCCTCACAAGGTTCTTGGCATGAGTACACCGGAGGAGGCTTATTCTGGCAAGAGGCCTGATATTTCCCATTTGTGGATATTTGGTTCTCCTGTCTACATGCATGTGACGAAGGATGCAAGAAGGAAGCTGGATCCAACCGCTGAGGTTGGAATATTTGTGGGGTACACTGATACACCTCAAAAATATCGAGTGTATTTTTCAGACAGTCGCAAGACTGTTGTGCGACGGGATATAAAATTTCAGGAGGAGAAAGCCATGCAGTGTTCGCTTGAGAGGGAGCTACACTTGCATGCAGATGAGGAGCTGTTAGTTCCTAAGGAGGAGCTTCCGGATGTGGATCAGCCACAAGAGGGAGTTCAGGAGGTGGAAGAAACCACCCATGCAGCGCCAACCATCAGAGGGCGCATGCGCACTACAAAAGCTGAGCGACTGGCTCGGGATGCAGAGAAGGTTGTAGGACCACCTACAGCACAGCGCAGACAGAGGCAGTCACCGGATCGGTACACTAGATACATGGCTCTTGTGAGTCAATGTGTCGTGACGGAGCCATCCTCTTTTGAGGAAGCTGTGGAGGAACCCGCATGGGTTGATGCCATGATTGAAGAATATGATTCGATCGTCAGAAACAGTGCATGGGAGATTGTCCCAAGACCGGAGGGGAAATTAGTGGTGGGTTCGCGATGGATCTACAAAGTGAAGCAGGCGGCTGACGGGAGTGTGGAGAAGTACAAGGCGAGATTTGTCGCCCGTGGCTTTTCATAGATCGAGGGGATCGATTATGAGGAGACTTTTGCACCTGTCGCAAGGTACTCTTCCATACGGACGATCCTTGCTCTCTCAGCGCAGATGGGGTGGCACATTCATCAGATGGATGTGAAGACTGCGTTCCTCAATGGAGTTATTGAGGAGGAGGTGTACATAGAGCAGCCTGAAGGTTTCGAGATCTTCAGCAATGAGTCGCATGTGTGCCGACTCAAGAGAGCACTGTACGGGCTGAAGCAAGCACCTCGTGCTTGGTACACTCGGATAGACAGCTACTTCACGGGGCTTGGATTCTCCAAGAGTGAGGCGGATCCAAACCTGTACCAGATTGTGGTGGAGGGGAAGCTGTTGATCATCGTACTGTATGTAGATGATCTGATTTTGACTGGCGATGAGCAGTTGATACTTTCATGCAAGGAGGATCTTGCACGAGAGTTTGAGATGAAGGACTTGGGCATCCTTCATTATTTTCTGGGATTGGAGATTTGGCAGCGCAGCGGAGGACTGTTTGTTTCTCAGGGCAAGTATGCCCGAGAGATTCTGGAGAGGTTCAACATGCAAGGCTGCAAGCCTGTTGACACTCCTCTTCCTGGTGGTTGGAGGAAGGAGGATGCTACTTCAGCGGAGGTAGTGGATGCCACTGTCTATCGAAAATTTTTTGGGTCACTTATGTATCTGGTAATACACAACCCGATATATGCTATGCAGTTGACCAGCTTTCGCAAGCTATGGTTAAGCCTACTAAGCTCTTTTGGAAGGCAGGCAAGCATGTATTGCGCTATATTAGAGGCACATTGGGATATGGATCATGGTACAGACAGGAGGATCAGTTGAGGAGGCATGGCTTCACAGATTTTTATCATCATATCAGAGATTGTGTTCAGTGTAGAATCATGATGCTTTCATATGTTCCCACGGAGGATCAGGATGCCAACATACTGACGAAGGCGCTCATCAGGAGCAAGTTCGAATTCCACAGAGGCAGGATAGGGGTTGCAGATAATCCATATATTGCTGAGAGGGAGTGTTGAAAATGCAGCAAGATGATGGAGCTTAGTGAAATGAAGTCGCCTTCACTAAGTGGGCCCGCAGACAAATTCTGACGCAAAGTCTATTTTTAGACTATGTCTATTTTTAGACATATGGAGCATGGTCCAGGGGTTGCAGTATGTTATTATTGGAGTATTGGTCATGTTGGTAAAAATAGATGGACCTCTATTTTTTTTGACCTATAGGTCGAAGTCTATATCTAGACTTCCTATCCTAAAAATAGGGAAGTCAAATATTATTTACCCTTAATAATATTTGGACTCTAAACTTCAGTTTACTCTCTTGGAGCACTTCAGTTCGAGCCTTGGAAGTGGCTCATGCATATGAAAGAGGAATTACGCTATTCCTAAGGGTTTGGTGAGCACATGCATGGTTGACTTCAGTTATGACTTCAGTGGCAGAAGTTTGGTGGAGTTAATGAGACAGCTAGTGGAGTTGTGTTCGGTTTAACTTAGTTGAACTAGTTGAGATTAGTTTAACTAGCTAATCAACTAGTAATGAGTGGAGTGAATTAAATATTATTTAATTCATTAATTAATAACTCATTATTCAACTCAAGAACACATCAGTTCACTACAGTGCATGATCAGTTCAGTGGAGACCAGTGAAAGAGGTAGATGAAAGGGTGGAGTTAGCTATCTGTGGCGACATCAGTTGTGCATGAGATTTGCACCACACTTGGAGGAATTTCCCATGATGATTGCGCTGTCAAGCCAAGGAGATTCGAACCTTGGATCTCTATTTAGACAGGCCATGATTGCGCAATAGAGGCAAGGCAATTGGTGGTGAGTTTTGAACCAGTAACCTGTTAAAAACCAAGCTAGTTTGTGTGTAACTTCATGAGATAGTACTGAGTACTTGTGAGGAGTATTGTACTGATTTTGTTACATGATTTCTCCATTATAATATACACAATAGCTGCGGGTTTTTCAGCTATAAGCTTTCCCCATACATACTGTGTTAATGTGTATGATGATTTGATGTGTTATCGCTTGTTTTATTTCCGCATGTGTGATGATCTGAGTGGAAGAGATTATGTGTTGCATATAAATTCGAATTGTATGTGATCAGGATAGTCTCAGTGAATAATTAATCATTATTCAGCAAATTTCTACAAAGGTTCTGCATCTTCCACAATTTTAATTACTTCGAAATAGACTCGTATCTTAACGCCTGCGATACCTACCATAATCTTTGACAACCTCCCCAATGGTATGATCTTTTGTTGGTTAGCCATATGCAGCTGTATAGTGGACCATTCCAGCTTAGGCTCTCACATCTGCTGCCAATTTTTCTTGGGTAGTACATTCACATCTCACCCTAAGTCCAAGATAACCTGATCCATTTCATAGTCATCAATCTATGCTGTTAGCCACATCTCTTGACCAGTGCGCTTCTTATTCTTGTATAATTTGTGAACATCTTTAACGTATGTGGGAGGATTAGTTCTTTCCATGTAGCTATCTATCAGCGTCTGAAGATTTTCTAATACCTTCTGGTTGTGCAACAGCTTCATACATGCTTGCAGGAATGCTTTAACTTCATCGTTAGGTCTTAGGTGTGTTGGAGTCTTGGAAGTAGATGCCTCATCCTTCATAAAGTTGTTGCGGGATGCGACAAAGGTTTCCATCTCCTCTTGTAGGTCCAAGCTTTCCTGCTTGACAGCTGCAGCTTTCTCCTGAACTCCCCTAGTAGCCATCCCGTTGTGTTGGGTATGTATTATATTCGGTTGAGGTCTGGGGCAGCGCCCCGGTGAAAATTTTTGGTCCTTAATTTCCAGTGGGTGGTCCGCGCCCATGGTTTTGTACATGGTTTTGCACATGGTTTTGGGGTATGATGGTTTTCATCCCCTCGTATTTTTGTAGATCCGGTCAAGGGAACTACGGTTATGTTCTAATCCAAGGTTAATGGATTAGGGTTTATGTATGCTTCGGCATGTATATATATGTGTTGTAACACTAAAAGGAATATAATGAAATATCTAGTTGGTCGTCTCGATTTGGGATCCAGGGGAAAATCTCTGTGTTTATCTATTTTATGTTTTATGCTCTCACTATTGTTTATTTTCTATTATAAGATTCGTGTGTACATAATTTCTGTTCAGGGTTAAATCCTACACATTGCACATTATGACATTAATGCTTGGTCCTTCGTCACGCGGTTCAATGTTAACCCTCTTCACATTCTGCATAGGTGTATCTTGTTTTTCCTGCATTTTTGCTATCAAAATTGGGTAGTCTTAAATCACATGGTCCAGGAGTCTAAAATACCTACAATATTGTCACACAGGATTCAGACGATCCCTTGCAATGTGCCCTACTTCTCCACAGTTATAACAAATCAACTTCCCTCTTCCCCGACCTGCGCTTCCACCTCTACCCGCTCCCCTTCCCCTTGTTGGGGAGCCTCCTCTGCTTGAGGGAAATAGTGGTGATGAAGGATCAGCCTGTACCCTATATAAGTTTCCTCGGTCTATCATTAATTCATAGGTCCGACAATTATGTTCGTCATGTCCCACTGATTGGAAAATCGACACCATTTTTGCTTTAATTATGGAACATACACACCAAGACAGGGGCATTGGTTGGTGTCATGTAGTCTAGCGACATGACAATCAACACACCATAAAGTTGGAATACTTGGTCCCACAGCCTCCCTAGGGCGCAATGGGTTGGGTCCCGCCACCTGCATGTAGTCTACCAGCAGTGGACATTGATCCTTGGTGTGGCTAGATACCCTACATCATATGCACCATACGTCTGGGCTAGCTTCTTTCCCTTGGTATTTTTTCAGATTCTAGATTTCAATATGCATTTCCTCCAGCTATCCCTGGATCTATTGTACCCTGAACTGAGCATCGTCTCTCAGCGCAGCCTCTAACTCCATGGCAATTTCTAAGGCCTTTTCTTGCGTTGCAATCGACTGTTGTCCCATAGGTCCACGCAGGTGAGGTAGAAACATAGAGATAAACCATTCCTTATGCTCCTTATCATCATAATGAAATTCCCCATCTCTGATAACCTTTTTCAACCATTGATCAACCTCCCATACTGATTCAGTGGGTCCCTATTTAAAGTCTTTGAAGTCAACCACTATCTGTGAGTAGGACTTAGGCTTCTGAAACTGTTGTTCTAACGTTGTATTTATCTCTTGAATATATGGATCTGTGTGCTCTCCCACGTACCCCATATACCAATCCAAGGCCCTTTCTTCAAAGGCAAGTGATAGTTGTGCTCTCTTTAGAGCGTTGGTAGCTACATTCTCCACAGTCCATACAGATTCTACTACAAACCAAAATCGGTCCATATCTTCATCCCCTACACCCTTGAAAGTGGGTAGCTTCATGTGAGTGGCCATATCTTCTTCTGCTGGTGGTGGAGGTGTGGGTGAGTTCTTACCTTTATGCTGACTTGAAGGTGGTGTAGCTGGAGGACTATCTCCTGTGTGCACAAATGACTCTCTTAGTGGATTGTAGATGGATCTATACCCTTCTCGATTGGTTCAGTAATACTCACCACTTTGAGTTTTACTTTCACTCTGATCAGAGTTCATTCATTCGGTGTGGCTGCAAATAATGCTCTTTTCGCGCAATAATATCTTGATTAATAATGGTAATGTTTTCAAAAACTTACCCTGGAAACCTTTGAAGAACCTTCACTCTGCTTCAGAATAGGATATGAACTTATCGACTGCGAATTTTGTCACAAATCCTCCCAGCATTCTATCCACCCACTGATCTACCGTACGGGTGATTGTATTGTCGGTCCTTTCCAACTACTGGTGTTGGACATAGGAGGGGATTGTTATAGGCAACCTTCATGCTTAGCATTTAATTGTCAACCCAAGGTAAGTCTTCTTATTTCAAGAGTGTAGGCACAGTATATGCAAGTGATCTTGACTGATGGTTACTCTATTGCTCATGAAAAAGGATTATCTAATTCACAGAGTTCCATCAACTTAAAGAGATTTATTTTGGTGGAATTTAGCAAATTATTCTATCTAGTTCAAAATGAGAGAAACCTATGATTGAACAACATAATCATGGATTGAAAAATAGTCTTAATGAATTGAACAAAAATATTTAGTGAAATGAATAGCACTCTGAATTAATTGAACATAAATCTAAATTAATTGAAAAGAAATCTTAACCAAACTGAACATCAATCTAAATTAATTGAAAAACATTGTGAATTAATTAAACACCAATTACTTATATGATTTTACAATGGAATTCTCTTTGTAGCTTGACTAATTCAACATTAATTAGCAATGGAACGCCTTACTTTTTGAAAGTACAATCTAATTTGTAAAGGGAAATAACCTTGAACAATAATTATTCCGTGACTCAAAAATCGACTGCAAAGGTATTTGAAAGAAATTGGAAACATCTAACAACATTACTATAAAACAAGAAACACGAATGTGATTATTCTAAGCTAGAGAGTATGAATGCCACACCATATCGAGAAAAGGAAAATGTAACTTTATTTAGTGAAAGAGTAATTTATGTTGGGTATGTGTTATATTCTTTCCACGACTAATCATTCGCCGGGTGGGGGGGCGATAGCTCCCCCTGTCGGTGTCCAGGGCAGCGCCCCGACAAAAATTGTTTGGTCCTTAATTTCTGGTGGTCGTTCCATGCCCATGGTTTTGTGCATGGTTTTGCACATGGTTTTGGGGTATGGTGGTTTTCGACCCCTGGTGTTTTTGTAGATCCGGTCAATGGAACTAGGGTTATGTTATAATCCAGGGTTAATGGATTAGGGTTTATGTATGCTTTGGCATGTATATATATGTGTTGTAACACTAAAAGGAATATAATGAAAAATCAAGCTGGTCGTCTCGATTTGGGATCTAGGGGAAAAATCTCTGTGTTTATCTGTTTTATGTTTTACGCTCTCACTATTGTTTATTTTTTGTTATAAGATTCATGTGTAGATAATTTATGTTCTTGGTTAAAACCTAAATTTGGTATCAGAGTAGTTTCGGCTTCAAGGGGATGCCTTTGCTGTTGAGGGGTTTTTTACTCGGGCCCAAGGTAGACCCTGTTCAGTGGGAGATCTATAAGATTGATTCTTGTGGTGAAAGAAGATGGCGAGTGTTGGAAAGATAGAGATCGAGAAATTTAATGGTTAGAGTTTTGAGTTGTGGAAGCTCAAGATGGAGGATCTGTTGGTGGATAAAGATTAGTGGATCACGGTAGATCCAGGTACTAAACCAACGGCAATGTCAGATGAAGACTAGAAGAAACTGGATCGGAAGGCTAAGAGCACAATTTGGTTGTGTGTCTCAGATTCAGTATTTTTGAATGTATTTGGGGAAGCGATGGTAAAAAATTTGTGGGAAAAACTTGGGGCTTTGTACCAATCTAAGTCTTTGGTGAATAAGTTGTTCCTACGAAAAATGTTGTATAACCTGAGGATGAAGGATGAAGACTCGGTGACAGAGCATATGAACGCCTTCAATACTGTGGTAAGTCAGCTGTCATCTGTTGATATTAAAATCTCAGATCAAGATAAGTGCATAATTTTGTTGTGTTCTCCACCAGACTCATGGGACAGTCTGGTTATTGCAATAGGTAGTAATACAACTACCTTGAATTTTGATGACATTGTCTCAGCCTTGTTGTGATAGGAAATGAGACGGAGAAATATGGAGGGCCAGAATGGAGATGCCTTATCTGTATGAGGAAGGTCCCAAAGTAGAAAAAATAATAAGGTTTCGAGTGGGAGATCCAAATCTAGAGGGAGATCTAAATCTCCTGGAAAGTTTGTAAAGGTATGATAGAAATGCGGAAAGGAAGGGCACTACAAAAGGGAGTGCAGATCTAAAGCTCCTGAGAAAGGAAAGGGATCTGATGATGCTCCTTCTACAGAGGAAAAAACCACCTTAGATGAAGGTGGGGATGTGTATTTGGCTTCTTCTTCAAATACACTTGTAGATCATGAGTCATGTTTGATTGACTCGGGTGCATCATTTCCCTTCACTCCCCATAGGGAGTGGTTCTACGATTATGAGAAATATAATGGTGGTGATGTCTTCCTAGGGGATGATAGGAAGGCCAGAATCGTCAGGCGTGGAAAGGTCAAGCTGAAGCTTCAAGGTGGAAGGATTAGAACACTTCCTGGTGTTATGCATATTCCTGCATTGGCCAGAAATCTAATTTCTGTAAGCAAGATGGATGATGCAGGTGTAAAAACAGTGTTTGAGAAAGATTCCTGCAATATGGTTCGGGGAGCACTGGTATTAATACGGGGAGTTCAGACTGGAACTCTGTACAAGATACAAGGTAGCACTATTATTGATGGGTGTAGCAGTTCTATGGTTCCTGAAATTGGAGCAGAAATCCTAGCTGTCTCTGGAGGAAAGACCATGCTATGGCATCAAAGGCTTAGACATATTGGAGAGAAGGGCCTTCGGATACTACATAGAAATTGTATGGTAGAAGGTATGTCTAATTTCTCTTTGGATTTCGATTTCCATGAGCATTGTGTATATGCGAAGCATAATTTGGTGAGTTTTCCTTCTGGTGCTAAGAGGGCGAACAATATATTAGAACTTGTGCACAGTGATGTGTTTGGACCTGTGTCAGTTCCATCACTGGGAAAGTCTGTGTACTGTGTTTCATTCATAGATGACTTCTCAAGGAATACATGGATATATTTCTTGATGAATAAATCTGAAGTCTTTGACAGATTTAAAGAATTTAAGGCTCTGGTGGAAAACCAAACAGAGAAGAAGATAAAGGTGTTGAGGACAGTAATGGTAGAGAGTTATGCAAGAAGGAATTTGAAGAGTTCTGTAAGAAGTGTGGTATAACACGCCAGAAGACTACTCCATACACACCTCAGCAAAATGGAGTTGCAGAAAGAATGAATAGAACACTGATGGAAAAGGCAAGAAGAATGCTCAGTGGTACTGGGTTAGGACAAGAATTCTGGGCAGAGGCAGTAGAAACTGCATGCTATCTGGTTAACAAGTCAGCTTCATCAGTGTTGGAGGATAAGACTTCACATGAGGTATGGACTGGTAAGAAACCCTCTCTTTCACATCTAAGGTTATTTGGATGTGATGCATATGTACATGTTCTAAAGCAGAAAAGGACCAAGTTGGATAATAAATCTGAAAGGTGCATCTTTATTGGGTATAAGGATGGTTTAAGAGGTTACAAGCTTTGGAACCCAGAAACAAATAAGGTTGTGTACAGCTGAGATGTGGTCTTTAGAGAAGTGAAAGATGTTGTTAAAGATGAAGTCATACCAAAGGAACCTGAGAAGATAGATTTTGAGCTAAAGGAGTATGAATCAGACTCTATAACAGAAGAAGATTCAGAAGAGGAAGAGCCACAAACTCCAACTATGAGAAGATCAGTTCGAGAAAGAAGGAAACCAGAAAGGTATATTCCATCTACTTTCTATTCAAGTTTTTCCTTAAATATAACTGATGATGATCCCAGAACTCTCAAGGAGGTAATAGATTCAGAGGATGGAAAACTCTGGAAGGAGGCCATGGTTGATGAAATGGCATCCTTGCACAAAAAAGAGGCATGGGATGTGGTGGAGTTGTTGGCTAGAAGGAAGCCCATCGGGAGAAAATGGGTGTTTAAGAAGAATATGAATGTAGAAGGCAATGTGGAGAAATACAAAGCTTGGTTGGTAGCAAAAGGTTATTCCCAGGTGCCAGGAATTGATTTTGGTGATTTTTTTTCTCCTGTTGCCAAATTTACTTCTATTAGATTAATTTTATCTGTTGCAGCTGTATTTGATTTTGCGATAGAACAGATGGATGTGAAGAAAACATTTCTTCACGGGGATCTAGAAGAGGAGATATACATGAAGCAACATGAAGGCTTTATGGTGAAGGGTAAGAAAGAACTGGTATGCAGGTTGAAGAAGTATCTGTATGGGTTAAAACAGTCACCAAGGATGTGGTATCAGAAATTTGATACCTATATACAGGGACTTCGCTTCACCAGAAGAAAGGAGGATCATTGTGTTTATTTTAAATTAATTGGTGACTGGGTTATTTATTTATTCTTGTATGTGGATGATATGTTGTTGATTAGAAATGACAGAAATTATCCAAGATTTGAAGACCCAACTGTTCTCCAAATTCAACATGAAGGATCCTGGTGCTGCAAACTATATTTTGGGCATGGAAATTAAGAGAGATCAGGCAAAGAGGAAGCTCTGGTTAAACCAGAGGAAGTAAGTCGAGACTATGTTGCAGAGGTTCAATATGTAGGATAGTAAACCAGTGAATGTTCCTATTCCTATAGGTGTAAAGTTGTCTGTTGAACAGTGTCCCAAGACAAAAGAAGAAGAGGAGGATATGTCACGTGTTCCATATGCAAGTGAAGTAGGTAGCCTGATGTATGCAATGGTATGTACTAGACCAGACATTGCACATGCAGTGGGAGTATTGAGCAGGTTTATGTCAAACCTAGGGAAGGAGCATTGGACAACAATGAAGCGGGTTTTCAAATATTTACGTGTTGAGAAAAAAAAATACTGAGAGGGGGGGGGGGTGAATCAATATTTAGAGCTGACTGATAATTTTTTGGTTTTCCTCTCTCTTAATATCATATGTTACATTACTTGTATGTCCAGAGATCTTATCATGTCTTTACTTAAATCATTGCATCATTTATTCATTAGATAAGCATGAATAGAAATAACAGTACAAACCATCAAACATAGAAACACATAAGAACACCAAGATTTAAGGTGGAAACCCAATTCGGGAGAAAACCACCGCTGCTGAAGTTTATGTCTTCAATATTTTATTATAAAGAAAACATATTTCAATTTCTGTGCTGGCGTAGACTTATACCAGCACGTAGGCACCCACCTGCAGAAGGCTACAACCTTCTCTCGTTTACCAACTTCTCCTGGAAGGGACCTACAACCCCCCCTGATCATAACATCATATTTTATATACAGAAGGCTTCAACCCTTTGACCCAACGCAACCCTTTATTCAATTAACAAACATATTTTTCTCAATTCTACATAACAGAACAACAACACCACTGTAATCCAGACTTCAAAGAATTTTTGCATTCAACATTCCGTGTATCCTTCTGTGTGTATTAACCTTCAGAAACTCCAACTGTCATATGCACCGGATCCATATGTGTTCTTCAGTAGACATCCGCTAGCCTTTCATCGTTTCTTCTGTGGAATAATTTCACGACTCATCACTTTTTAGATCAATGTCTCGAAGGGTGCATCATGGACTCAGAATCATCAATTAAGCGCATTTTCTGTCCATACAGATATTCCTTAGAGGAATTCCTTCTTCACCAATGCTCGCTCCTCCCCCACCAATCGAATCATGATCTTTGTCCTTTATATAGATCTCGCCTTTCTCAATACCATGAGTCTAAAACCACTCAACCGCTAATGGTATTCCTTTAGTTTATCCCCGAGGCTCTTTGATTTCTTTTTAATTTATTTTATTCAAACGAGGAGATTCAAATTATCTATGTGCGCCCAGGCTTTAACCCAAAGTTTAACCCTTTGGATTTTATAAACAATATCCAACGCTTTTGATACGCAAGTGTCTTGTTGATGTGGTGAGTTCCGCAAGCGAAACAGCCATACATCTCAATCGTTTTTGTATTAATAATCGTGCCAATCCAATTTGAAAACCCTAACCTCCATTCTTCCATGCACAAATCATCCCATTCGGGCCCTTCAATAATATTCAATCTTTTATCTCCGCCATATAATATTATAACTATAACCCCAATGGTTATTTTAAAACTTTACACTGTCCTCGTTAAATTTCTTTTATTCAAATTTCATTCTTTGACCCCGGGCCCACATCGCATATGGTCATTTGCGATGGCGTGATCAAAAAGTGCACAAACTTAACATTTACGATTTGCGATGGGATTGCATCGCAAATTGGCGATCAACCATATGGCGGAACACTTTGTAATTGCGATATTGCGATCGTGTGATATTGCGATGTTGCGATGTTGCAATATTGCGATGTTGTGATATTGCGATGTTGCGATATTGCGATGGCGCGATGATCGCACATCGCAAATAATCCATATCAACAAGACACTTGAAGCTTCAAAACTGCACTTTGCGATTTGCGCTCAAGTGGTAGGGACCACTTGTCCTGCCACATTCAAATATTTAAAGTCTTTCCGTTGTTTAAACATACTTTCATAAATTTTATTCATACTTGGTTGTTGCGGGCTTAAATTCCCGAAATGACTGTCTTGAATAACTCTGCTCCTCCATAAATTAGATTTACAGGAATAACTTCGTTCCAATGTAAAGACGGCTCTGCCCAACACCATAATCAACTCTCCTCTGCAATTTGTGGCTGCGGCCCATGACAATTAATTCATCCTTACATTTCTCCCTTCCTTCTTGAATGCGTGTTGCTATTCACCAAAATTCTACTGCGCCTTTGTAGTCTTCCCATTCTGTCTCTGCTCCTTCTGTTCGTCCTATGTTCTTTTCTGCTGATCATTGTTTTCTGCAACTTTGCTGTTCTTCTTCATTGCCCATGCCTTTGCCATTTCCTTTGCCATATCCTTTGCCATCAATGACAATATTCCAACAATCTCCCCCTTTGGCATTGATGGCAATATTCTTCCTTTGATGACCTGACAGACACCCTTTGTTGCGATACCTCCCCCTTTGACATCAATGGCAAAGAGTTTGAGCAAGAACCGTTGAACCGTCAGTCCCATGCTCCCCCTGAGATCATGATGCATCTTCAAACATAATATGACCAACAATTCATCCTTTTTACATGACCAATGCTCCCCCTGAGCCTGTGCATTCAGACAACACCTCACAACCAAGTGAGTCTTCTGTAATTAAGTAGACTTGATCCTCTGCATGACAGAGACTACTCCCAGTTTCTGTCTGAGATATTCGAATGCTTCCCTGGGTAGAGGTTTGGTAAATATATCAGCAACTTGTTCTTTAGAGGAAACATATTCTAATTTCACCTTTTTCTCAAGCACTTGTTCTCATAAGAAGTGATATTTGATGGGAATGTGCTTGGTCTTGGAATGCATAACAGGATTCTTTGAGATACTGATGGCACTTGTATTATCACACATAATGGAGATAGGAGGTGAACATTTGATTTGAAAATCTTGTAGGGTTTGCATCATCCAAAAAAGTTGAGTGCAACATGATGCTGCAGCCACATATTCTGCTTCTGCTGTAGATAAGGCAATGGAGCTTTGCTTCTTGTTGAACCAAGATACTAACCGGGGCCCCATAAAGAATGCACCACCACTAGTGATTTTTCGATCATCAACACTTCCAGACCAATCTGCATCAGTGTATGCATGAAGAGTAAGATCAGCATTATTTGGATACCATAGTCCAAAGTCTTGATTTCCCTGTAGATATTTGAATATTCTTTTCACAGCCTGAAGATGAGACTCTTTTGGATTGGCTTGAAATCGTCCAACAATCCCAACTGCTGGCATGATGTCTGGTCTTGTCCCAGTGAGATAAAGTAAACTTCCTATCATAGATCTGTATTCTGGTTGATTTACGGTGGGGGAATCATCATTAGAACTGAGATTGCATCCAGTTATCATTGGTGTACTTACTGGTTTGCAATCTTCCATGCCATACTTCTTCAGGATTTGTTTGAGATACTTTGCTTGTGATAAAAATATACCATCTGCTGCTTGTTACACTTGTAGGCCAAGAAAAAATGTTAGTTCCCCGAGTAAAGACATTTCAAATTCTTGCTGCATATCAAAAGAAAATTTATGACTCATAGACTCTTTATTACTTCCAAAAATGATATCATCGACATATACAACCACAATCAACAGTTTTTCATTTTCAGTTTTTGTGTACAAGTTGCTATCAGCAGACCCCTTTGAAAATAATTGTTGATGAAGATATTTGTCAAGACGATAGTACCATGCCCTTGGAGCTTGTTTGAGACCATATAGAGCCTTTTTAAGTCTACAAACAAGTTTTTCATCATTTCCCAAAACGAATCCTTCTGGTTGTTCTATATAAACTTCTTCTTCTAGATCACCATTGAGAAAAGCAGATTTAACATCCATTTGATAAACTTTGATCTGTTGGAAGCTTGAAAACGCAAGAAACATTCTTATGGCTTCAAGTCTGGCTACAGGAGCAAAGGTTTCTTCAAAGTCTATACCTTCTTGTTGAGCATACCCTTTGCACACAAGTCTAGCTTTGTTTCTTATAACATCCCCATTCTCATTTAACTTGTTTTTGAATATCCATTTAGTTCCAATGACATTTTTGTCATGAGGCCTTGGTACTAACTCCCAAGTGTGATTCTTTTCAATTTGATCAAGCTCTTCATTCATGGCTTGAATCCAACATTCATCTTTGCTAGCTTGACTAACACTATGCGGTTCAACCGTGGACAGAAATGCCAGGTTGCTAGAAGATCCCACAAGAGTCCTTCTTGTTTGTACACATGATTCCTTTTCTCCCAAAATTTGAGATTTTGGATGATGCTTTTGAACATATCTAGATGGAGCCTTTTCAGACAGCTCTTCTTCAGGTTCTTCACTGGGTGTACTGTTTGTATCATTACTGTTTGATGTAGGAGGATATGTGTCCTCATCATCTTCATCTGTTGTTTGCTTTTCTTCTTTTGGGGCTACAGTAGACTCATCAATAACAACATCAATACATTCAATAATCTTTCGAAGTCTTTTATTGTAACATTTATATGCCTTACTCCTAGAGGAGTAACCAAGAAATATTCCCTCATCAGCTCTGGGTTCAAACTTGCCAAGTTTTTCATCATTATTTTTGATAAAGCATTTGCTCCCAAAAATTCTAAAATGCTTTATAGTGGGAGAATTACCATACTAGAGTTCATATGGAGTTTTATCACTATTTACACGAACATGTGCGTTGTTGAGAATGTTTGTTGCTGTATGTGCTGCTTCTCCCCAAAACGTGTCAGGTGTTCTGGAATCATCAAGCATAGGTCTAGCCATTTGTTGAATTGTTTTGTTCATTCTTTCTGCAACACCATTCTATTGTGGAGTGCCAGCTACAGAGAACTGTCTTTTTATGCCATTTTGTTCACAGAATTCAAGAAATTGTTTGGATGTATATTCTCCTCCTCAATCAGATCTAAGACACTTGATTTTTAATTCTAATTCATTCTCAACTAGTGCTTTGAAGATCTGAAATTTCTCAAATGCTTCATCTTTGTGTTTAAGCAGTCCAATCCAACACATTCTATAGAAATCATCAATGAATAAGATATAGTATTCTTCACCACGGGGTGACTTTTTCCTCATAGGTCCACATATGTCAGTATGAATGAGTTCAAGAGGCTTACTTGATGATCCTTCCTTGGCATTAAATTGTACCCTGGTTTTCTTACCGAATTGGCAAGATTTGCATATGATATTTTCAGGTAGAGTAATATTGGGAAGATCACGAACAGCTTTAAGTCTGCTTGATTTGTAGATTTGAGAGAAGCTCAGATGCCCCAAAATTCTATGCCATAGCCAATTTTTTGAAGATTTACTCAAATAACATTGTTCTTTGGGGTTCTTCAATATATACAGGTTGTTTGGAGTTCTTTTTCCTTTTATAATTGCTTTACCTGTATCAAGATCACGTACCACACATTATTTTGAACTAAAGACAACTTCAGTTCCTTGATCACACATTTGACTTACACTTAACAAGTTATGTTTTAATCCATCCACATACATGACTTCATTAGCTTTCACCTTATCCTTTAGGAAAACGGACCCTTTTCCTTTAATGACCGCAGGAGTATCATTTCCAAAAGTAACATTCTTCTCCTTTTCTAGAGCATTGTATGCAAGAAGTTTTTCTTTATCACCTGTCATATGTCTTGAGCATCCACTATCAATGTACCATTGGTTTTCTCCATCTTCTGCAAATAACGCTATGCCACAATTTGCAACCTGTACTTCCTTCTTTTTCCATACTTTGGAGCTTGAAGAAACTTGTTCTTTTGGTTGAACTTTTCTCCTACATTCAGATTCTTTATGGCCAAAGTTATTGCAGTAAGTGCATTCAACTTCATTTTGAAGAGGAGAAAAGTTGTTATAAGTATTCTTCTTTTCTTCAATATCAATCCTTTTCTTTCTTGCTTCTCTTGTCATAATAGTTTTATATGCTACACATTGAACAACTTTATGACCAAAATTGTGACATGAGAAAAATTGTCCATTGAAGGAAAAATTTTTGCGATCATCAGATCTTCTATATGAATTTATCTGTTGATTGGTGTTTCTTTGAAAGACATTCCTGTTAGTGTTCCTTGAATTAAAATGATCATGCTTTACCTGTAAGGATCTTTATTCCCTTGCTGAGTGACAACATGTTGTAAATCAACTGTAACTGGTTTTAGATAATTTGGTGCTGAAACCTGAGAAGATTCTCCGATATATCCAAGACCTGTCTGTATAAGAGGAGAACGTTGTACCTTGATAATCTCATATAAGGTTTCAGACCCTTTAGCAAATCTAAGATTCAGAGTTTTTACTTTCTCAAGTTCTTTTCTTAGATTCACAACTTCACATTCTAAATTCTCATTGTGTTTCTCTTTATCTTCAAGCTGTTTTTTGAGAGTTTCTATGATTATTTTACTCTCTTCTAGGCAAATTTTGAGTTTATTGTTTTCATCAAAAAAATCACTGTCTTCTAGAGCATCCACAAAAGTATCCTTTTCTTCTTT
Source organism: Pinus albicaulis (assembly GCA_034641835.2). NCBI lineage: Eukaryota > Viridiplantae > Streptophyta > Pinopsida > Pinales > Pinaceae > Pinus > Pinus albicaulis. Next base: position 1,409,457,519 of record CM076574.1, read on the forward strand.
AGATTATTTTTCAAATGCCATGAGGAGTCTAACTTCTTGTTCACATTCTTCCTCACTATCTGATAGCCCATCATTGTCTTCATGAGTATAGTAACTCTTTCTAGTGCTAAACTGATTCTTATACCTTTTTGCTGCTTCCTTCCCCTTTCTATGTGTTTCTTTATATGGACACTTAGCAGCATAATGACCAAATCTTCCACAATCAAAACATTTGAAAGGAAGCTTACCTCTGAACCGTCCTGTGCCAAGTTGAAGTTTCTTTACGAAGTTTATCTCATCTTCTTCTGAGATATATCCTGATCCTTCTGTCATTTGTACTTCCTTCCCTTTTGTAGAAGTTGTAAAGATTGCTTCTTTGACTTCAGATGGTCCTCCTCTTCTCATTTCATATGCAGTTAGTATGCCATGAAGTTGTACCACAGTAAGATTTTGAAGATTCTGCTTTGCTTCAAGAGCTGAAACTTTTGACTCAAATTTTGCTGTTAGAGATCTTAAGATTTTCTCAACCAAAGTAGATTCAGTTATTGTTTCTCCCAGATTTCTCATTCGATTTACAATATCATCAAGACGTAGAAAGAAATTTGCAATGCTTTCTTCATTAAGCCTTTTTAGATTCTCATATTGAATTCTAAGAGTTTGAAGTTTAGCACTTTTTACCTTTGCATCACCTTCATAGCTTAGAATGATTTTGTACCATATTTCCTTTGCTGTGTTCAGCTTCATGACTTTGATAAATTCTGCTTCAGTTCGACTTCCCAATAGAGCATTGACTGCCTTTGTATTTTTTTCATAATTCTTTCTTTCCATCGGATCTGTTGGCACTGTGGCTAGATATCGATATCCTCCTTCAACAATAGCCCATACATATGCTCCTAGAGACTGAAGATAGGACCTCATCCTTGTTTTCCAAAAGATTAATTTTTTTCCGTTGAAGAGTGGAGGCCTGATAGAAGCTATTCCATCTTGATTGCTCATCTTGATTGTGTTGAAAATGCAGCATATTATTTACCCTTAATAATATTTGGACTATAAACTTGAGTTTACTCTCTTGGAGCACTTCAGTTCGAGCCTTGGAAGTGGCTCATGCATCTGACAGAGGAATTATGCTATTCCTGAGGGTTTGGTGAGCACATGCATGGTTGACTTCAGTTAGGACTTCAGTGGCAGAATTTTGGTGGAGTTAATGAGACAGCTAGTTGAGTTGTGTTCGGTTTAACTTAGTTGAACTAGTTGAGATTAGTTTAACTAGCTAATCAACTAGTAATGAGTGGAGTGAATTAAATATTATTTAATTCATTAATTAGTAACTCATTATTCAACTCAAGAACACATCAGTTCACTACAGTGCATGGACAGTTCAGTGGAGACCAGTGAAAGAGGTAGATGAAAGGGTGGAGTTAGCTATCAGTGGCGACATCAGTTGTGCATGAGATTTGCACCACACTTGGAGGAATTTCCCATGATGATTGCGCTGTCAAGCCAAGGATATTCGAACCTTGGATATCTATTTAGACAGGCCATGATTGCAAAATAGAGGCAAGGAAATTGGTGGTGAGTTTTGAACCAGTGACTTGTTCAAAACCAAGCTAGTTTGTGTGTAACTTAATGAGATAGTACTGAGTACTTGTGAGGAGTATTGTACTGATTTTGTTACATTATTTCTCCATTATAATATACACAATAGCTATGGTTTTTTCAGCTATAAGCTTTCCCCATACATACTGTGTTAATGTGTATGATGATTTGATGTGCTATCACTTGTTTTATTTCCACATGTGTGATGATATGAGTGGAAGAGATTACGTGTTGCATATAAATTCGAATTGTATGTGATCAGGATAGTCTCGGTGGATAGTTAATCATTATTCAACAAATTTCTACATGGTATCAAAGCTATTGAAGTAGAGATTGATCATCACAGTGATTACAAACTTATTTCGGTAGACAGAGTCTGCATGCGGGCCAGGGAGCCTCCGGATTCATCTTTCTTCGGAAAGTGAAAGGTCTGGTAAACGCCCCTTGCAGTCAATCTCTGTGCTAGAAATAATTTTTTCTCACAGATCAAGGGTGGTTGAGCTTTGAGGTGGAATTTGAATTTTGCAGCAGTTTTGTTTTCTTGGTGCCGGAGTTGAAAATGTCTTTCAACGGTTTGCGACTCGAATATGCTCTTGAAGGCAGTTCGAATTATGTTGCATGGAAGGATCGCATGGAGGCAGTATTAGAAGATAATGGTCTGAAGGAGTTCGTAGATACGGATGTCCAAAAGCACACTGATCTTGTTGAAGTCGATGCATGGCAAAAGAAGATGGCGAAGTGTCGAAGGATCCTATTGGAGGGCATCAAGGATCATATTGTATCCAGCCTGCATGGAAAGGCTACTCCATATTTAATGTGGAAAGCTTTGATGGATCTATTCCAGAGTAAGAGCGACCAAAGGAAGCTGGCGCTCAAAGATAAGCTCAGGAACATCAAGATGGAGAAGGGCGACAGTATCACCAAATACCTCACGAAGTTCACTCAGTGCAGAGATGAGCTGGGAAGTGTGGGGGTGACTATCGAAGACGAGGACATGGTCGACCTAGCTCTCCTTGGTCTTCCGAAGGCTTGGCACTCATATCAAGATAGTGTCAATGGTCGGGAGAAGCTGCCGGGATGGGAGCGCCTTTGGGCGGATCTCATGCAGGAGGAGATAAGGAGGACTACTCGGGATGGATCTTCATCAAAGGGAGCTAATGAAGAAAATTGCGCTTTGGTTACCAAAGAAAAGAAGGGGAAGGGTAAGAAAACTTCTCATTCCAGTGCAAAGGGCAAGAACCAAGATATGGCAAAAGTGAAGTGTTTTCACTGCCATGATCACGGACATTATGCTACCAATTGTCGAAAGAAGAAGAAAAACAAGCAAGCGGGAAGATCTGCAGATGGAGAGGCTTTGGCTTCACAGTTCGAGCTTGATTTTTCACTGATCGCATGCTTGGTTTCAAGTGTGATGGGATCAGTGTGGTTCTTGGACAGTGGTGTGTCATTTCATATGACGGGAGATCGGGAGTTTTTCTCAGATCTGGAGGACAAAGATTTGGGTGTGCACATCAAGATGGGCGATGATGGTAGATACAGTGCGACTAGTATCGGTACCATATCCTTTCAGAGGGAGTCTGGTAAGCCCTTTGTATTGAAGGATGTCATGCATGTACCTGGATTGAAGAAGAACTTGATCTCTGTGGCGATTTTGGAGGATAAGGGGTATGATGTGGTCTTCAGCGAAGGAAAATCCTTCCTGCGCAGTAAGACTACTGGTGAGATCCGGAAGATAGGGGTTCAAACCAAGAACCTTTATCAGTTGCAGGTAGATGGCTACGCATCAATGGCATTCAAGGTGGGAGAAGTGGTGAGCTGGGATGATGAGGATGAACTGTGGCATAGGAGATTGGGCCACCTTCACCATGGAGCTTTGAAGATCCTGCAACAGATTTCTATTGGGCTTCCTAGGGGCACTCTTGCGCAGTCAGATCAGTGCAAGGGGTGTACCTTGGGGAAGTATGTGAAAGCCACCTTTCACGAGAAGGATAGTCGCGCCACGACGATCCTTGAGAGAGTTCACACAGATGTGTGTGGTCCTTTCTCAGTTGCTTCGACATCAAAGCACAAGTATTATGTGATCTTTGTTGATGATTTCTCTCGAAAGTGCTGGATCTTCTTCATGCAGAAGAAGAGCGATACATTCGCGAAGTTCTGTGAGTTTAAAGCACTGGTCGAGAAGGAGTCGGGGAAGAAGGTTATTGCTCTAAGGAGTGATAACGGTGGTGAATTCATCTCGGCTGAATTCAAGGAGTTCTGCAGCGCAGAAGGGATTCGGAGAGAGCTCATCGCACCCCATAACCCACAGCAGAACGGGGTGGCTGAGCGGAAGAACAGAACGATCGTGGGTGCTGCACGGGCGATGTTGCATGATCAGGGCCTACCCCTTCACTTGTGGGGTGAGGCATGCAATACAGCAGTGTATGTGCAGAACCGTTGTCCTCACAAGGTTCTTGGCATGAGTACACCAGAGGAGGCTTATTCTGGCAAGAGGCCTGATATTTCCCATTTGCGGATTTTTGGTTCTCTTGTCTACATGCATGTGACGAAGGATGCGAGAAGGAAGCTGGATCCAACTGCTGAGGTTGGAATATTTGTGGGGTACACTGATACACCTCACAACTATCGGGTGTATTTTTTAGACAGTCGAAAGACTGTTGTGCGACGGGATATAAAATTTCAGGAGGAGAAAGCCATGCGGTGTTCGCTTGAGAGGGAGCTACACTTGCATGCAGATGAGGAGCTGTTAGTTCCTAAGGAGGAGCTTCCGGATGTGGATCAGCCACAAGAGGAAGTTCAGGAGGAGGAAGAAACCACCCATGCAGCGCCAACCATCAGAGGGCGCATGCGCACTACAGAAGCTGAGCGACTGGCTCGAGATGCAGAGAAGGTTGTAGGACCACCTATAGCACAGCGCAGACAGAGGCAGTCACCGGATCGGTACAATGGATACATGGCTCTTGTGAGTCAATGTGTTGTGACGGAGCCATCCTCTTTTGAGGAAGCTGTGGAGGAACCCGCATGGGTTGATGCCATGATCGAAGAATATGATTCGATCATCAGGAACAGTGCATGGGAGATTGTCCCAAGACCGGTTGGGAAATCAGTTGTAGGTTCGCGATGGATCTACAAGGTGAAGCAGGCGGCTGGCGGGAGTGTGGAGAAGTACAAGGCGAGATTTGTCGCCCGTGGCTTCTCACAGATCGAGGGGATTGACTATGAGGAGACTTTTGCACCTGTCGCAAGGTACTCTTCCATACGGACGATCCTTGCTCTCTCAGCGCAGATGGGGTGGCACATTCATCGGATGGATGTGAAGACTGCGTTCCTCAATGGAGTTATTGAGGAAGAGGTGTACATAGAGCAGCCTGAAGGTTTTGAGATCTTCAGCAGTGAGTCGCATGTGTGCCGACTCAAGAGAGCACTGTATGGGCTGAAGCAAGCACCTCGCGCTTGGTACACTCGGATAGACAGCTACTTCACCGGGCTTGGATTCTCCAAGAGTGAGGCAGATCCAAACCTGTACCAGATTGTGGTGGAGGGGAAGCTGTTGATCATCGTACTGTATGTAGATGATCTGATTTTGAATGGCGATGAGCAGTTGATACTTTCATGCAAGGAGGATCTTGCACGAGAGTTTGAGATGAAGGACTTGGGCATCCTTCATTATTTCCTGGGATTGGAGATTTGGCAGCGCAGCGGAGGACTGTTTGTTTCTCAGGGCAAGTATGCCCGGGAGATTCTGGAGAGGTTCAACATGCAAGGCTGCAAGCCTGATGACACTCCTCTTCCTGGTGGTTGGAGGAAGGAGGATGCTACTTCAGCGGAGGTAGTGGATGCCACTGTCTATCGACAGTTGGTGGGGTCGCTTATGTATCTGGTCAATACACGACCCGATATATGCTATGCAGTTAACCAGCTTTCGTAAGCTATGGTTAAGCCTACCAAGCTCTTTTGGAAGGCAGGCAAGCATGTATTACGCTATATTAGAGGCACATCGAGATATGGTCTATGGTACAGACAAGAGGATGGAGCGAAGCTTTCTGGCTTCACTGATGCAGATTGGGCACGGAGCCCAACGGACCAGAAGAGCACTTCTGGAGGAGTTTTTAGCATTGGATCGATAGCAGTTTCCTGGTACAGCAAGAAGCAGAGATCCGTGGCACTCAGTTCAGCAGAGGCCTAGTACATGGCAGCTAGCTTCACTGCATGCGAGGCTATTTGGATGAGGAAGATCCTCGTTGGATTGTTCGAGTTGCATTTGGAGCCTACAGTGATCTACTGTGATAACCAAAGTTGCATTAAACTCTCGGCTAATCCAGTATTTCATGATAGATCCAAACACATCGACATCAGGTACCATCATATCAGAGATTGTGTTCATCGGAGAATCATGATGCTTTCATATGTTCCCACGGAGGATCAGGATGCCGACATCCTGACGAAGGCGCTCACCAGGAGCAAGTTCGAATTCCATAGAGGCGGGATAGGGGTTGCAGATAATCCATATCTTGCTGAGAGGGAGTGTTGAAAATGCAGCAAGATGATGGAGCTTAGTGAAATGAAGTCGCCTTCACTAAGTGGGCCCGCAGGCAAATTCTGGCGCAAAGTCTATTTTTAGACTATGTCTATTTTTAGACATATGGAGCATGGTCGAGGGGTTGCAGTATGTTATTCTTGGAGTATTGGTCATGTTGGTAAAAATATATGGACCTCTATTTTTGGACCTATAGGTCGAAGTCTATATTTAGACTGCCTATCCTAAAAATAGGGAAGTCAAATATTATTTACCCTTAATAATATTTGGACTATAAACTTCAGTTTACTCTCTTGGAGCACTTCAGTTCCAGCCTTGGAAGTGGCTCATGCATCTGACAGAGGAATTATGCTATTCCTGAGGGTTTGGTGAGCACATGCATGGTTGACTTCAGTTAGGACTTTAGTGGCAGAAGTTTGGTGGAGTTAATGAGACAGCTAGTGGAGTTGTGTTCGGTTTAACTTAGTTGAACTAGTTGAGATTAGTTTAACTAGCTAATCAACTAGTAATGAGTGAAGTGAATTAAATATTATTTAATTAATTAATTAGTAACTCATTATTCAACTCAAGAACACATCAGTTCACTACAGTGCATGGACAGTTCAGTGGAGACCAGTGAAAGAGGTAGATGAAAGGGTGGAGTTAGCTATCAGTGGCGACATCAGTTGTGCATGAGATTTGCACCACAATTGGAGGAATTGCCCATGATGATTGCGCTGTCAAGCCAAGGAGATTCAAACCTTGGATCTCTATTTAGACAGGCCATGATTTTGCAATAGAGGCAAGGAAATTGGTGGTGAGTTTTGAACCAGTGACTTGTTCAAAACCAAGCTAGTTTGTGTGTAACTTCATGAGATAGTACTGAGTACTTGTGAGGAGTATTGTACTGATTTTGTTACCTGATTTCTCCATTATAATATACACAATAGCTACGGGGTTTTCAGCTATAATATTTCCCCATACATACTGTGTTAATGTGTATGATGATTTGATGTGCTATCGCTTGTTTTATTTCCGCATGTGTGATGATCTGAGTGGAAGAGATTATGTGTTGCATATAAATTCGAATTGTATGTGATCAAGATAGTCTCGGTGGATAATTAATCATTATTTAGCAAATTTCTACATATTGATCTTCCTTCTAGCGGCTAAGCTTTTCAGAAGGACCTGCTCTAATACCAATTGTTGAGAAAAAAAAATTACTGAGAGGGGGGGGGGTGAATCAGTATTTAGAGCTGACTGATAATTTTTTGGTTTTCCTCTCTCTTAATATCATATGTTACATTACTTGTATGTCCAGATATCTTATCACGTATTTACTTAAATCATTGCATCATTTATTCATCAGATAAGCATGAATAGAAATAATAGTACAAACCATCAAACATAGAAACACATAAGAACACCAAGATTTAAGGTGGAAACCCAATTCGGGAGAAAACCACCGCTGCTGAAGTTTTTGTCTTCAATATTTTATTATAAAGAAAACATATTTCAATTTCTGTGCTGGCGCAGACTTATACCAGCACGCAGGCACCCACCTGCAGAAGGCTACAACCTTCTCTCATTTACCAACCTCTCCTGGAAGGGAGCTACAACCCCCCCTGATCATAACATCAGCTTTTATATACATAAGGCTTCAACCCTCTGACCCAACGCAACCCTTTATTCAATTAACAAACATATTTTTCTCAATTCTACATAACAGAACAACAAGACCACTGTAATCCAGACTTCAGTGAATTTGTGCATTCAACATTCCGTGTATCCTTCTGTGTGTATTAACCTTCAGAAACTCCAACTGTCATATGCACCGGATCCATATGTGTTCTTCAGTAGACATCTGCTAGCTTTTCATTGTTTCTCCTATGGAATACTTTCATGACTCATCACTTTTTAGATCAATGTCTCGAAGGGTGCATCATGGACTTAGAATCATCAATTAAGCATGTTGTCTATCCATACAGATATTCCTTAGAGTAATTCCTTCTTCACCAATGCTCGCTCCTCCCCCACCAATCGAATCATGATCTTTGTCCTTTATATAGATCTCGCATTTCTCAATACCATGAGTCTAAAACCACTCAACCGCTAATGGTATTCCTTTAGTTTATCCCCGGGGCTCTTCGATTTCTTTTTAATTTATTTTATTCAAACAAGGAGATTCAAACTATCTATGTGCGCTGAGCCTTTAACACAAAGTTTAACCCTTTGGATTTTATAAACAATATCCAACACTTTTGATACGCAAGTGTCTTGTTGATGTGGTGAGTTCCTCAAGCGGAACAACCATACATCTCAATAATTTTTGTATTAATAATCGTGCCAATCCAATTTGAAAACCCTAACCTCCATTCTTCCATGCACGAATCATCCCATTCGGGCCCTTCAATAATATTCAATCTTTTATCTCCACCATATAATATTATAACTATAACCCCAATGGTTATTTTAAAACTTTACACTGTCCTCGTAACATTTCTTTTATTCAAATTTCATTCTTTGACCCCGGGCCCACATCGCAGATGGCCATTTTTCGATGGCGCGATCAAAAAGTGCGCAAAGTTAACATTTGCGATTTGCGATGGGATCGCATCGCAAATTGGCGATTAACCATATGGCGGAACACTTTGTAATTGCGATATTGCGATCGTGCAATATTGCGATGTTGCAATGTTGCAATATTGCGATGTTGCAATGTTGCGATATTGCAATGTTACGATATTGCGATGGCACGATGATCGCACATCGCAAATAATCCATATCAACAAGACACTTGAAGCTTCAAAACTGCGCTTTGCGATTTGCGCTCAAGTGGTAGGGACCACTTGTCCTGCCACATTTAAATATTTAAAGTCTTTCCGCTATTTAAACATACTTTCATAAATTTTCTTTATACTTGGTTGTTGAGGGCTTAAATTCCCGAAATGACTGTCTTGAATAACTCTGCTCCTCCGTAAATTAGATTTACGAGAATAACTTCGTTCCACTGTAAAGACGACTCTGCCCAACACCATAATCAACTCTCCTCTGCAATTTGTGGTTGCAGCCCATGACAATTAATTCATCCTTACATTTATCCCTTCCTTCTTGAATGCGTGTTGCTGTTCACCAAAATTCTGTTGCGCCTTTGTACTCTTCCCATTCTGTCTCTGCTCCTTCTGTTCGTCCTCTGTTCTTTTCTGCTGATCGTTGTTTTCTACAAATTTGCTGTTCTTCTTCGTTGCCCATGCCTTTGCCATTTCCTTTGCCATATCCTTTGCCATCAATGACAATATTCCAACATTATGTGGCACTAGTGATTATGGCTTGTGCTACCAGGGAAGACCAGGATTAGAAATAATTTTGGACATTCGTGGTTTTGTTGATGCAGACTGGGCTAGTGATCTGGACCTAAGAAGATCTACAAGTGGGTATGTGTTTAGCCTATTTGGAGGCGCAATTAGTTGGATGAGTAAAAGATAGTCTGTAGTGGATCTTTCAACTACAGAGGCAGAATACATGGTAGCCACTCATGCAAGCAAGGAAGCAGTTTGGTTGCAGATATTGTGTTCAAGAATGGGGTTGGTACAGCAAGCTATAAGGATAGACTATGATAGCCAAAGTGCAATTTTATTAGCTAATAAACCTGCTTATCATTCAAAGAAAAAGCACATTAATGTTCAATATCACTTTGTTAGAGATATGGTTAAGGATAAAAGGTTGTTTTTGGTAAAGGTGGACACTTTGAAGAATGTTGCAGATGCATTGAAAAAGTCTGTGAGCACTCAAAAGTTCTCTTGGTTTAGAGAAATAATGGGTGTAGAAGAATTGGGCCAATGAATAAGCTCTCTTGTGGCCCCCTGTGGAAAGAAAACAACAAGTGGGAGAATGTTGGGTATGTATTATATTCTTTCCATGACTAATCATGCGCAGGGGGGTAAGAGGGGGGGTGATAACCCCCGCTTTGCGCTGGGCGCAACGACGGGGTCACAGGGGGGGTGACAGCCCCACCCTGTCAGGGTCCGGGGCAGCCCCCCAACGAAAATTTTTTGGTCCTTAATTTCCAGTGGGCGGTCTGCGCCCATGGTTTTGTGCATGGTTTTGCACATGGTTTTGGGGTACGGTGGTTTTCGGCCCCTATTATTTTTGTAGATACGATAAAGGGAACTACATTTATGTTATAATCCAGGGTTAATGGATTAGGGTTTATGTATGCTTTGGCATGTATATATATGTGTTGTAACACTAAAAGGAATATAATGAAAAATCAAGCTGGTTGTCCCGATTTGGGATCCAGGGGAAAAATCTCTGTGTTTATCTGTTATATGTTTTATGCTCTCGCTATTGTTTATATTCTGTTATAAGATTCGTGTGTAGATAATTTCTGTTTAGGGTTAAAACATACAATTTATAACCACATCAGATAACTGGGTATTGATTTTGTAACTACGCACAACATGGAAATTGGTGATGAAACTCCCAGAGGTTGGGCCCGGACCACCAGAAGTTCTAACACAATGAAAAACTCAAAGATGATTGTTCAAAACATCAAAACTCTTTATTACATTGAGGGATAATATAGGAATACAATTTGGATGACTTTGTCCTGATGCGTTGCTTACAGAAGGAAATTCCTGCCCTTTTCCATTCGTCCCTGGTCCTCTAAAGGCATTTACATACAATGAGATCGTATTTTCCAAACGACAGCCCACTTTGCGTGGTTGTCGTTTGGGTTCTCGAGCTTGGACACGTCTTTCTGCCTCTTATCCTTTTTCTTCCACTTACTATTGGTTCAGCTGCTTTCCCTTCCTACATACGAGGATGAAATAAGTTATATTTCAGTTATAGAAACGTTCCTCTTCTCGTTATTCCAATTGCCGTGATTTTCATAAGTCTTTTCTTTCTTTATTTTTAAGGGAAGGAAGAATTCCTAAAATTATGTCATAACTCGAAGTAATCATAGGATGAAAACATACCGTAATTCCAGTCCAACATACCCCCTAGCTTACCTAATTGCATGTCCTCATGCAAACAGATGGTTGAGATGTAATTGTTTTAAGGGGTAGGTAGGGTAGACCTTTTCCTTGTATGCTCTGAAGCACTACTTTTGTTTAATCATTGCAAATTCAATGTTTGTGTGCCCCTATAGCAATTCATAGTCATGATTATAGCCCTGAGGAGGATATTAGATAAGGGGGCATCTATATTTACATCCTAACCATACAAGAACCATGCTGAAGACTAGGTTACTATATGAGAGGAATCTGGAGGCAGTAGCCTTGAAATTTCTGTAGTCCAGTGGATCTCTATTCCTTACAGTGTTTGTGGAAGCCATCTATCTTTGTATAGTTGTTGCCAAGGCTACTTCCCGAATGTCTTCAAAGTATTCCAGTCCATTTTCTATAACATCTTTATGGATGGGTCCCAGCCTAGTCCTTACATCTCGCCTTCACATGAAGTTCTTGTGTTGGATCATCAGTTGTAGAGGTTTTGTAGGTTCTCCTCTGATCCACAACTCTAGACAATGTTCTCTCTTTTGGAAGATGTTATAGGCTTTGGCCCATCTAATATGGTTCTTAGTGTATGAGAGGAAGGCTTGGAGTTGAACATCTCCTATAAAGGGACTAGGATTGTTGTCCGTGTCCTCTTCCAGAAAGAAATTGTGCATGTAGAGTTCACATAGAAGGCGTTGGACCTATTCATCTTGATCATTGTAACAGTGGAAAAAATATTCTATGGTTCTGAAGGCTGTGGACTTCCCTACCCTAACAGCTTTGAATTTCAATAGAAGATATCGTTCTGTTAAGAACAAGGCATAGTTGGTGGCCAGTGCCCTGCATGTTAGTGCATCTTAATATAGAGAACAAATCATAGAGATTTGTTCCTTGGCCTGCTCTACCTGCTCTTGTGCCCTCTTTACCTTTTCCTGTTCCTTTCTGAGATGTGAAAATGTTTCATCTTTTGTGGAAGAGAGGTCTGTGAATTTATTTAGTAGTGCTTCATATTCTTGTGCCGGCACCACCTCCTTCCTACATTGTGCTAGCTCCTGTTGTGCCTGCTCCAGTTCATTCTACAATTTTTGCTTGATAACTTTCTCTACTAGGTGGGAATAGTTAGGGGCTTCATCTGTTTGGGTCTTCTTCTCTTCTGTAAATTTTTGCCTAGTCTATGTAGAAGCTTCAATGGTGTCTTCTAGCTCGGTCTGAATTTAGGCCTCAGTAATACTTTCTCGGTCAGTTTGCATCCCGGCTTCAGCAGTGTTGGCTAAGTTGGTCTGCACCTCAGCCTTAGTAGTATCTACTAGGTCGGTTTGCATCTCAGCCTCTACCATATCAGCTAAGTCAGTCTGTGTCTCAGCTTCAACAGTGTTCATCAAGTCGATGACTAATTCTGTTTGGGTTCCTGCGGTGGAGGTTTCCTTCTTTGGTTTTCGGGCCTTATTTGCCTCCTTCAATTGCTTTCTTAAAAGTTTCACCATTTTCCTTAGTCTTTTGTAGGCCCTGTTAAGTTTCTTAATCTTCTTTTCAACTGAATTCTCTCCTATCCTGATTTCTATAGGTGGTAGAGGAGTGGCCTTCCCATTTTCAGGAGTGTTTTTGCCAGCCTCAGGGTTTCTTGTGATGGTGTTTCTTATTTGAGTTTCAGATTTTATTTCTAGGTGAGGGTCCTAACAAAGTGGGGCAGTGTCACCTCCTGGTGTCAAAGGGGCTGCTCCTTTTCTTGCACTCTGCTCTATAGGGACAGTGTCTCTTGACTAATTTTCTAATTCCATTCTATCCTCTGCTTGCCCCTCACTATTCACCTCATAATTCTAGAGAGGGGACAAAACCCCACCAGCCTGTGATTCCTCTTAGTAGGGTAGAACTTCGGTGTGGCCAGAATTACTGGCAGTGGCAGACTTATTGATGGGTTTTTCTTGCTCTTTTGTTTCTGATAGGATTCTAGGTTCATGGTCTTCCCTCGTTCGTTCTAGGACCCGAGTCATCTCTTCCTTATAGTCTTGCAATGGTGTGTTTGAAGGGCTTGAGGGTAGATAACGAGACGGCCCTACCTCCTCTGTGAAGTCCGAGGTTCCTTGAAGTGTTTTGGACCGTTCGTTCCTGCTTGGTTCTAAGGTTGCGGTACGGGTTATTTTTCTTCTAGTTATGTTTACCCTGGGGAGCTCAATTCCGGTTTCGTCGGGGTTTACCTTAGGTACTTGTGCAGTCGGGCCGGAAAAATTGTCCCAGGCTATCTGTTGCTTGTCCAACTCATGCATTATGACTAATTTGATTAGCCCGTGGTGACTAACCACTGCTTGGGGGTTCTTATCTCTTCTTAACCGAAAAATAGTGATATGTAAGATAGAATTTAGGAAAGTAGGCAGGTTAACTAAAATCATTTTCTTAAGTATAGCTAAATGTTTAAGTTGACGAGACTTTACCACGTCTTAGCATCTGTCACATGTAATGAATCTTTAGATGAATGCTTCCAGTTCCTACCATGGTTGGTGTAGAGAGGCAGGGTTAATCCCTTTCCCTTTTCACTCTAATGGCTCCTTCGAATCCTAATATGCTGCAACTGCCCCTCGAAGGAGGGGATGTTTCTCCATCCATATTTCTCTTACCACTGGTATTCTGGAGACTTCGGCGATAATTCCCTCTGTAACTAGTATAACTCGACCCTTGATTCTGGTCTATCCTTCTTGCAAGTTTTGCAGAAACTCAACTGCTATTTCTGTATCATATCCTTGTAATCTGTGTACATATGTAAGCCAAATAGCTTGCTGGAGGATGGATCTAGCTACATCTGAAATTGGGAATTTTGAAGGATCAATTCCAAGAGAATTCCCTCCCATGGCTGGTGTGTTTCTTTGCCTCTCCTTCTGATTGTATTCTCTCTTAACTCTATTGTTTCAACCGAATTCTCTATGCAAGAGGAAGAGATATTTGTGATTGTGCATAGGTGAATTCATGCCTTAATTGTAATTCTTTTCTGGCCTTATCGGAGTATATGAAGGGATTTGTACAGAATTTTTGCATGCTTTCTAATTTATGACTAATTACACCCCCTCCCTCGAAGTAAGGGTGCCCACTTCCTTAAGTACGAGAGGGGTTTGGCCAATCATTAATGCGAACAGGGGAATGTTAGGATTTGATAATGATGGTCTATCCATGAAAGAGGATGTTGTGACTTTCAAGATTTCAGGATCTGAGGATTTAATTGAGTAATTATGAGCATACGCAATGTAAAGGTCAGATTTGGAAGTTTTTCCATGATTGCATCTCATGTAGAAGTGACTAGAAAGGGAAAGGGAATAGTATGATTATTATTATGATATGATTTTCTTCTGTAATCAAAAAGTATGACGGAAGTAGGACTAAGACAAGTAATGATTGGTGCTGTCATACTGGGATTCGAATATGTAATCATATCTATGTTATAGTTATTCATGTTGTTACACCATTTTTTGATCATCTAACCTATTATCATTAGATGGACCCAAGTACACCATGTAAGAACAATTTTACCCTAAGTAAAATTGATTTCACTATGAAAATAACTTAGTAAACCACCTTTATTAAGTTGTTTATGGTCTAAACAGGAAACCCCATGAGGAAATATTAAATAAATCTACATTTTTTTTCTGTTCCTCAAGGGATAATTAGTTAAACAGCAATTTAATTAATATTCCTGGTTATATTTAACCCAAAACAAGGAAATTAATTAAATAAATCATTATTTATCTTATTATTTTCTAAGAATAATTATTTAAACCTTATTTAAATAATAATTTTTGTTAAATATGACTAAAACACCCTTAAATAATTAAATAAATCCTTATTTATTTGATTATTACTCAACCACATCCTTAAAATGATAAATAAATCATTTATTTATTTATTATTTAGAAATAAAGGGATTTGACCCAAGTCAAATTCCTTTTCCCTCTAACAAATATAATAAAATATTCCATAAAATTTGGATCTTGATTTGGTTAATAATATTTTGATTATGCACCAATATCTAGACTAACTCAATATTTTGTTATAAATAGAAGGGTTTTTCCTTTCATTCATCACCTTTTGTTGCCTAAATATCACTCTGGATCTATACTTTTGGTCTGACTTCGATCCACCATCATAGTCATATTTTGCTACCATTTTTGTCTGGGTTTTCTACACCATCAAGAGAGAGGAATTTTAGATCTAAAGTGCTAAGGACTTACAAGAACCCATCCCATTGAGGAGAACTGGTAACACCCTTCTTTGTTTTCCTCCAAGGTGCCATTAATACAAATTCATTCAACATATTCTTGTCTTGTCTATTGGATGCATGGAGTAAATATTATTTTTCTACTGCTTAATGTCTTGTGATGCATAGATCTAGATTTTTGCAACACTTATCTTGATCACCTAACTACAGATCTGAGGATATTGGTAGCCATATTTTTTGTTAGGGTTGTTTGTTATGCACAGCTAAAGTGGTCTTTTTTCGTACGCTTGGAATTAAGATTCATACTAACAACTGGTGACTCCACACAGGTTTACGATTACGACCATTGTCATTTTTCTGATCCTTGAATATCTAGCTTCTTCAAACCCTAGGATTTCTCTTTAGCCTCTTTTTTTTTCTTTTTATGATGTTTTTTTTAACCTATAAAACCCTAAAATGATAAAATTCTAACTTCTGTGTGTTTTCAGACATATTACACAGGTGACAGACATCAGCCGCAACTGAGATGACACTTTTTTTCTGAAATCTACTACCGAAAGTGTTGGAAGTGCAGGTCACACATTTTGGTCCAAAAATTGTGACCTGGAGCTTCAGGAAGCAAGAATCAGGCCAAAAACTACAACCTCTGTAGAAAACTAGTCAGAAACTGTGACCTGGTTTTTTTGTGGGAGCTTTTCTAAAAAATTTCTGGGTTTGTCTGGGCCTCTGTTTAGGGTTGTATGACCTCCATCTCTACCTGTTTTGTACCTGTACTTATTTTTTTTTACTCAACTAAGTGGGAACCTAGCCCCTTAGGGCTTTAGTACCCTCCACACTTAGTGGAAGAGTTTTAGCCACTGCAGGTGGTCTGATATTTTCAGAGCGTTCAACCACTTTTTAGATTTTATACCTCACCTTCAGATCTACTTCAGATTGGCTTGTTATCCATCCAAATCACCTCATTTAGCTTTGTTTGGATTTTCCTCTAGGGTTCACTCTGTTTCCCTCTAGGAGATAGCCTTTCGCCACCTCATTTACCGCAATTTTTCCTCTGATTTGTTACTGTTTTATGCACCACTTTCCAATAGATTTTGACCTTTAGATCCCTATCCCTCCTGAACTTAGATCTATTGGCTATCTTGGTGTGTTTTGACTAGATTTTTTCCCACCTATAGACTACTTGTTGAGAGGCCCGCCTCCTTGGGTTTAGATTATTGCATTATTAACTGTTTATTTACTATTATTTTAGTTTCATATATTGTTATTTGCATGTTTATTTACAGTTACACAACACATTTTTTTCTTTTTTCGCTATAAACTTCTGGGTTTAAAAATTAAAATTTACACACTTTGCACACACACCCTAAGCAAAAAAGGGCTTTGTTAACACCGCCAAGCAAAGACTCTAAAATATTGAAATCAATTGATCCTACACCTCTCTGCCCTTGTTTCGACATTATAGTCAATTGATCCTACACCTCCCTATCCTTATCAGTCTCTTTTTCCTTTGTGCCATGTTTGTGTCATCATCATTGCACCACCAAGGGGCTTACTCCGAAGACTTCTTGGCCTTCATCCTTAGTTTCCAGTAGGAATACTTACTCCTCCGCATAGGATTCAAGTTAGACCTCCACCAAGTCCACACTCTGACTCTTATTTTGGTTCATTGGGTTCTACTTCTCATTCCGCCTTTGGTTCTCCCCTTGTCACCTTCACCATGTCTAGTGGGACTACAACAGAAACTACCCCGGCTGTTCCCTTTCTCCCCTTCATGGCAGGTCTCAGCCTGCCCGATTTTGACTAGTTGATAAATAACCCTATACACCATGACGCTAGTTCGCTTGCTATGCCAACTAAGCTCCCTTCTGACATCCCCAATTTTGAAGGCCTTGTTGCAGAAGATCCTACAAATCATGTTCGATCTTTCCACATGTGGTGTTCATCTAACTCCATTACCGATGACTCTATCCATATTTGGTTGTTCCAACGTACGCTTACTGGTGAAGCTTCTAAGTGGTATGTTGATCATGCCTCATCCTCTCATAACACCTTTGTGACTCTTGCTCAGGCCTTTTCATCTTATTTCCATCTTCCTCTTTGTTATGAAATGGATACCGAACTTTTGACTTCTTTCCATCAATCAGCTGCGACCCGCCTATACGATCATGTCCAGGAATGGTGGAGAAGAAAGAGCCCATGTCACACCCCTACCTTTGAAGACCGTGTCTACATGGACTGGTTCCTTAGATCTCTCTTGCCACCTATTGGGAAAGATTTCGCATCTCACTTTCCTCAAACCAAAGAAGCCGCTCTCCAAATTGCTTTAAAATATGACTTGATCTATGCTCAGTCGGGTTATGTTTATACCATTCTACCTTATCTTCCCAGACCTGGTGGTGCCAACACACTAGGGGCATTTCACGACGCCGACAGTATCATTGGAGCTCTCTCTAATCCATATGCTCTACCTCCCATGGGCTATGGCTTTCCTCGGGGTGCGGAGCCAGCAACACCTACACTTTTCCCCCTCTCGATAGCACGTATCTAGGATAAAACATGCCTTCTATTTTTGTGCAACCTCCTGTTTACCACACTGTTACCCAACCTCCTTATTATCCGTATCCGCAGCGTGGTGCTCCAGCTCCTCTAGCATTAACACCCCTGCCTCCCTTGCAACAGTAGCCACCGCCCCCCTCACGAGCAAGTGTACGCACAACAGGGCACGACTAATCATCCTCCTTGCAAAAATAAGAGGAAAGGCACTCAAAATCAATCTGCTCCCGGTAATCCTGAACCTAATCCTCAGAATAATGCTCCTAACACTACTAAATAGCAACAGGGCACTCAGCCCAAGCAGGACAGGCCTATTTGCACGAACAAGCCCTATTCTTGTTGTGGTGTTTATGGTCATTACACACATGATTGTACTCTTTTACCACGGATGTGGCATGTTGGGGTCCTATTTTTTGATAGTTTGGAAAATCAAAAGACAAGGCAACATCAAAACCAATCTTAAGAGTTCCAGGATCTAGTCGTCCTATTCTCAGAGAGGGATCTCTCAAATTCAATTGTTTGCAAAGGTTTATCTTGTTTGCTTTTAAGTATTGGATTTTAGACTAGTTATAAAGTGCAAGTGTTTTTTTGTTTGTTTGGTTGAATGACATAGCAGAACATGAAAGGTCTAGGAAAGATAGGTAGAAAGGAGAAATGTTAGATTGATTGGGCAATGGTGTCAAAAAGAGGTTATGACAAATTCATCAATGGATATGGGATATCAAAGGGAAAATCTAACTTGGCCATAGGATCCTTTGGTTTTTTGGAATGAGATGGAAATTAATGATTTTGGAAAGAGAATTTGAATTCTTAACAAAGGGAAATTGAAAGCATAACTTGAACAATAAAGAGGTATTTGATAGACAGGGCTAACCATGAATTCTACAAACCACACTTTAAGCAAATGATGACTTCAAGACAAGTTTTAAAATGCAATCTAAGATTCGGGAGCACATCCTATTTCCTCAAAGATTTTATTTCAAATGACTTAGAAAACATAAAATATTCATTGATAATTGCAATCATAGAAGAGGGAACACCTAAAAAAATCTATGATCACAATTATAAAGACCTTTAAAACAATTTTTCAAGCAAGGACAAAGGGTATGATCAAAACAGACCTCCTTGGCTAACTATAAACAATGGTACTTCAAAGGGAGACTCCTAAAACAATTTTCAAGTGGCAACATACAAGCAGGGAGAACCATAAATCATGCTGAAACCAACTATTTGAACTATTAGAGAAATAAACAAGCATGAGGACTAAAGAGAGAGATTAAAGACTCTAAAATAACTCAGCAGAAGAAAACGTAAAATAGTGAAGGATGAACATGTCTAAGGTGCTTCTAGGAGTAATTTCTTAGCCTAAAACTTTCATCCTACTGTAGTAAGCATTTATGGAAAAAATGAAAATAGGAGAAAACATCAAACAGTTCAGAATACTTCACCAACAACGAAGCTCATGGATCCAATGATAGAGCCTTCTCAAGAACAAGCATGCAACAACATCATCAAGCTTCCAAGACTTCAATTTCTTCCTCAACTTCTAGTGAACAATCAACCAACAACTTCTCATCTTCCTCGGAAGTATTTATAGAAGAAATGAGGAGATGGAAGAGTTTTTGGATTGAAATGTAATAAATTTTACACTAAATCCAACTCCTAGCCTTGAAAACCATGCAAGGACTAAGGCAGGAGAGCATTCAATTATGATTCTATTCCATTTACTCTGTTTCTATCTTTTTAGGCTTAATGGGCAAAAAGATTGACTTCAAGGCCTATTTATCCTTTACAATAACTTTATTGACAGTTTAGAATTTGTTCTTTCTTTGGTAATAACTGTTCAGTTGTCTTTATGCAAATATCTTCGAATTGGGTAATAAGTAGTCCTTCTTTTGATTTATTAAGGCTTGAGGTGGCTCTTTGATAGCTGGGGGATTCAATTAGCCCCTTTGATGTGGCTCTGAGGTGTCCTTGGACTGATATTTTCCTCTATTTTTTCCTAAAACACTTTTAATCTGTCTTTTATCTATGTTTTAGGCCTAATTAGGCTTAAATCTTCATTTTTAGGTCTTTATCTTATGCTGATTGTATGTATTAGGCCTTTGATTCTGAAATTGGCACCTTAATCCATTTAAAATCTATTTAAAATCATTAATCTTCACTTTTGCTCTGATTTTATCCTTTGACACTGATACTCTTCGGTTGTTTGATATTCATTGTGTTTTGCCCTGTTTTGCAAGTGTGGAGAGGTTTTGTGACTTCACAAATGCTCATGAGGCACAGGTGGAATCATAATTTGAATCATGTGGATTCCCCTTCTTCATGAATAAATGGCCTAGGGATCGTCATCCCTGGCCTTAGCATTATTTTAAAACTATGGAAGAAACCTTTATAACCTGAAAAAAACACACAAAAGTTAAGAAAATCCATGAAAAGATAGGTTAAGGCTGCTTTGGAGATCTCGGGTGTGAGATTAAATCATCATCGTTGGATGAAAACAACCAACAGTCGAGATTAAATGGGGGGTTCATTTGGGAAAACAGATGGGTGGAAAGTGTATGGTGGCGAAGTTAAATCAGGGCCATTCAATCTTCGGAGATCGAAGGCGAAGAACTCTAAATGGATTGTTCAGAAGGAGAGGCGAAGGGAAAGCGAAAGGAGGATGAAATATAACATGAGTTGCCTGATCTAAAAGATCGAAGGCTAGGATTAAGAGGTGAAAAAAGTAATGCGAAGGGTAGGTGGTTTGGCGGAAAACCGACAGCGGTTTTCACGTTGTGTTTGGGTGTTAATGTGGTTTTGGCTTTCGGAACGCGATATAGGTCTGCATTCGACACATGGATTTCTAAAACTACCTATATCGCGTAAAAGCTACGCACTGTGGAAAGGGTTCAAAAATTACGCGATATGGATACTGGGTCGTTGAATTGGAGGATCTAGATCCAACGGTGCGGGTTTGAGCATGATGGATGAAGAGCTATGGGATAAAGTATATGCAGGGTCCAAGTGACGTCAGTGAAAATTGGCGCACAGTGGACAGTGAAATATGCTATCCAATTTTTCAATTTCTTTGATGAGCAGTTAATATTGAAGAACGAAGCAGATAGGAAGAAATGAAAGGAAATGGAATGCGTGGAAGAATAAGGCCTGATGGCCTTAGATATTTTTAGATCGACAGTCAGGATTCACTTTAAAACCTTTTTGTCGAGAAACAAAAATATACAGGAATGGTAAGGTTTCAAAGGAAATTTGTGGAGAAACAAGGAGAAAAAGGGGCCCACCTTTTATATGACGGCGGAAGGAAGGATGAAGTTGGGTCGTTGGAACTAGAGGATCAATGGCCGAGATCTTTCGATGGAGGACAAAGAGACGGGCAGGGTTAAAAAAGCGGAAGCATTGTGAGTCATTAGATCTAAGAATGATCAACGACGAAGATTCAATCGTAGGATCACATCGGCAGAGGTCAAAGGGTAAAGTAACAATGAAATGTGCCAATGTGATTGAGCATGGACCATTATATCTAGGAGAGATCAACGATGGAGATTTAATCGGCGGGTTAATCTCGGAGGGCTGTCGAAATGGATAAGCGCGATGTGATGAAGCACAGACCGTCAGATTTGGCAGAATGGATGGTCAAGATTCAATC
Source organism: Pinus albicaulis (assembly GCA_034641835.2). NCBI lineage: Eukaryota > Viridiplantae > Streptophyta > Pinopsida > Pinales > Pinaceae > Pinus > Pinus albicaulis. The sequence continues at coordinate 1,409,479,010 of CM076574.1, forward strand.
GCATTGGAGAAAAGGAAAGGGGCCAAAACTCCAGGGCTTTTGATTTTGCGATGCGTGATTAAGAGCTGACTGTTGGATCGGTTTTAGAGATTTGTGGTGGAGATTAAATCAAGGATCACATTGGCAGAGGGCAACATGAAAAATCAGCGCGATGCAATGAGATCCTAGCCATTGGATGAAGGTGGATCAACGACTAAGTTTCAATCGGGGAGATCGACATCAGAATTTTGAATTACACGAAAAAGGAAGGACCCATGCGGACTTGCAATGCGATGAGCTGATGACCGTTGATCGGTTTAGATCGACGGTCGATATTCGTCGAAATTTTGAACTGTCGGGTTTTATGAAATAACTAAGAAACAAAGGAAATGAGGGTTTATGGAGGTGTTCTAAGACCTTAGTGCCTGATTGTGAGGCTTTTGGTCTTATGCAGTGGAGGGTCTACCAGAGTTAAGCCCTCGGGGGCTTAAGAAATTTATATGTAGAAAAGGGTGTTTTTGGCCTAAAAACAGAGTTTTTTAGGCAATTTGAGGGTTCCGGTAGAAGGAAAAGGAGCTTTTAAACCAAATGGAAGGGGACCAAATGGTTATAAAATGGTCTTGGAGTGAATTTTGAAGGGTAAATGAGGCTTATGGGGGGGATTTTATGAAGAAAAAGGGTGAAAATTTTGGTTTATTTATGAGTGAAAAGAAATTAAAAATGAGGGAAAATGGGATTTTTCAAACGAGTCTTCTCACAGGTAAAACAACAGATTTTTCAGGTTTATGAGGGAAACAACAATGAAAATTAACTAAAAGATTAGTTATCTTCATAAAAACTTCAAATATGATAGGTTTGCAAATGGAATTATCTCTTTAAGTTTTGAAGAACAAAATTAGCCACTTCTTGGTATAATAGAATTTATCAGTGGCAAACATGGCAGATGTGGGAGTCTCAAGCAACATTGCAAGGGCAACAAGCCTCCCCTTCTGTCCCTCCTAGTGTTGCGCCTAGTCAGCCAGTTGTGCTTACTAATCCTTTCCCTCAGTAAGGATTTGTGGCCACCCAACCACCTGAAGGTCAGACGGCCACTCAACCTCTCCCAGATAGTACCTCCGATTACCAGATTCTCATGATGAACTCTGACCAATATTTAACTGTAGAAATAAATCTTTAGACTTAGTCCCATCATTACAATAAGCCTCCCGCTATGTCTGTCCCCGAGCTGCCTCCTTCGGTCTCTACATAGCCTCTTTCGACACCTAATGGTCCCTTGCAGATCCCTCAGCCTAAGGCAGAGGTTCATACCAGGATCCCTAAAGGACCATTATGCCGAAATGCTACTTCTGGCAAAGTTTTCCATTCGTATAGCATAGTAGATGATTTGGCGCAATATCCTGCTCCCATTTCAACGCTAGAACTCCTCCAGTCCCGCCCTTCACAATGAAAATCTCTACTATCTTCCATGGGCGCTGTAGATCCTTCCGATGATTGATTGATTGTCTTTAATGTTGACGGGTTAGAACATCCTCCTCTCCCTGCTTCCATCGCTTTCCAAATCCCAGTCAAGATCCAAAATGCCAACTTTTCCTGGTGCATCATTGATGAGGGGGCATCCACTTGTGTGATGTCCGCTTCGGTTTAGAAGCAACTCAGATCACCTGAGTTGGCTCCTTCCACGATCACTCTCCGAGCATGGGATGGCCATGCCTCCCAACCCATTGGCTTATTCGAAAATTTTCGTGTTACTCTTGCGGGCAAGACTGTTTGCGTTGACGTAGAATTCATAGATGCCCCATTAGATTACAACATTCTATTGGGTCATAGCTACACCTATGTGATGTCTGTCATCCCATCTATGGTTCACAGCAAGATGTCCTTCCTTCATAATGGAAATATAGTCACCATTGACAGGTTTACATATTACGAACTGAAGTCTCAGACCTCCCCTGACTCCACCATCTCTTCAGAGGCCAACAAGAAAACCGTCAATCCTTTGACCAATGTCTCACCTGGAGTGTTTGTGTCTTGTGATTTGGCAGATTGCAATACCAAATGACAAGGCAACATCAGAACCACTTTGGAATCCTAGAATCTAGCCTTCCTAGATTTGGGGAGGGATCTCTCCATATGTGTGTTAGAATGATATGCTTTTAAAGCTTATGATATGATATTAGGCTAGTTATGAAGCACAAGGGATTTTTTTGTTTGTTGGTTGGGGATCATTAACTGAGAAGGTCATGTGAAGTTTGAAGGAGAGACTAAATTGAAGGATATCTTAGCATGGGAAGATAGGTGAAGAAAGTGTTAATCCATTGGGCCATGGAGTCATAAAAGGGTTTACTTGCAAACAACTATTCAAGGGTTTGCATAGGGCAAGTCATCTATATCAAAATATCTCCTTAAGTTGTGTTTGTGGTATGAAACATTAAGGAGTGTTATGAAGGATGTAAAGCTAATAATGAATTAAGAATCTATTAACTTCACTAAATAAGGGAAAGCCTTTACAAGTGACTATTTTAAAGCAAGCTAAAGGATAGTGAAAATCATAGACTTCTTTGGTAAATACTCCTACTAAAGTCAGCTCATCAGACAAACAATCCAGTAATCCTCTTGAATACCTTCAGAAAGTAGAAAACATATAAGATAAACAAAGGGCAGCCTAAGATCAAGTAAGGACCTTTAACCTATCCTGCTTTCAGCATACTCTTAAGGGAAATATTCAAAACAACTATTTAGGACTAAATAAGGGACAGGGATAACCATAAACTTCCTTGATTAGGACTCTACTTAGCATGTAGTGAAAAGATCAATCAAGAACAAAATCTCAAGTTCTACTCACCAAGACATGGGATCACCAACATTCCTTAACTGGTTATACTCTATTGATTCATTCTCAAACACACATTTAGAGGAAAACATAAAGATAAATCTTATCAGTCATAATTAGGGTTCTTTAGAAGTAAATCCTAATCTATATTTCCTACTCTTTATCAGAGAATATGAACAAATTGAAAAACATAATAAGCAACAACAACAATAAGGAAAAACATCACCAATGATTTAGATCAGGATCCAGTGAATCTCCATGTCTATTTGATGTCCAAGACCAGTTACATACTCAATTCCAATGGATTTCTATATTCCAATACTTATCTTCCCAACCTACTATATTACAACTACTCAACAACTCTTGCTCAATAACAGTTCAGCAATTAACAATTTTATAACCCTTTACAATGAATATTCAATGAGTACTTATAGGTGAATGAGGAAGAGAAGTGAAGTAAATGGTCTCAATGGATCAATTAAGACAGAGTAGGGGTCCTTGTGCTCCACTCTGTTTAATAAATATTACATTAACTGCTTGGATCATTTTAGTACTTTTTTCTGTCTTTGAGGCATATCTGGCAGGCTGGTAATAACTCCAATGTGTGTTCCTTTGGAGATGTCTTCTGAATGCAGTAGTTTTTTTTAGGCTTCTGGGACAAGTTAAGTGAAAGAGTGGGCTTTGAGGCTTTCCCATACTTTCACAATAACTATTATGACAGTTTAAATGTCTCTATTTTTAGTAACTGCCAGTTTTGTCCTTGGTAGGTAAAATGCAGATCATGATGGCGATCAGACCTTTTGATTGAATTAACTGCTTTGCTCTGACGTGCATGACGCCTTCTGTCTTGTGATTTTTCTTGGCTGACTGATTTATATTTAATCTTCCTACTGTGTTTATCTTCTCTACTTCGTCCTTTCTATAATATTTTTTTTCTAATACTCTTTCATCGATTCTTCTTCTCGTATAGGTGGTTGCTTGGAGGGCTTGATTACAGAGGCCAATGATCATGATTCACTAGTAAAAACCTTTATTATAACCCCTTTTGTCCCTTTTTCACACATATTAGGCCTAGGATCATCATCCTAAGCCTTTCGTCACCATTGCGTGACTGTGGGAACCTTTGTGGCTCAAAACCGCCATTGAAAACCTAGAAAACCATAAAACCTATTACAGAAAACCTACGTTGTTGGTTAAGCTTCTTCAGAAGGCTCGAGCGTGGGAAGAGGAGCAATGAGGAGAAGGGTGAATGCAGTGAAAATATGCTAATGGCATAAATATAGATACCAAGGCTTGAATCTGCTTCGGGCATGAAGAACACGATTGGCGGTTTTGGGAATACCGGATACGATATTCACACGGGAATAGATTGGTAACCAGTATTGGGCTGGGGGAACGTGATACGCTTCGGAAGTTGACACATGTCCTTATAAAAACTACCTATTTTGAGTTGAAATAGCGTGATCATGCTTCTTGGTGAATTGAATGCGAAGAGGAGCGAGAGTCATTGGATCGTGAGGATCAACGGTCGAGATCTGGCGGGAGGATTGGTAGATGATGAGTTAAGAGGGACAATGGGGGAAAAGTGAAGAAGCAAGGATCATCTGATCGGATTTTATCGATGGGGGAGATTTAGCGTGACATCGGGTGAGATGTGCGGTCAAATGGATGGTGGGACCCAGTGATGATGTAAGAAAATTCGTCTGGTAGTGGATTGCTATCAGCGATTTTATATGGTGGGGTTTGGTGGGGGCCGTTAGATCTGAAGGAATGGATGGTCTAGATCAAAGTGGAGGTTTAGAATGGTGGATGAGGGGTCAGGGAAAAGGTGAAGACCTGATGGAGCAAGAACCATCTGATCTGGATTAGATTGACGATGGAGATCAAACATGGGGGGATGAAGGGTACAGATGGGTTTGCGGGCCAGGTGCCTCCGCAGTGAATATGGACCATTGGATGAAGATCTTCCACAGTCAACCAGGTCAACTATGAAGGCACTCACGGTGTTAACCCATCCGCTGAAAATGCTTGCGGGTGGAGCGAAGGACTAGCAGTGACCGTTGGATCAACGAGATCAGTGGTGGATAACATCGGAGAGGAAATGAGCAAGGTAAAGGCAGAGGTGCGCTGGCCGTTGGATCAAGATGATCAATGGTCTAGATCATATCGTTATTTCACGTGAACAAAGGATGGGTGAGAGGGTGAGTAATAATGCAATTGAGTGCCAATCGTTGGATCAAGAGGATTAATGGTCGAGATTGATAGTGGGGAAACGCAATATAAAACGTATGGATAGGGAGATGGATGGTTATGCGATGAAGTGACTACCTTTGGATCAAGAGGATCGACGGGTTGGATGATTTTGGAGAATGGTAGGTAGAAGGGGTTTGGATGGGAGGAAAGTGATAATGCAATGGCACGATGACCATCTGATTAGCATGATTGATGGTCCAGATTAAATTGTGACTTCGCAGAAATGAATGAAAGAGGCAGAGGACACCAGAACGGCGAAACAGCACCGACCATTGGATCTGGGGGAGCCAAATCAATGGTCCAAAACATATCGACAGGATGTTTTGGTAAGTGATGATCGGAAGGAACACAGGTAGTGTGACAGAGCGAGGACCATTAGATCGACGAGATCAATGATGGGGATTTAAAGCGGGAAAGCGCATTGGTGGGGGGAAAGGAGTGCGGGAGCGAGAACTTTGGAAACAGTGATGGCCGATAGTCGATGGGCTTAGCGTTTGGTCGTAGGGCATGGTCTTATGGCGAAGAAAGGGTCTAGGTGTTAGGTCGAAGGCACTTAAAGCCTTATGTATAAAAAGGGGCAGAAAGGATTAAAAAAAAAGGTTTTTTAAGCTTTTTGAGGGGTTCCGATAGAGTTAAAAAGGGGTTTTAAACCAATTAAAAGAATATTTACAAGTTTTTAAAGGGATTTCTTGGGGAAATGGAGGTATATACAGAGAAAAAGGGGATTTTGGGAGGGAAATGATGGAGAAGAGGTTTTTGAAATAGTCCTTGTATATCAGCAAGCTTCTTTGAGGATTTTGAGTTAAGAGATCAAAAAGGTGGATTTTTTGAAGGATAAGGAACACAGTAGACTTCAAGAACTCACAAATTTGCTTCAGATATGTTTCTTGAAGGCTAAAGACCTGTTTTAACCATCTTTGAATATGTCAAAATTATGGATGGCTAACAGTGGCTCCACTTGGGGAGGGCAGCTCCATGGAGGTGTCATAACCTCAGAGATTTATCTCTGGAAATGTAGACCTGTGCTTTTCATTTTGATAACTTTTTCTTCTTTGATCATTCTACTTTGAAAACATGATTAGCATTACATTATAACAAATCAATTTCTCTTGAACTACCTACACAGCCTACTTTCCTAACATTTTTTCCTCAGCAGGGTGCACTTGGACTTGCAAACCCTTTGACATCAACATTTTATTCTTTTATTGAAAGCAAGAAAACTAATATAAATCTACCCTTATAACTTCCATGAGTCTAGATTAAACAGTTGGACTCAAAAATTCTCTACCTAATCTACTGCCTGCCAGGATTAAACTGTCTGACAGATCTGCATTCTCTACATTCTAAAACAAAAATTGAAAACACAGTCAAACTAGGATTAAGCTGTCTGATTTGCTGTGATGGCTATGACATAAAAAGAAAACTGCACATAGACCTTTATTTGCAGAAAAGTAAAACAAAACTTGGAAGGCTTAAGATCTAAAAACTATGACAGTCCTTCCTTCCTTTCTTTCAGCTCTGGCTTTGATCTTTTTTAGAGCTGTCTTCTTCTTCTTTACCTGGTTCAAGTTTTCAGCATGTTAGAACCAGTTATTTTTCTTCTCTTTGGCTTAGGTTTTGATATTATTTGAGCCATTCTTCATCAAACTTACAGGTTCAGGATTTAAGCTTGTTTGAACCTCTGTTTTTCTATCCTAATCTAGTCTACTGATAAGCCAAGATTAAACAGTTTGGCAAATCTTCTCCACTAACATATCAACAGTAAATTGAAATCTATCTAGTCATGATTAGGCTATATGACTAAATAGTAGTACTCTTTCAAGTAGTTGCATTTAGGCTTGCACACTTTCAGATTTTTTTAATTTTATTTTTTGGTATGGGGCTGCACCTTTCTTCTTTTATATCTGCCCTCTTTTCTCTTTTCTATTTTTTTTGTATTTTTTCTTTTTTCTTTCAAAGCCAAAAAAAAAAAAAAAAACTAACTAAATGCTCAAAGGCTGAGCTTTATTAACATTCCTACCTACCCTAATGTAACTCTAAAATATTTACATGTTTAGCTGACAAATTCTCTTTTCCAATACATCCAGTCAATTAGATGGTTCCATGACTAGTCTTTGCTCATCTCTTTGAGCAGGCAGATATAGTGTAGCCATTTGATTGGTAACATAAATGAGTATAATTTCTGACCGCTTGTCAGAGATAGCCATGGTATTATTTGAGTATGAGTCTTTAAAATCAAGGTCACCATAGATGGTGACAGCCTTTGCTGCATTGGGATTTTGCAAAGAATCCATGCTTGTGAATTTGAGTCCATCAGAACCTCCATGTATTCTAATATAGGATCAACAAAAATCTGATGTGGACTTTCTTCTTCTGGGCCTCCCATGACTAATTGATTGTTTGCATCCTAGACAACTTGGTTCATTGCATTTTCAGTGTGGATATTGAAAGCACAATCATCCTTTTCCTGCACATCAAAAGGTGGTGGAATTTCTTCTTGCTTAGGTGGAGGGAGACTTTCCAAAAATGCTCTGGGGTCCCTAAATTGGTATGACTGATCTTGTGAATTCAACATTTCAATTTTAGTTTCATATCCTTCAATTACCGATTCTAGAAAAAATTTCAGGATCTTAGGGTTCCTATTTTGTGTCCTTGAAATGAGGAGAACAACCTTTGGAATGTCAACATATTCAAGTTCTGCCAGTTCACTTGATATTTCATAACAAAGCTCTGTTATGAAACTTGACTGCATTTTTCTAAATTGTTCAGAGTCTTCTATTAGTGGAGTTATTTGGTCTTTCGGGAGTTGTGGAGTGGCCACTATGTTAATTTTAGACTGACAGACAAGAAAAGTTAGCCCAATATGACAATATTTAGAGGCAAACTAGTCTTTAACAAAGAAAACTTAATCCTCAAAGTTTCCTTGACTGAGTATGAGTGATGTTATGATAGAATGGGTTTTCCTAGTGGAGTCTTTAGGTCTATTGAGAGTTGTGGAGTTGCCAAGTGGAGGATTTCAAAAATTTTGATATCATTTGCTGTCCACCATCAGCAATTGAATACCAATCTAGGGAGGTTTGTGGGTCTTCTGAGGTTTTAAGGATGCATAAGATGTAATTCACTCAGAAGTCCCCAGTATGGTTGGCATTATGTTTGTGTCCTGTGATTTGGCAGATTGACATACCAAATGGCAAGGAAACATCATAACCACTTTGGAATCCTAGGATCTAGCCTTCCTGGATTCGGAGAGGGATCTCTCCATATGTGTGTTAGAATGATATGCTTTTAAAGCTTATGATATGATATTAGGCTAGTTATGAAGCACAAGGGATTTTTTTGTTTTTTGGTTGGGGATCTTTAACTGAGAAAGTCATGTGAAGTGTGAAGGAGGGACTAAATTGAAGGATATCTCAATATGGGAAGATAGGAGAAGAAAAAGTGTCAATCCATTGGGCCATGGAGTCATAAAAGGGTTTACTTTCACAACAACTATTCAAGGGTTTGCATAGGGAAAGTCATCTATATCAAAAGATCTCTTTAAGTTGAGTTTGTGGTGTGAAACATTAAGGATTGATGTGAAGGAAGTAAAGATAATAACTAATTAAGAATCTATTAACTTCACTAAACAAGGGAAAAACTTTCAAGGTGACTATTTTAAATCAAGCCAAAGGACATGGTAAACCATAGAATTATTTGGTCAATACTCCTAATAAAGTTAGCTCATCAGACAAACAATCCAGTAATCCCCTTGAATAACTTCAGAAAGTAGAAAACATATAAGATAAACAAAGGGCAGCCTAAGATCAAGTAAGGACATTTAACCTATCCTGCTTTCGACATATTCTTAAGGGAAATATTCAAAATAGTTGTTTAAGACTAAACAAGGGACAGGGCTTACCATAAACTTCCTTGATTAGGACTCTACTTAGCATGCATTGAAAAGATCATTCAAGAACAAAATCTCAAGTTCTACTCAGTAAGACTAGGGCTCACCAACATTCCTTGACTGGTTATACTCTATTGATTCATTATTAAACACACATTTAGAAGAAAACATAAAGATAAAGCTTATCAGTCAGAATTAGGGTACTTTATAATTAAATTCGAATCTATGTTTCCTGCTCTTTATCAGAGAATATGAATAAAGTGAAAAACATAAGAAACAACAACGACAATAAGGGAAAACATCACCAATGATTTAGATCAGGATCCAGTGAATCTACTTGTCTATTTGATGTCCAAGACCAGTTACATACTCGAGTCCAATAGCTTTCTACAATCCAATACTTCTCTTCCCAGCCTACTATATTACAACTACTCAGCAACTCTTACTCAATAACAGTTCAACAATTAACAATTTTCCAATCCTTTACAATGAATCTTCAATGAGTACTTATAGGTGAATGAGGAAGAGAAATGGAGTAAATGGTCTCAATGGATCAATTAAGATAGAGTAGGGGTCCTTTCGAATGCTCCACTCTATTTAATAAATATTACATTAACTGCTTGGACCATTTTAGTATTTTTTTCTGTCTTTGAGGCAATCTGGGAGGCTGGTAATAACTCCAATGTGTGTTCGTTTGGAGATGTATTCTGACTATAGTAGTTCTGTTTAGGCTTCTAGGACAAGTTAAGTGAAAGAGTGGGCTTTGAGGCTTTCCCATACTTTCACAATAACTACTCTGACAGTTGAAATGTCTCTGTTTGTAGTAACTGCCAGTTTTGTCCTTGGTAAGTAAAATGCAGATCATGGTGGCAGTCAAACCTTCTGACTGAATTAACTGCTTTGCTCTGATGTGCACGAGGCCTTATATCTTGTGATTTATCCTGGTTGACTGATTTATATTTGATCTTCATGCTGTGTTTATCTTCTCTGCTTCGTCCTTTATATAATCTTTGTTTTCTTATACTCTTTCATCGATTCTTCTTCTCGTACAGGTGGCTGGTTGTAGGGTTTGATTACAGAGGCCAATGTTCATGATTCACTAGTAAAAACCTTGATTATAACCCCTTTTGTCCCTTTTTCGCACGTATTAGGCCTGGGATCATCATCCTCAGCCTTTCATCACCATTTCGTGACTGTGGGAACCTTTTTGGCTCAACACCGCCATTGAAAATCTGGAAAACTATAAACCCTGTTACAGAAAACCTGCGTTGTTGGTTAAGCTGCTTCAGAGGGCTCGAGCGTGGGCAGAGGAGCAATGAGGAGAAGGGTGAATGCGACGAAAGTAGGCTAATGGTGGAACTACAGATACCAAGGCTTGAATCTTCTTCGGGCGCGAAGAACACGATTGGCGGTTTTGGGAATACCAGAGATGGTATTCACGCGAGACTAAAGCGATAAGCAGTATTGGGCTAGAGGAACGTGATACACTTCGGAAGTTGACACGTGTCCTTATAAAAACCACCTATTTCACATTGAAATAGCGTGATCATGCTTCTTGGTGAATTGAACGCGAAGATGAGCGAAAGCCGTTGGATCGTGAGGATCAACGGTCGAGATCTGGCCGGAGGTTTGGTAGATGATGAGTTAAGAGGGACAATGGGGGGAAAATGAAGAAGTGAGGATCATCCAATCAGATTTTATCGATGGTGGAGATTTAGTGCGACATCGGGTGAGACATGCGATCAAATGGGTGGTGGGACCCAGTGATGACGTAAGAAAATTCGTCCGGTAGTGGATGGCTATCAGCAGGTTTATATGGTGGGGTTTGGTGGGGGCCATTAGATCTGAAGCAATGGATGGTCCAGATCAAAGTGGAGATTTAGAATGGTGGATGAGGGGTCGGGGAAAAAGCGAAGACCTGATGGAGCAAGAACCGTTCGATCTGGATTACATCGACGGTGGAGATCAAACGCGGGGGTATGGATGGTACAGACGGGTTTGCGGGCCAGATGCCTTTGCAGTGAATATGGACTGTTGGATGAAGATCTTCCGAAGTCAACCATGTTAACTGTGGAGGCACTCATGGTGTTAACCTATGCGCTGAAAGTGCCCACGAGTGGAGCGAAGGACTAGCGGTGACTGTTGGATCAACGAGATCAGTGGTGGAGACAACGTCAGAGAGGAAATGAGCAGGGTAGAGGCAGAGGTGCGTTGATCATTGGATCAGGATGATCAATGGTCTAGATCATATCATTATTTCACATGAACAAAGGATGGGCGAGAGGGTGAGTAATAATGCGAATAAGTGCCAACTGTTGGATCAGGAGGATCAACGACCGAGATTGATAGCGAGGAAACACAATATAAAACATATGGACAAGGAGATGGATGTTTATGCGATGAAGCGACTACCGTTAGATAAGGAGGATCAACGGCTTGGATGATTTCGTGGTAATGGTGCTATAGAGGCTGGATTTTAGAGGAAAGCGATAACGTGAGAGTAAATGACCGTCCGATCGTGATGATCTGCTGGCCTAGATTTAATTGCGACTACAGGAAATGAATGAAAGATGATGACAAGCTGAACTAAGTGAGTAACACCGACCGCTGGACTGGGGAGCCAGGACAATGTCCAGTGCTATTGTCTAAATGGGATGGCTGGCAGGATATCGTGACAACACGATGATGTGCAATGGGAGGAGGGACCGTTAGATCGACGAGATCAACAAAGGGGATTTGCACAGTATTGGTGGGGAAGAATGCAGAGTATGTTGTGTAACTGTTCTAAAATAGAGAAGAGAGAGTCAACGTAGCCTTTAGCTGAGTTTCTGAGGGGCAACCCAAAGGCAGACATAAATGAACAATTCTTGGATGATACAATTCTCAAAACCTCCTTTCTATATATAGGAGTCCATGGGGCCATAATGTAATCCTAGTGGGCCACAATGTAATCCTAGCCGACCTAACAATAATAATTTAAGTGCACAATAATAACAAAATGGGGGTTACAAGGGTACAATAATAACAATAAGGGGGTTACACTAACAACAATAAGGGACTATACTAGTAATAGAGGGACCTAACATGCCCCTCTCCTTCAAAAAAGTGTTGTCCTCAATGCTTGAGTAGCTCTGGGTGCTTCTGTATAAAATTCTCATCCTCCCATGTAGAATCTTCAGTGGGTAAGTTCTTCCACTTGATGAGATACTCTGAAATTGATCGATTCCGTAGTTGTCGAGTTCTGGTTTCAGATCAGCTCATTCAACACATTCTTCCTTCCACTGTTCTTAAAGATAATGAACTGCAGATTACCCATAATATTCTTGGCATGAAATATGGAAATTTGAACTATCATAAGAAGTAGGCTCAACAGAATTGTATGCCATAGTACCAATCTCTTGCAACACCTTGTAAGGACCATAGTACTTTGGCGATAATCTATTATCCTTCTTAGCTTGCTTGAGGGACATTTGTTTGTATGGTTGTAGCTATAAAAATACCCAATCTCCTACATCAAAACTTCTCTCGCTGCGATGTTGATCTGCCTGTTGTTTCATTCGATTTTGTGCCAAATTCAGGTTATCCTTTAAGAGTTGGAGAACTTCTTGCTGATGCTCGATGTGATCTTCGATTGCTTGAACCTTCGAATTTTCCCTTAAAGATGATGTAATCGATGGTGGATGATATCCATAAAGTGCCATAAATGGGGTCATTTTTGCTGCAGTATGGAAGGAAGTGTTATACCACCATTCAGCGAGAGGTAAATTCACTTCGCTGGACCATGATGTTGAGCATCGATAAACAACAATATATTATCCTCTTCCAGTACCATTTCACTATCTCAAGGGATCATTTTATCGAGGATGATAAGATGAGCTATGAGCTTAATTGATACCTAAATGGTAGTATGAATTCGCCCAGGTATCTTCAGAGAAATGGATCTTGTCGCCCACATAATCTTGTTTCCATGTAGTTGAATTTATTCCACAAATGAGGAGTAACCTCTGTAAATGGAAAAATGGATGAGATAATGCACAAAAGTGTGCATACTTGGTAATTCCATCAACTACCACCATGATGACACTCTTTCCTTCGGACTTAGGTAAACCTGTGATAAAATCCATTGAAATCTCCTCCCAACGTTGACTTGGAATGGATAAAGGTTGTAGAAGTCCCGGGGTCTTAATTGTCTCCACTTTATTCTACTGCAAAACCAAACATTCCGCCACAAACTTTTGAATATCAGATTTAAGGCCATCCCAAAAAAAATCTTTCTTCACCCTGTGGTAAGTTTTTAAAAATCCTCAGTGTCCTCCTAAAGGAGAAGTGTGCAATTCCAGAAGAATCTTTTGTTTTAGTTGGGAATTCTTACAAAGATATAAGCGATCTTTGTACCATAAGGAATCATTTTTCCAACTAAATGTATCAGATGTACTAGGATCTTGCTGCAACTTTTGAATGAGTGTCCATACATCTTGTCCTTCTTCCATTCATCTCTTGCTTCAGTTATCCAATCTGGTTGGATAATAGAAAT